>JARHVA010001474.1:2862500-3412500 GCA_037957365.1 Torreya grandis | reverse complement strand
TGCACTCAACACCAATTCGGTAAGTCTATATATAAGATATTAATCTTAGGGAGCCTATTGGGTTAATTTTATGGGGGGTTATGAGGGTAGTTTTATATCATGTTTATCATTTGATACATGAAATTATTATTAGATATTTCTACATGAGAGTTTGTCATCTGTCTCTGCATCCCTCGAAAGTTATTAATGAGATTTTGTACCATTCATTAAATGACATCTAGCTCATTTTTTATGGAATATTGAGGCATGGTATGGGTGTTTTTACTGATGGATAACATTAATATATGTTGATTCTAAAGAGTTATATATAAACCCCATGTGTTTAGGAAACCCAGTGGTTGGTTTGTGGGGATGACCCAGTGGGAGTTGATGCATTGCAAGCAGTGGTTGGGGCATATGTGTATTCTAGTTAATTTTAGGTAATAAGTTCAATGCAAGCATTTGTTTAACATTCTAGGAATATTTGTCATGGTGTAACCATGAGGATAAAATTTCTTATCCACTTTTATGGCCCTTGTATATGCTAAGGATAGGTCTATTTTATATACATCTCTTCTCAAGAACATGGTTTTCTAATGGTCTAGGTCATTATTGTACATATCAAGTGATAGATAAGTATTGGGTTAGTAAAGCATGGTTACCTAGCTATACATCTTTTGGAACCTAGTATTGAAATTTATAATGGGCTCATTGGGATCCCTCTTGATATAATTAAATTGATAGTATAAGATGATAGGGTCTATTACTTGACCAAATTGGGAAAGGAAAGTAGAAATAAAGTGGTCCCAACTTGGTATAGAATATTCAAGAAGGTTTAAGAACAAAATATAGGTAGATTCCATTAGAGTAAAAAGGCATAAACTACATTCTACATCTTGATATTCTAAATTCAAGAGTATCAAGGTAGTCTTATAGGAGGTTATATGTTCCTCCATGATTGTTCCTAAATTAGGGGTGAAATGAGGAAGATAACTCTTAGGGTTCATAGGTATATCATGGATGACTCTCAAGACATTAATGGTTGAGATAGCTAACCAAGACATCTCGAGATGTATGTTTAGGATAGGTTGTAGAGAGGATTTGATAGGAATCATGGCATGTCTAGGTTGATTGGACTTAGTTTTTCAATGAAAAGTAGGGTAAATTACAAATCTACCTTGGTGGGACCTATCCCTAGTAATATGTGAACTAGTATCTACAATTATGTATAGTAAAACAGTGGTTATCATGTTGTTACTATCAAACCTAACTCAACATATTCATAAAATTAGCTCAACATGACCTCACTGGGGAGAGTCTGAGGGAACTAAGAGTATGCCTTCAATGTGAATTCCTACCAGATATTAATAATAGAGGTTTATTATCAAAAACACATAACACTATATGAAAATTTTTAGTTAGGCACATAAATTATCAACACTTACCACAATAGAAATTAAAGGAATCACACAAATAATATAATAAACAAGCACATAATAATCATAACAAATATAAAGTGAAAATGTATTAATCTAATTAACCTAGCACTGTTGATCATTTAAACATTAACATAAAAGAAAATTGAACATAAAAGAGACCCTTTTATAAAAATATAAATTATATTCATTTAAAGAGTGAAAAAATACTACAATAATTGATCTAGGTGCTATTATAGTTTAGAGTGAAGAAGCAAATGTAGGTGAAATCATGGTCATACTCCAACAACACTTTCAAGAAATTTTTAGTCAACCCTTAAAATATAATGTGACTCTTCTATAAATGAGTGGCCAATCATTTTAGTTACACCAACAACTATCCCATCTTGGACCATGATGGCCACTCATTGTAGTTACACTCATATTTTAAAAAATGAACCAAAATAAATCTTAGGAAACTTGAAACAAATATCTAGGGCACCACTAATAAACATGAGAAGGTAGCTAAGAAAGATAGACTCCCAAATAATTTAACTAAGCACTCCTAACATCCAACATGGCTATCATCAGGTTGAAATTTTTATCTATCTTGGCCAAGTTCATGGGAGGATCACTAAGGATGACCTCTTCCTAGGCCACCACTCTTCAAGAAATTTGGAAAGATACTTTTATTAAGGCTTGGATTCTAGAGACTCAGTTTATAGTTTTAGTAGATTGAGTTAACAGGCCAATTCACCTTGGCCACTTTTTCCCTCATAACCTAGTTTAATTGACCCAAGTGGACTCTAAATTCCACTTATTCAAGTATATTTCCATTTGGGTGGAATAACATAGACATATTGACCTCCTTGAAGTAGGTCAATATCTTCTTATCACCCTTTTATAAGGGTTTTGTTACAATACATATCAAAGCTAACCACTCTTCCATTACCACTCTCATGTTATTGACATGAGTTTAGTACAACCTAAAATATAAGGTTGATATTAGTTTAAGATCCAAAAACTTCCCCTTGTTGACCATTACCTCTATCTTCTAGCATTTCCCATTGATTTCCATGATACTCCCTAGGTAGGCCTATGTACATTGTATAATTACATCAGTCTCAACCTGAGTCCCCACTATTCTATGAAATATTGAGAAACTCAATAAGAAGGCATCCTTAACCTACTCTATTAGTCCAACTAGTAATTCACTATTTATTTGGGCCTTGAGATTCTAGACTTGGCTCTACATGCCTTCGAGGAGTTTCTTGGACATGCCATGGTTGTATCTATTGATGAATAGTGGGTCCTTGGCCATATTATCTTCCTTAGTATTAGTCATCACATTAATGATGGAAAAAAGATATTTATGGGTGTACCATATCACTAGGTTCTTCTCATAGATGAATATCTATGTGAATGTTCTTTTTATGATCTCAAACACTCTGTCAAAACTCCACTACACATTCAAGTCACCTTAGGCATCCATCTATGGTACATGTAACTCCAAGACCATCTCTTAGGTTTTTTGGGGTGTATGTGGTGTGGTTGAAATGGTGGTGAAGGGTGGAGGATGAGGTGTACTAGAGATGGATGAAGTGGAAGGATTGAAATAGGAAAGGGTTAGAGGTGGAGGGGGTATGGGAGAGAAAGGAGGGAAAATGAAATGGGATGACCATGGGAATATTTTAACTTGATATTATTCCTAGATGATGTTCAAATGAGGTGTATTTTTCCTAGGAATGAATTGTGGAACAATAGGTATGTGATAGGTTGACTGAATGCAAAGCATTGGGGCCTTAAGTAAAGGAGATAGGTTGTTGGAGATCCAATCATCAATATAATTATACTAGAGATAGAGGAATCACCTAAACTTATGGAGGACATGAAACTAGAACTAAAGTCCTTCAAGCTAAATCTAAAGGGTGTGTATCCTTTTATTTCTTTTTTAGTATCTTTCTTGATTTAGCTCTAGGTACTATGGTGGATAGTCCAATTATGATTATGTGGGTTGCAAGGGTTGATGGTGGAGGAATTTAATCCATGGAAGGGATCACTAAGCTAATGGGAGTGGGGATCAAGAGGGTATTTCTGTAGAGGTGGTAGGTTATCAAAGGCTCTAGTCACATCTGTTGTTGAGGGCATGCCTAAGGGAGACACTAGGAGGACTCTAAGATGTGAGATGGGAATATTAGAAGGGAGCTGAGGATGCTCAGAAGGATCAAGTCTAAGGGTAGTTTATAAAAATATGGAGGGGAAACAAAGGGAAACAAATGGGTATATGGAGGAAAACTAGTGGGCCTTAGAATAGGGAATTAGAACATGACTACATTAAAGGGTAGAATGAAAATATGAGGAGATTAAGGAATGAGTAGGGGAACATAGATGGTTGCCTATATATTTCCTCATTTATGGCTTGATCTTGAGCTATCTATCTATAGAGGTTTTAATGTTAATAGTTGAGTGGGTTACACTTGGGCTACCTATCATCATGTAATTTAAGTTCATCTCTATCAATTCTTGGTCATTATTAATGTTAGAGGAGACACAAGTAGAGCTTGAGGAGCCATTAAATGAGGTAGAGGTGGAGTGTGAGGAATAACTAGAGGAGGTATATTAGACACTTGAGGAGTTGGGGTCCTTGGTAGAAGTGGCCTAGGAGTTATGTCTAGGGATTGAGGAGGAGAAGGTAGTAGGATGCCCTAAAATATTCTCTGATAGATGGCTAGACCTATTAGACATGGGTCCTCCATAGACTATGATGGAGCTAGAGGGGTTGTAAAGGGGATTTCTTGAGCCTTATTACCTTTAATCTTCCTCTTAGATGCTATGTAGGATAACACCTCTTGTTCATTAGTGTATACACATAATATTTTTAAATTTTATCAAATATTGATGCTTTACATCTTGAAAGAACCCATTAAGACTCAATCTCTCTGAGTGCATACCATAAAGGGTGCACTAGGAAAGGGGTAGGTAGACATTTAGTGCTTTGTAGGATTATTTTCTTTTATTACCACATTATTACCAGTCCAACTAGCTCTTAAAACCATTCCCTAAACTATTACTCCTCCCTTGAACACTCCTCAAGTCATTTTACTCTTTCCATCCTCCTTTTCTTGCGTTAATTCCCTTTTAGAATATCAGTTTTACTAGGTAAACCATGGCTAGCCCTTTACATTTTATGGGTATTTTTCACTTTTTGGGTTTGTTTGCCTTTCAGCCAATTTAGCTCAAACCAAGTGAATTATCCTAAAAAACATATAGGGTCAACCATGGCTGACCCTATACAACTAATTTTTTTAGGAATATTTAGGGAAAGATATACCTATATATACAAGATAATTTTATCATTATTTAGGATATGTAATCAAGACTTATTATTCACTCATGCTTATTCACAATCTACTCTTCCACCATTCTATTCGAGGAGTCTTATCTTAGGGTTTATAATTAGATAATCTAGTCTTGTGGATAAGTATTGGATTCTTTGGCCTTTCTTAGTTATCCTTAAAAACCATAAAAAATTCTTGTGAATACCCTTTGGCTAAGGGAAATATTGAATCTTGATGGGTTCACATTCAGGTAAGTATATTCTAACATTGTTCTCCTCTCTTTAGTAAATAGAAGTACCATAAGTATTGGTTCAAATAATATTACTCTTCATATTCCATATATTAGGTTCTTACTCATACTTAGCTTAATTGAGATTCTCTTATACATGTTTTTATTACTTTATGAACCCTTTTATTGTGCCACAAGCTTTAGTGTGCACTAGATTAAATTTACTTTCTTATTTATTAGCATAGGTGAAATAACATAAAACACTTTTAGGGTTATTTCATGATTGTGTTATATTATATGCTTTGGAAGCCTACCTCACATGGTGTATTATGACAAGTTATCCCCTAATTGGGTCTTTTAGATCCCCATATTAGTCATGTTATCACTTAAAGAAATTTATTCCCAATTAGAAGTGTAGGTATGCTCTATCTTCTCTGAGCCAAGATCAATTTATAAATAAGATGCATTGTTGATTGCATATAATTTTAAACACCAAAATAGAGCTCATCATTATCCTTGGCTTGATGGTCATAGTTGATATCGATTTAAGTTGAATATTACACCAAATGCATTTGAATCACACCTTCATTGTCCTACTACTGAATCATGTATTTTATGAGGGTAAAGGATTCTTGATCGACCACCATATTTTGTGTAGAGGGTAAGTTCATATATATGGCCTTGTATGGTGATCAATAACAAAGAACACACCCTCTACTAATGTTGTATTTAGATGTCAAATATGTCATTCATTAGTTGATAGGCAATCTCTTACATTACTAAGCATTTAGGCACATAATATGGTAGGTGTAGGGGATATTAGAGGAGGCCCATGACTTGGATCATTATGTAATTTTTATATAGTTAGTACCCCATAATAGTTTGTATGGAGTCCTAGATTATAGTTGAGAGCTAGGGCATGGGAGCTTCAGTGAATGCCTATCATACCATCGATTAGAGGTGATCATAGAAGTCTCAGACATGATAGTGGAACTAGTAGCTATAAATATTATATAAGACCATATGGATAGTTGGGCTATTATGAACGCATATAGGAAAGGCTACTAGATTAAATGGAAGCATCCCATAGATTTCATTAAAAAGGTATCTCATCAAATAGATTTTTCCCCCATTTTGAGTGTCCTTAATGGTGTGGACTAATTTGAATTTAATCAAGCCTATAATGTTTGGGATGTTAGAACAAGTCAAGATCATGTGTATAAGGGGTACCTATAGCTCATTGACATGTTGGTAGTCTAAGTCCCCTAATAGC
Organism: Torreya grandis; assembly: GCA_037957365.1. NCBI lineage: Eukaryota > Viridiplantae > Streptophyta > Pinopsida > Cupressales > Taxaceae > Torreya > Torreya grandis. The sequence continues at coordinate 3,406,266 of JARHVA010001474.1, read as the reverse complement.
TAGTTTAGTAGGATCATGCCTACTCTGACCTCCTCTTGAAAGGTGTAGATAGTGTAGGAATTGATATTTTATTTATTGACCCACTTAGAGTTGGGTTTTTTGGTCTAGTCATCAATGATGTCATAGATCTGGTGATTGTTCATCCAAATTGACACTTCTAATTCATCATATGAGAATGAGAAGTTTAAAAGGGAGTAGTATGATTTGAATGCATACACACACACACACAGATATATATATATATATATATATATATATATATATATATATATATATATATTCACAATTTGGTGTTAAGATGTGGGTGAACACACCCAATCATTAACAACATATTTCACATATATAGCCTTGTACAAGATGTTTCCTAGTAGGACATTATAAGGAAATGTCTCTAGTTTGGCCATGACCCTATGAAGTCCACACCTTTTTTAGGATTGAAGGACATCCTCATACTCAACTAGTTGATCATTAGCATGAGCAGAATGCCTAGGGACCTTCTTAATTAATTTGAATATATTATTGTAGTGTTTTTACTTGGTTAAAATAGTAGGGAAATTGATGTCCTGGTACTCGATATGAACCTTTGGGTTTGAGGATGTAGTGGCCATTAGAGTAGGACAAAGGGGAAATTATTAGTCTTTAAACATTAAAGGTATGAGATATAGGGGTTCTATATAAATTTGAAAGTAAGGATTCTGATATTTATTCTAAGGAAACAATGCTAACTATTAATGGTCCTCTTTCAGGATTTATAAGCATATGCACACATCTCTCATCATTAATGGCATTTGGTAGCTCACTTTCTAAAAATTTGAAATTGTGTTGATGGAGGGGTTTTAACCATTTATTTACAAATCTATGATTGAATTTATAACCCATGATCCTCTGACACCAATCAAATATATCAATAGTGATGGGATGTTTTCAAAACTATCCATTCAGGTCCATATTCTCATTCTATTGATTCCTAATGTGTGGTAGGCACATAGTCACATCTCTTAGAGGCCCCTTACCCAATTCTTTCTTTCTAACACATGCCATCCATCTATTGGTCCTCCCATTAATAGTTGACACCTAGGCAATGTTTTTTACTCCATGTAATTTCCAAGGTTGTGTGAAGTGTCACTTGGGGACACATAACACATATTAATTGGCTGTGACTAACTAGTTTTACTTCATTTTGAGTTTCCTAGGTCATAATAGGTAATTAGTTCATCTGAATCCAAATGACTAGGAGAGATCCCATTATTCCAGGCTCTCCCATGCTTTAACATATCTGATAAGTCTATGGGACTAGCCTTTCTGACTCTAGATGATGTGGTAACTTCCCATTAGGTCTAGCTCTATTAGGATCTAGCATATTTAATAGGTCCAAGGGATTAGCCTTTTCTAATATAGATGACATGGGAACTTCCCATTAGGCTGGGCTCTCTTAAGATCTAAAAACTATGACAAGTTTAGGGGATTGGTAGATCTAACTCCAAATGACCTAGAAACTCCCCATTAGGTTAGGCTCTCTTAGGATCTAGCATATATGATAGGTTAGGAGGACTAGCAACTCTAACGCTAAATGAAATGGAAAATCCCCATTAGGATAAGTTGTGACATCTATAATAGGTTTAAGGGATTAACCTTTATAACTCCAAACAATGTGGTAGCTTTTAATTAGGCTATGTTATTTCAAGCTTTGACATGCCTAATAGGTCTAGGGGACTAGCCTATCTAACTTTAAATAACATGGTGAGCTCCCATTAGGATAGGCTATGCAAGGTTCACAAAATGATGAAGTAAGAAAGACAAAAAATAATATAATTCATTAAATATTACCCATCAGACATGGAGGACTCAATGTGACATGAATGATAACAAATTTGTTTTTCTATGAAGGGAACTATACTCCTAAAACATCAACTTGTGAAAATCAACCTCAAATGTTAGTGCCATGAGATGCCAAAAAACCACTACCTAGTTAATTTTAGAAAAGTTGAAAAAAGGGTTTTACTACTACTTGAATAAAATCAAGGTGATGTATATTCTAAAGTTTTGATCATGCATCACCATTGAGAACAAAATGGAGAAATCTAAAGCACTATTTTATTAAATTATAAGAGGGCTACCCCATTTTGGAGAAAAGGAGGCATGTTGGCCACAACACACATGTTGATAGAAGACTTCATAACTACCTACTTGTATATTTTATTTCTTTTAACTTATTTCCTCATGACATGACATATATCATGTGCCTCTCCTATGCCTATCATTTATATCATTATCATTCTCTTCTATATATATGCCTAATTTTGTCATTGTAATGGATCTTCCACTTGATTATGGTGAAGCCATACTCCTTTTGTAATCCATTGAAACAATAGATAAACTATTTTTACACTCTCTTATGACTATATTCTAGTGTTTGTACATGAATGATTGATATTGTCTAGTTTTGATTTAGTTGTCCATGAAATGTTGTCCCATTATCTCACCTATATAAATTTTAAACTCATTCTTTTACATTATATAAAATGTTTAAGTACTATTTGTAAGGTTTAGTGAGGAAATATTTATTAGTGTCCCTTAGACCTCTTGGAAATTAACCCTCCTTACCTAATCATTATCTAAAAAGCTTATATTGAAATAATAATGTGAGGAGTAAATTAAGAGTAGTGTATGAATATTTTAGTCATATGTTCATTTTTCATTTAAATATGTGTGTTAGAGGTCAAAAAATTAATGCATCATCTCCCTACTCTAGTTTGTTTTTAGTTCATTCTCCATTTTCACTTTCAAGTTAGTAGGTTTAGTGATAGTTATTAAGAGATCAATCAAGGGATTTATCACTATATAGAGGTTCAATCCACTCTTTGGGTCACTCAAACCTAGTATTTTTCCCATGCTCTAACTTAAGTGAGTAGTATTGAACAACATCCTCAAGGGTGAAAATTTTGATTATAACAGTTTTATCACACCTGATTACAAGATTTCATCCATTGAAGAGTTATTAATGCTTCTCTTCAATAAATAAACCTTTAAAGGCAAAAAGGTGTAAATGGTGACTCCAGGTGAATCTCAACTAGTATAAATATCACAAGTGTTTGAAAATAATAAAATTGGTATGTATTATCATCATTATTTTGGTCAAAATGCATACTCTATGCCTTCATATTCTTCATATAAGGTTGATTGTATTCATGTCTTCACCCCAAGTGCATCTCAAATAGTAGTATGTCAACATCCCCAAGGATATTGTCATACTTATATGCCCTCTCCTAATCCAACTCAACCTCTTTGGTAGCCTACTTATGCCTTGAGTCAACCTTGTCAAATATAGGATAATCTTATTCAATCCCTAAAAGATATTATATTAGAATATGAAATGCAAATGAGGGATTGATAGAGAAAAATATATTGGCCTAATTATCCATATCCTTTTTAATCAAAGTGATATCATTCAAAAAGAAATATTTTTTAATATTTGGTCAAGAATATGTGGGAAAGTATTGAGAAAGAAAACTAACATTTGCTAATTAATGAAGTATTAGAAACAAGATGACTGATTCAATGTACTAAGAATATATTAGTACTTTAAGAGAGGCAAAAATACAATAAATTTAGGATTTTATGCCTTATCCTAATCAAATTAAATTCTATTTTTCTCAAAATTCAACCCAAATTGTACTATGTTATCAAGAAGGCCCATTGTTATGTAATCTTCACCCACTCTTCCTCAAGAGCCTAAAGTAATTCCATCATGGAGACATTTTTGGACTAAGACATTGATTATGTAATTCTTACTATTAATAAAAAAACCTTTTCACATGCCTATCCAAATTCAATAAAAATAGAAGTGTATGGATATCAATTCAAGAGATATCTCAATTTCCTCAAGTTCATCACCTACCCTTCAAGTTGCAGCCATCCATGAAGTTCAAGATTCATCAAAGTTTGATAGATCAATTAAAGAGTCCATTTTAAATCCATTAAATAAAATTATAATAAACCTATCACTCCTAAAGGCCTAAGTTGGAAGGACACTCTATCAAGTTTTAAGTAAGCTAATTAAGCCTCTTTCCCTCCCACCCTCTCCTTTTGTAAAGGAGAACCTACTACATTGAGGGGAAAAAAATAATTTTTAGTTGGAAAAGAGAGTTTGTTAAGAGAGTAAGGTTAGGTGGTAGTATTTTAAAGTATTGAGGAGGTTAAAACTATAAATGGATCTCAATAGGGCTTTAAAGAGAGTTATTATAGTGTATATGATGGATAGATCTTTCTTTGTAGTCCCCTTTGTCATGAAGAAATAAAATCAATATTCAAGGATACAGAGGAAGATATTCTTAATGGAGGGGTGCAAGATAACATGAAAAAAACCTCTAATCAAATTAATTCCATTGAAAAAGGTGAAAATGGATATCCTCATCAGGTATGGTAGTAGTTATACCATAGTTTCATCAAAGAAGTTGACTTGCTTGTAAAGCATGTGATCTTTCTAGAACATGAAGTTGAACTCCAACAAGAAAATGTATAAGTTACAAAACATATATAATAATAAAAATAAAATTTGGATCAATAAAAACATGATGAACAAGTCCTTGGATTGGCAAATGAACTTCCATTTTTCATGGAATAAGAAGAAGACAAATCTAGCTATCATAGATTGAGTATTAATGAACGAAAGTATGATCATGTAGTAGTTTATCAAGTTATAGATGAACATGAAGTGAGTATTCATGAAGAAAATTTATTCCTTAACCTTTATGAGACTCATGGGTAAGATATGGAACTTGAATAAGACAAATTTTAGACACCTAAAACTGGTTGCTAATAACCTCCAATCAAGCTTTTGGCTAGTTTTCACAAATGCACAATTTGGCCTAAAAACACTAAAATACACTAAATGATGTGAAAATAACATATTAAAGTGGTGATTTTGGCTAGTATATCACTAAATGGGGTAATGAAATTTATGGCCCAGCTAACTTTGATCAGTTTATTTTGAGTTAAAATACCAAATTTACACCTGGGTGCTCTGGATTATTTTTTTATCAAATCTTTTACACAATACTTGTGCCTTTGTTATTTGTTTTTAGTAGAATCCTAAATGGTAATATTATTCCAATGTATCTAATTTCACCTTTCGATTCTATTCTATTCAAATTTTGGACCAATAACAAGACATTGTGATCAATTTAGGTAATTTGTGCATAAAGTGCTTAATCATGCTTAAGAGATAATTAACCTAAATCAAGGCCTAATTAATAAATCCATGGAAACTTGTTGAATAATTATTTTTATAAATAAATATTGAATATATACATCATAAAGTGACCTCATTTCTTAGGAAGACATCCCTAGTTCATAAATGCCACAAATATAAGGATTCATGCCTTCCATGCCTCTTAATTGCCCCTTATTATAATGCTATGATGATGATAATTACAAACATAATTCCAAAAATTGAATTAATCCTCAACCACACATCTCAATATCGAGATGGACAGTTTAGATTTATTCTATCCAAATCCAAAAATCTATAAATAGGAGGCCTCACAACATCATTTCTAAGCTTTTTTGATGAAAAGTTATAATGCCAAATTGGTTCCAAAAGCTTCAAGAAACTAATTTTACCATGCCAAATTGATTCCAAACAAAGCCAATCCATAAGACAAAGGTACTAAGGAGAGATTGAGGTTATAAATCTTCCATTTCCAATGACTTCATGAGCACAAGCTGATCAAGCCACCATAACAAGCATTTTGGAGCATCTAAGGAAGATAAAAGATTTTTCTTTTGCATTTTAGTTATGTGTTTCATTCATTATTGTTAACTAATCTCTCCCTAGTGTCTAAGACTAGAGATGTTATGCTATTAGTGTGTTTATTTCATCTTGTTTTCATTTTGGAACTAACACTATACTAACCATCCTCTCTTAAGTCAAATTCCTAGATCACATAATGGTACACCCAATGGGACTAGATGCATCATACACATGAAGAATACCATTTTATAACTTTAAAATATTTATTTGAGCCTTTAAAACTCTTAAAAATGGATTTTATAGCTTTATTTTTCCATTTTTGGTTGCCATGATTTTTACACAGTAATCAAAATCAGTAAGAAATACCAAAATCGATCATTGATCAGTTGACGTTGGTCAGTAGAACTAACATCGAATAGATCTCAGTAGCTAAGTAACTGACATTAGTGGTATTAACCAATGTTGATCATTGTATTTTTACAAAAATACCAACTCGAGACCTTTTTTTTCAAAGTTTGTTATTTCAAGCAAAAGAGGGCTTCAAAGCTAAAGGATATGCTAATAATTTTATTATAGGACCAAGTGGGATATTTGCTCAAAACATGTTTAAATCACCTTTGCATCCTTAAAAATTGATTAGAAACCTTGTTTTGGTGTTTAAAGGATTTAGATGATTTGGTGATTTTTTTTCAAAGTTTGCAACTAAGACCAAGGGGTCAAATGAACACCACCAAACATTTCATTTGGGTTTTAAAATTGAACACACTTGTCCAGTTTTGTTTGTAATAGTTTTTTAGTTAGTTTTTTGTTTCAAAAAAAGAGGAATGTTTCATGTATGTTATTCCATTTGTCCCCTATAGGGAACCCTTGGAATCAAAATCACCATTCCTTTTGCAAGTAGCCTAGTCCAAGGCTTAGAAAGAAAGTCATGTAAAGCACTCCCCAAAAACTCATCAAAGTTTGGGTGACCTTGAAAATGACCCTAAATTATTTCTACTCTCATGATTTATTTATTTATTTATGCATCTTGGCTTGAGAGGGGGACTTCGTCACCTCCCACAAGTTCTTTAGGGAAGCTTTGACCTAAGGTTTCATCTCCTAACATTGACTTCATTTGGGTCCTTTAGAGCTACAAATGGGACATAGTGGCACTGTGGACATTGCACTACACTGAGTGAATAATAGGATGTAGTGGTTTCAAAAAAGACTAGACATTTTTGAAATAAGCCAAGTGATATGGACCCAAAATCCATGCTTTTCTTTTACATTGTTTGGCATTAAAGTCATTGTGTAATTAATTCACCTAGATCATTCAGAAACTTGTTAGATTTTAGACAAATCCCCATTTGCTATAGAATTATTATTGGTACAAGTTTCACCTCAAGGTCTATATTGCAGTACCATCATTTGAGAGAAGGGGGTATAAAAACCCTACTATATAATGCACATTTACTTTTGGATGAACACCTAAAATACTCTAAAATGACATATATTTATGGATTCCAATAATACCAAGCAACCTTGTTAGTTTAGGATCTAAGGGTGATTAATTAGCTGGTCTTATCCTATATTAAAGTCTTGTTTGGTACTAAAAATTGGTGTAAACAAACAATCCCAAACCAAACACATAGTCCAAATTTTCCTTTAAACAAAGAGGCATTATGTTGCCCACATGAGATCATCAATTTGCCTTGTTTAAAATTTCATCATAAGCTTGAGATTAATATCATCCACTTTGGAATAGTTATGTTTCCCAATTTAGTCTAAACCTTTACCAAAGTTGTTTAAGTCCTTCAATTATAATTTAAATTTGAAATTACACCATTACAAGTTCATAGGGTTGATGTGTTAAGTAGGTTCACCATTAGTACTAAACTTGAGGGAACTTAGGTTTAATTTCCAATCTATGTTGAAGGTTATTTAAGATTCATAATCATTATCATCACTTAATAGACTTAATCCATTTTGTGCTAAACACTTGCACTTTAGTTATATGCACCATGGCATTTTAAGTCAAGAAAGGTAGTGTTATGCTATCAAAATTGTGTAAAAATTTCTTTGCCTTAGAGAGTCTTTGAAACAAATTATTTTATCACACATTTTGGATAACAGAGCATCATTACACTACCCAAATAATTTAGAACTTTGTTTCATAGAACCTTTTACATAGAATTCCAAATTTATTCCTACATTTTTAGACCAATCCTAGTGTACCTTTTGTGATCCTTTGTCTAAAACATGGTTATACCACTCATTTTTGTCTAGACTATTTGTTAAAAGAACCAAGTTTTATACCATTATTTATGAGAAAATAAACTATTGATAAAGTGCCTTTTGTTTCATACCTTATACCTAGTTGATCAAGTTCATGACCAATAATCAAATGCCTAGTGTTTTTTAGAAGTGTTTCAAATCTATTAGATTAAAAATCTCATCTATTTTCAAAATTCTAGATTTTGACATCATTTGTCCAAGAGTCCTAGTATATGCCTTATTTGAGCCCAGTTTTTGACACCACATTTGGCCAAAAGAGCTATGAACTTTTAAATTTCTAGATTAGACTAATTTTAAACACTTTGACCTTAGAGTTTGGCATTTTGATTTTTGGTCCATTTACTTTCTTGCTTCTATGTGAAAAATGAAATGGTATATACTTTAAGCTTCCTAAAAAATCTTTGCAGAAACCTTTTTGATCCTTTTGACAACTATAGACTAGGTTGAGGCATCATTTGTTTTAGATTCTATCCTATTTAAAGTTTGTATAACTCTTTAACATTTTATCCCTGATTGACTATGGATCCTAACATGTATTCCTACACTCATAGTGGAATCATGTACAATCCAGGGATTAGTAATATAATTGCATAGGAAGAAATGGTGCAAGACCCCCACATGGATAATATTGCTTATGAGATAGATTCTTATCCCTCTTATAATACTCAATTAGGGGCCCAAATCCAAGATCCATTAGCTAACTACCTATCTAATACACCACCTTATTTAGAATAAGACTAAGAACAAACCATGTAATACCTAGCTATAATACCAATAGTGGATGAGCTAGTTCTTCAATAGTCATATTCTACTAATACATCTTCCATATATGATCCATTTTTGTTTGAGTGACATTTGTTAGAGAACAAAGATGAGATTTTGGTTATAGACATAGAGGTAGGGGCCAAGTTTTTGGTAGAATTCCCACATGAAAATTTACCAAGTCTAGTACGAGTGTCCCATAATATCATTTATGATCAATAGGCTTCTTCTATAAATCTTATGGCTTTAGTCCAAATAACCTATCAAGACCCTAATATATCTAATCGAGGCAGAAACATCATGGAAGATCTCTTTAACCAAAAGCAAATAGCATACCAAACTTACCTAAATTTAACATGTGATTTCAATCAGATGAACATGGTAAGTAAGCCTCTCATTGACCTAGTGCCTTCAATAGGAGTGTTGATATAATTAACTGGACAAGAGAATCTAAGTTCTGACCCATTCATACAAACCACTTTGATAGATAACTTGATCATATACTAGTTATTAAAGAAGTGTCTTCATCCTCTACACTAAATAATGAGCCAAATGTAGTGGACAATGTGTAAATAATGTCCAATATTGATCAAAGGAGTACTAACACACAAAAAATTAGCCAACAACATGTGCCTATAGTTAATCCCATGATTATATAGTCATACCAAGGAATAGGAGTTTTTACACCTCAACCAACTGCTTCCTCAAGTGTATAACCTATAATATTAGATAATCAAACAATGGATAAGGTTACAACTCAATGATAGAATGTGATGAATCCTACTCCCCCTCAACAAGTAGTGAGTGGTATTCCATAATAGCAGACATAATCTAGTGTATCAATGTAATAGAGGATGAATATGTTGCCACCTCAATCATGGGAAACTAATGTTCCTCCTCACCAGGTAAAGATAAACATACCTTTTAGTTGTAGACTAATATGCTAGTTCAAAACCAAGAAATGACTATTCAACAACATGTAAATATTAGTCAATGATAGATGCCAAATCTCCAATCTATTTTCACTTCTTTATATGGATTCATGAAACAAGGAGGTCCTCATATATCTCAAGTACCTATTAGACAAGCGATGGTTCAAAATGAACCACAATTTTAGAGGTAGGGTCTTGGTCCACAAGTTCCCACTCAAAAACAAGGTTCAATTAGTCGATAGCATGTCCCTTTTCAATCACAATAGGCACAATATAGTTATATCCCTTTATCCCAACCATAAAATCCTCCAAGTCAAACCTTTATCACCAACCCAAACCAAAATATTTCACAACTAAATGTGCAATTTCAAGTACATCTCAATCCACATATGCATATTCCTAATCCATTCCCCAACCAAGCCAATATACCTTAATAGGTGTCACCATCATATCCTACTCAAAGTATCCCACTTGTGACCTCTCAGCTATCCACCCAAAACAATCCTCTCCCTTAAACCAATATCCCTTCTAGTTTTCTATCTCAAGAATTAAAACAGATGAAGGATGTGATTATTGTCATTCAAGGGAAGAAGTAGACTAAAAACTTAAAATTAGATTATGTGTGTTCCTTTCCATTCAACATGGAGTATTTTCACATACCATTTCCTCCAAGATAAGAACTACCCAAATTTGACAAATAGAAAGAGAAAGGTGACCCTAAGTCTCATTTGATCAAATTCTTTGTCGCATGTTAACCAGTGGCATATACCAACATATACCTATTGATTTTGTTTACAAAGAGCTTGGCTAGACAAGCCTCGGAGTGGTTTTAAAAGTTTTCTAAGAGTTCAGTGATGGAATTTGATGATCTTTTTGATAAATTTGTGCAACACTTTTCCTATAATCTCAAACATGAGATTTCATTCGTGGCCCTGACATAAGCAAATCAAAAAGATGGGGAAAGTTTTAAAAGTTAATTACAATGATGGAGAGCCCTTTCAACCCATTTACCCACTGTTTATTTGATAAATAATTAGCCACTATGTTTACTAAAAATTTGCATAGTGAGATAGCATATCATCTAGAACTACAATATGTACATACATTCAAAGTGATCATTGATAAAGGTTTGTTGATTGAGAGGGTGCTCAACAATAAGGGAATTATCAAGCTTAATTCAACTAATCAAAATCAAGGTACCAATTAGGAACATAACCAATATCAACATCCTAATCAAATGCAAGCATCACAATTGACATAGGCCAATAACCAAGAAAAATCAAGGTAGTTCAACCATAATAGGAATGTTATGGGAAATGGAGTAAATAAATTGTGTCATGTGCAAAAAATGAAAACCTCGTCAACACTACCTTTTTAGTTTACTCCTACCTATAAACCTCTCCAACTAATGCCATAATCATAACAACTAAAAACTACACAACAAATACAACTACCTTTACCATTGCAAACCCCTCCTCCTAAGAGAATCATGCCTGCATGTTATGTCTTTAGTGGCTTAGGAGATCCCATTAAATCTATAGTTTGAAATCTTGATACCGCTAATTTGATTAGTTGGCCTATACTAAAGCATTATCTGTAAGGCATTCCTTATCATGATTGGTACTGTAAAAATGAATTTTGTGACTATCATCAGGTCAATGGGCATAATTTATGAATATGTGTCCAAATCAAGCATTTAATTGAAAATAATTAGAGAATAAGGATATAACATTAGATAATGGTGCTTCCACTTCCTATAAAACTCTTGGGATTTATCGAAACCCTTTTCCTTGACATAATAATCAGCAACAACTAGTGCAATAGTAAAATCAATAGTATCAAAATCAAAGGCTAAACTAGTAGAATCAACAAAATCAATATCATAATCCATAAAATCAAGGTCAAAATGGTAAAAACCAATAAACCTACCATGTAGTGGCACATGACTACAATAGGGTTGTAGTTCATATTGTAGAAGGTAGTGTTAATACCATCTCCATTTATCCTAGACCAAGAACTAATTAGCCTAGACTATTGATAAATAATACTATCTATCTAAATTACATGGATAATCCTTTTTTGACCTAGGAGTGCATACAAGCAAACCAATAAACTAGGAATTCCACTTTTGGATCTTATAGCAACAACTTGTTCTTGCCATGTGACCGGTGCAATTGAGACTTGTCCTATCTTGTCCTACACCATTTCCTATAGAAGTTAGAAATAATGATCTAATATTTAATCCTAATTGTGCAATCACAATTTAGAGGTCAAAGATTACTATCCAAGGCCCAAAACCATCCACCACTTTGCCTATCATCTAACCAACTATTTAGCCTCAGAATAAACCATTCACTACTGACCAAGATAAAAAGTTTGATATTGTGGAACAATTACAGAAGACACCAGCACAAATTTCTATTTTATATTTGTTATGAATGTCAATAATCTAAAATAACATCTTGAATGAGTTTTTGACCCAATCCACTATTGCTAGTGAAATATCCCCTGATAAATTTCAAGCTTTAGTTGGACACCTAGCTTCAGCCCAACAAGTCACATTCAACCAAAATGATATGTCTTCCCTTAGCCTACTCCATAATAATACATTATATATATAAGTTTATATAAGATGGTATAAAGTGAAATGTGTCCTTATAAACAATGGATCCAACCTAAACATAGTGTCCCTAAAGCTCATCAAGCATCTTGGGTAGATAATGATAGATCTCCAGCCATAGACAATAACTATAAAACCTTATGATAATTAGGAAAGAGAATAATAAAGAACCATTAGTTTGATAGTTATCATTGGGCCTTTGACCCATGATACACCTTTTCATGTGATTGTTATTGAGTTATCATACAACATACTTCTATGTTGGCCTTGGTTACATGAGATTCATGCAATCTTGTCAATGTTGCACCAATGTATAAAGTTTTCCCACTCAGGGATGGAAGTGAATATTCTAGGAGATTTACACCCATATGAACATTTTAAACATCTTGAGGCTAAATTTCAAAGCTATAATTATCAGTACAGTATGAATCCATGTTCCAAGTAAGATAAATGAAATGCTATACTTATTGATCCTTCACTAGATAATTGCATAGATCCCAATACCTTGGATTTCCTTCCTCACATACCACCTCCTGAAGCTTCCAATCATTTCACCATTTCAAATAATAGAATAGGAGAATATGTGACCCATGATACATTTCATATTTTCAATCTTCCTCAGAATCTAAATTTTTTTGGGCAACCTAAAGTCATCCCACATAGGAATTGGAAATAAAAGAACAAAGATATGTGACTTGTCACATTTGCACTAGCATCTAGCCTAGAACCTGACCCTCTTAAAGGAGATGAATCATGGTTATACAACAACAACTAGGATGATTGTTATAAAAGTACAAAATATCTTATTCCCAATAGGATCATGGAGTGTCATAAATATGAAGGAAAAGGCCTTGGTTCAAATCATAAAGGAACCATTGAGCTAATTTCTATGACCAACTATGAAAGACCTTATGGACTTAGATTTAAACCACCTAGAGGTGACCCCACAAATCTTATTCAAACTCCATCACCAATTACTAGTGATGATGATGATGATAGAGAAGCAATGGTTGATCCTAACCTCACCTTTAATGACCTAGTTGAAAATACTATATTTGATGATAATGCCATTTGCACCCTTACCTTGGCCATTTATCACAACCCATTTCCATTATATTATCCCTAACTAATAGATTGGGACCAACAAGAATCTAGTCTACCAATTAATGAGTTTTAGAATGACGAGGCATTCTGTGATTTCTTAGGCCTTATAGATAACATTCTATTGGGAGATCACAAATTAGGATTCTTAATCACATTGGACCCTATAACCTATTTTGGAGAGCGAGTGAACACCCTTCCTCAAAAATAAATAAATAAAACATTGAGGTCCCAAAGTGAAAACCTCTTTGAGTCACTTTATAATGAAGGAAATGTAAAGATAAATGCCAGTCTAATGGTGAAAACCTATTTCAAGTGCCATTAGATGGGGGTGTTCATTCTTCTTCAAATTTAGACTAAGAGACCACCAATGATGAACTTTCCTATGGATCTGAGTTTAGTTTTGAGAAATAACAAGTATTTGATCAAATTCTTCAATAATTTTTGACTATTTTTGTCTCATGGCTAGATCTCCCATTAGGGGATTCAAATTAATCATGCCTAGGAGAATTTGAAGAGTAAGTCCTAATAGAGGATCTTGACATAGTTCAATAGTTCAAGTCATTGCCTATTATCCTAGAAGATGGTTTGACTCTTATAGTCAAAGATATAATAGAGGTAAACATCAAGAGTCCATCAGACCTAAAATGGATAAAATTATGCATGTCCCTCACTAAGGAGTAACATGACATCTTTATATCTCTATTGAGAGAGTTTGTATATATCTTTGCATGGGCTTATTCTGAAATGCTAGGTTTGGACCCCACCTTGTGGTTAATCTTCACACCAAATCAGTTAAGAAAAAATTATGTAAGATACATCCTCACATTGATATATTGGTAAAGAAAGAGATGGAAACACTCTTACAAGTAGGATGTATCATATCCATTAACTACTCAAAATAGATCTCTAATATAGTACCTATTAGCAAAAATCTTGAAGGGATTAAAATTTATACTAATTTTTGAGACATCAACAATGCTTACCTAAAGATGATTTTCCATTTCCTAATATCAACATGATTTTCAACTCCACAGTAGGTTATGAAATGATTTCACTCATGGATGGCTTCTCAAGATATAATCATATTAGAATCATGTTAGAAGATCAACATAGAACAACATTTACTACTCCATGGGGAATATTTTGTTATCAAGTAATGTTATTGGGCCTTAAGAATGATGGATCCACATATCAAAGGGACATGACTATCATATTCCATGATATGATACATAATACTGTTGAAGACTATGTTGATGACATATTGGGAAAATCCAAAACTAGGGCCAACCACCTAGTCATGTTACATAAGATATTTGAAAGACTATAAGAGTACAAAGTTAGACTCAATATAAATAAATGTGTGTTTGGTGTAAATTCATGAAAATTACTTGGCTTCATCATATCTTGTAGAGGTATTGAAGTTGATTTGCCTAAAGTTCATGCCATAACCAAGATGCCACCACCAACCAATTTAAAACAAATTCATAGTCTGTAGGGTAAGATCCAATCAATCTGATGCTTCATCTCTCAGTTAATAAAAAAGTGTCATCTAGTTACACATCTTTTAAAGAAAATATTTGCATTTCACTGGGAAGATCACTATTAAATATGTTTTCAATAAATCAAAGACTATCTTATCAATCTACCTATTTTGTTACCTCCTATGCTAGGAAAGCCATTTTTGTTATACTTATCAGATACTAATCATGCCCTGGGGGCACTCTTGGCTCAACATGATGACAATGAAAAAGAGCATGTTATTTACCACTTAATCCATACCTTGGTTGTATATGAACATAACTATGTACCTATTGAAAAAGCTTATCTAGCCATGGTTTTCATAGCTCAGAAACTGCATCATTACATGAATAATAAAACCATGGTCATTTCAAAAGTAGATCCACTCAAGTATCTACGATTCAAAATAACTTTACAAGGTAGAATGCCTAAATAGATCATGCTTCTTAGTGAGTTTGATAGAGTATATCAATCAAAAATCAATCAAAAGACAAGTTCTTGCAAATCAACTTGCTGAAGCACCTCTCTTGGATACATAGCCACTCAAGTTTCAATTACCTGATGAATCCATCATGATTTTTATTGATATACCCCTTAAGTAGTAGCCCTAAAAGTTATTATTTTATGGTTTATTCACTACACATGGATTAGGGGTAGGAATATTATTTATTACACCATAGGGAGATCTAATCCCTAAATCATTTAGAATTATCTTTCCTTGTATAAACAACATGGCTGAGTATGAAGCACTTTTTATAAGACTTTGACAAGTAGTGCATTAGAATATATATCATCTCCAATTTTATGGTGATTCTTAGTTAATCATCAATCAGGTATAGATCATTTCTAGACCAAAGATGACAAGTTAGTTCCATATAAAGTCATGATCAACACTCTTAAATAGAAAATTACCAACATTTAGTTTGAGCATATACCCAGGGTTAGTAATAGAGCTATATATGCCATGGCTACTATTATTTTTCTAATTTGACAAATAGACAAAGCTAGAGATTATTAGTTCCTCATCAAGAATTTGTCAGCACCAGATCATGAACCTTCAACCATTACCATGATTTTTGATATTGTTGGTCCTAATTATATCTGGTACTCAAACCTTTACAACTACCTTCATGACCAAGTTATACCACCTAACCTATCCCATAAACAATCCAAATCCTTTATTCATCATTATACTCATTATACACTACTTGGATCCACCCTTTACCATCATAGTTTTGATGGAACTTTTCTTTATTGTTTAATTTTGGTAGAGTCTACATTTGTGTTCATAAAAGTTCACAAAGGATTATGTCGAACCCATTATAGTAGGGTAGTCCTATCCAAAAATCTCTTGTGTATTGGTTATTATTAGCCACAATGGATGTAGATGCCACTACATATGTAAAGAAGTGTGAAAAATGTCAACAACATGCTAATCTGATTCATGCCCTAACAAAAACTTTGAAGTTGATGTTGACACCATAGCCATTTTATACATGGGGACTTGAACTCATTTTGAAGATCAACCCCACTTCATTTGATAGCCATAAAAAAATCCTTATCACCAATAAATATTTCACTAAGTGGGTTGAAGTTATACCCCTCACTTACGTGACTAGAAAGCAAATTTACAAATTCATCTTCAACCATATCATCTGCCACTATGGTATTCCTTCTAACATTATATTTGATAATGGAGGATCATTAAATAACAAGGATGTAGACTATTATTTACTAAATATAATATCACACAACATTTTTCTACAACATATTACCCTCAAGGTAATGGTCAGGCTAAGGCATCTAATAAAACCATTCTTAATATTCTTAAAAAAATTATTAATGATACTGGTCATGATTGGCACCTTCAAATATTCCTTGCCATTTAGGCATATTGTACCAATCATCATACCCCCATAGGAGCCACTCCATACTCACTTGTTTATGGTATTAAAGCCATTCTTCTCATTAAGGTTGAATTGCCTTCACTATGCATCTATTTCAAGCATGTCATGGATGATCATGACTATTGAGTAACTCCCTTGTAAGAGCTAGATCTACTAGATGAAAAACACATAGTCGTGTTTAATAATCTTCAAGCATATCAAAATCAACTCAAAGGCCACTATAATAAGCATGTCAAGTATAGAACATTTTAACTTGGTGATCTTGTTCTTAAAGAAAACCAAAATAATACCATGATTGAGAAGAAAAATAAAGGGAAATTTAAACCAAACTAGATAGGGCATTTCATCATCACTGTAAATTATGGATCAAGAGCATACAGGCTCACCACACTAGATAAAAAGGAACTTATAGAGCTGATGAATATTATTCATCTTAAGTGGTACTATGTTTTAGTGTTAAAGTGTATTGTCTATAAGAACCATTTTAGTTATGCCTTTTTATCACTATTCTTCTTTGTATGTATACCATTCTTATCTGTCCTCTTTTCCATATCCACTTTTCACTTCCAACCTATCGACCTAGTGTGTTCTAAAAACCTAGCCTATTTGACCTTGGTTTTTTAATTATTCATGATGTAGTTTTAGCATCAAGGTATCTAATCAATGTCATTAGTTGGTTCTAGTACTTCAGATAGAGATCATATTTTAGGACTGTGTGTTATAAGTTTTGACAATTACATCTTTTGTTTGTTATTCCTTCTTACCAATGGTCTTGCTACTAATTATAACCACCTTTGGGAAAATTAGTACCTTTGATTTATGCCATTATGTCCTCGTTATAACCACCTATGAGAAAAATAGGGTCAAAATTAAAACCTTGACATACCAACTTGCCATTTCCTATGGCTTACTATGCCTTTTTACCCCCTATGTTTATTTTGTTTGAATTGGTTGCTACACTATTCAAGTTCCTCCACTATAAGGGTGGAAATACAGTGAATTGAGTTACTACTTTGGGAATATCTAGGAAATTCTCAATACTTATTGAGGTCATCTTATTCACCATTTCCCCATGCTCTCATCATTTGTGAGCAACCTAAGCCACACTCTAACCATTTTATAGCAACCTAAGCCACACACTCACCATTTTGTGAGCAACCTAAGTTTGAATGCTCTCACCATTTTGTGAGCTTGAACGATTCAGTGTCTCATCATTCTCTATTGAGTTGAGACACTCCAAAAATTCCATATTGTTTTAAAAAATCATTAGAAAATAACAAAAACATTGACCACTTCCTTGCCTTAAAGATTTTAGGAATCCTTACTAAGTTACAAGTAAATCACTTATCATTTAGTTTCCCCATCCTTTTTGGCCTCTTTTCTCTCATTTACTTTCCTTTTTGGCCTTTTTTCTCTCACATACTTTCCATTTTACAAGACCATTCCTCTTATTCTCTCATATCCATTCTATTTGTTTTGATCAGTTATCACATTCTTCCCATTTCCTAAGAGAACTATATTTGGCCTGATTTTTTAATTGGATATTACATCCGTCGAACTATGTAGGTATCATCCACTTGCCTAGTGCATATGGAGATAACTCAACCACCCCCTTCCTTTTCTTTTATTTCCCCATTTCGTTCATTTGTTAATTTGTCACCTATTTTTTAGGGGCAATGTTTGTAAGGTTTTTATTGCATTGTCTATTTGTTTGTTTCTGCTTAAGTTATTTGTATGTCTACCTATTTGTTTACTTTTAGCATTGTTTCCTTGATTCATTTTATGTGTGTTAATTGGGTGATTCCTTTCCGACACTTACACTTGAATCCATCCATATTTATATGATTACATTGTCATCATGGTTTATATCATTGGTGCATTATGTTCTATTCAGTATTAGATTATGGGAGTCAATCCTTATGCATGTTTTAGCCAAGTATTTATGGTATTATATCATGAAGCCTACCATCACATGCTAAAACAAACCTCAACATCAAGAAGTTTATTCAGCAATGGTAGCATTTCTTCAGCATCGACATCCTGATTTACTCCCAATCATATCCTGAATAGAGTAATTAAACATGAAATAATTCTAACCTTTATTAGTTTAGATGAGCATCTCCCTACTAATAGGTTGTTATAATTCATCATTACCCTCTATGTTAAGTTATCATCATCCTCATCTAAGTTTATCATGTTTTCCATAATCGAGGTCCAATGATTAAAACTGCCTATGGGCAAATCATTACACACCATCCCACCTATATTTCTAAATGATTATAACCACCTTTAGGCAAATCATTATGTTGTCACCAATTTACTCTTTCTACCTATATAGGGGCATATTGTTATTTTTTATCTATCCTAACTAGGGTAGCTCCATCTTATCAATGATTATAACCACCTTTGGGCAAATCATTATGTTATCATACCACATTGCCACTATCAAGGTATAATGCTTATAACTGTCTTTGGGAAAACCATTGCACACCATGCCATTTGCATTCTCAATGATTTTTAATAGTTTTCCAATATGATTATGTTTTTACCCCATCATCTTTCCTTTCTTTGGTCCCCTTGAAATGCTTTTTTTTCTTTTGGAGGGACTGTTTGCCAACCTCCTTGTGCCAACCACTCCCTCAAGGGGGCATCATATAGTTAGTTTATCATCATTGCAGTCATAGGCATATAGGACCTTTTAATTATTTGAGAAGACATTGATTTGCCTATGGGTTGCAACATCTTCCCAAATAGAGGCAAATTGTAGACACATAAAAGTAGTCATTGATAACCTCCAATCAGGATTTTGGCTAGTTTCCACCTAAAATGCACAATTTGGCCTAAAAATACTAAAATGCACTAAATGTTATGAAACTGGCATATTCAAGTGCTGATTTTAGCTAGGATATCACTAAATGGGGTAATGTAATTTATGGGCTAGCTAACTTTGATCAATTTATTTCAAGTCAAAATTCCAAATTTGCATTTGGGTGCTATGTATTATTCTTTCCTATAAAATATTTTTCACAAAACTTGTGCCTTTGTTATTTGTTGTTGGTATCATCCTAAATGGGAATATGATTCTAATGTATCTAATATCACCTTCCAATTCAAATCTATTTGAATTTTGGACCAATAACAAGACATTCTGATCAATTTAGGTAATTTGTGCATAAAGTGCTTAATCATGCTTAAGAGATAATTAACCCAAATCAAGGCCTAATTAATAAATCCATGGAAAATTGTTGAATATTTATTTTTATAAATTAATATTAAATATATTAATCATCAAGTGACATCATTTCTTGGAAAGACATCCCTAGGCCATAAATGTCACAAATATTAGGATTCATGCCTTCCATGCCTCATCAATGCCTTCCATGATGCCCTCCATGCCTATTAATATCCCATTATTCCAATTCCATGATGAGGATAATTACAAACTTAATTCAAAAAATTTAATTAATCCTCAACCACACATCTCAATCTTGAGATGGATGGTTCAGGTTGATTCTAGCCAAATTCAAAAATCTATAAATAGGAGGCCTCACAACATCATTTCTATGTTTTTTCATGTAAAGTTATAATGCCAAATTGGTTCTAAAAGCTTAAAGAAAATAGTTTTACCATGCCAAATTGATTATAATCCAATCAAATCCATTAGCTAAAGTTTTCAAGGAGAGGTGGAGGTTTTCAAGCTTCCATTGCCAAGGACTTCATGAGCACAACCCGAGAAAGCCACCACAACAAGCATTTTGGAGCATCCAAGGAAGGTAAAAGAGTTTTCTTTTGCATTTTAGTTTTGTGTTTCATTCATGATTATTAACTATGCTCTCCTTAGTGTCTAGGCCTAGAGATGTTATGCTATTAGTGTGTTTATTTCATCTTATTTTCATTTTGAAATTGACCCCATACTAACCATCCTCTCTTGAGTCAAATTCCTAGATCACACAAATTACAAGTATGTCATGATTCTATTCAAGAATTTGAATTACTTGACAAGACTATTATCCCTTAAGGAAATGGTATAAATTAAATTAAACTTGTAATTATTTCAAGTGACTAAGAACAAGCTTCCTTTTGGGAAGAACTAGAAACTTTATTCTCTAGTATGGATAGTGAACCTATATCCCATGAGGAGAGTGATAATATTGTTGTCTTGGCAAATGAACATGATGAAGACATACATGAAAAATCTCTTGAGAAAAAAATCATGGTATTTGATCTTGTTGAGTCTCATGAACAATTTTAAGGTGGTCTTTAGACATTTGGTACATTAACACCTCAAAATAATAATATTAAGTTGTTGATGAGAAGTACAAATCTCTTAGTAATATAATAAGTCATATAAGCAACCACCATACATGATGTAGTAACTTATGATGAATATGACACTTTTCAAGGTGATCAAGAGATGGATTTTAAATAACTAATAAATGTTGAGGTTGTCATTTATGTCCTTACAAATCAAAGTGTGCATTGGGGACATTTTTGATGTGACTACTCCATTTGAGATCAATCCAAATAAGGTGGTGGCCAAGAAAGGTGCTGATAAAGCAAGAACAAAGTCTGATTAGTAGATTATACATCATTCTTATTCATCACATGAAGGTGACTTAAGGATTTATACTTTAGATCCAGGGGGATCAGTTCTAAAATGTTAATTTTACATAGTAGTATCTTGTTTTTTTCCTAAGTACATCTTAGCATAGTGTGTGTCTTATTTGTTTTGGTGTTTTGTTTTGGTTTTTTAATTTCTTGCCTTATTATGTGTGTTGGTGAAGGAATTTTGTTGTTCCATTAATTTTAATGGTTTTAAAATTAGTTTAAAGGTCTAATTATGTTTGTGGTTGAGTGATAGGTGGTTTAATATCCCAATGAAGGTATAAGGCAAATGGTATAGATGCATATCAAGCATGCAATCCCATGAGGTCACCAAACATGTTATCAAAAATTTGGTTACCATGAATGAGTATCATTAGAAAAATTGACTTAATTGATCTTAAATCTATTTATATCCATTATAAAGGTCTTTATTATTCATTAATTATCTAATATGATAGGTAGTGTGTCTTCTTTGGTAGCTCACAAGGTCATTTAGGATGGTCTAGTGAGTAGAATGTTTAAGTCACTTTATCTTGTCATGTAGTGGTCATTAATTGTGGTATTATTTATGTGTTTATTATTGTTTAAGGTAGGTTTAGAAAAGTTAATATTATGTGTGAAATAAAATCAATAAGGAACTATGTTTAAGGAGGAAATGTGGTGACCCTTCTAGGAACAACCATGATCTAAAGATGACCAAATTGGCCATGAAAGAAAGCTAGTATGTTGATCGCATTATTTTTCAAGCAATTTAGATAAATTAATGTAGTTTTTATAAGATTAAGGTATTTCCTTACTTTAGTCTCATTATGAATTCTAAGGTTGAGATGATATTTGTTATAAAAGAGTAAACAAGAAGGTTTTATCCCTAGATAGGGGTTTATTTTAAGTCATCTAACACCTATGTTATGACATCATGGTATACTTCTCTATACACATCATCCAAATGTCTTGACAATTGATTTCTAACATTGGAGTTTCCTTATAACTTCCAATTTATCATTTATAATGGCCAAATGAGGCATTATTGAAATATTTATAGAAAAATAAAAGTTAAAAACATTTTTTCACACTCCTCCACCTCTGTACAAGTTTGGGAAAGCTAAATAATCACTTGGTTCACCATATCCAATAGTTCCAAAAGGAAAAATAGGTAGAATATTTAGAAAATCATGTTTTTAGAGGTCTTTTATAGAGGGTTTATATTTATGGACAATGTAAAAACTCTTTCAAGGGTCCCCATGGTCTTATTAGACCCAAATCTATGAAAATAATGGAGGTAAATAGTCAAACAAGGAATAAAACTTCTCCATTTCTACATCGAGCTTCTTGGCAGCCTCCAAAGGCCAACTAGTTTATGATTGGTAATATGAGGATAAATAAGTTTGGAACCCAAGATATTTTTAAAAGGCTGGGATCCTAATTAAATTCCACCTTTTCACATTTTTTCTTTGGTTAGGCTCCTTAACTTTATGATTAATCATTAATTTAAGGTGCAAAAAAGGACTCAAAAACCCATCAGGGTGGGTTTTATCCAAATGGAGAGTTTTGAAGTTGAATTAATTGATGATGATGAATTTTTAAATTATTTTTATAAATATTTGATCCCTATAATACCATATTTTCTCAAGTTAAATCATGATCATGTTTGGACTAATGCCAAATCGCATTGAGTTGCTACTTTAAGCATTACAATCAAGTTTGTATGTTTTGTGAGGTGATTTTGTATATCTAATGGATTAAATGAGATTTTTAATATTTTATACAATATACTAAATGTCCCTTATATATTTTAAAGCATCATTATATGTATTAACTTCAAGAAAGGCAAAGAACTATGCATGTATAATTGGGTTGTTTAAACTAGCTAGCATGGTGGAGTAACCCTAGTTAGATGAGGATATGTCTTCATTTTGCATGATAACTGAATGGAAATTGATATGTTCATATATAATTTAAGATAATTCTAAATAATGGTTTGGGTGGAAATCCTAAGAGATTAAGATCCAAGAGTATTCTGCAGGCTAAGATTAAGTGAGTTTTGTGAACCTATAAGTCTACAAATTGATAGTTCAGCATTGTCACTAAAATGAGTATATGATAAGTATATATGGATTAATTTAAAACATATGGTTTATTAATTCCTTTAAAATATATCTAAAATCCTTTTGATTCATCTTTATTAGGACTAACAATGAAGAGAAGGAAGTTTAGGAGCATACAGTGCTCGCAGTAGGAACAATTTATGTTTATATAGGAAATCAAAATAAATTGAACATTTTTGGACATAAATATAAAATTATGAATCCTATGTAGGATATATAAAATAATATTTAATCCCTATGAAATATAAAATCATAGTTTAATTTTATTTCAAGTGGATTGTGTAAGCTAAGTGGATGTATGAGCCTATATGAATATCTATGAGTGTTTCAAATAAATTTTCTAAGTGGTTTAAACCCAATGGGGTGATAGAGAATTTATTAAAAAAAAATTTCACTTTGAACATAATTCTATATTTTTCTAATTAGGCTCAAAATAGGGTGTTTAAGAGGAAATAAGGTTTCTTCTAGGTTAAATGACTATCTACAGGCCTGTAATAGACAACATAAGCAAAACACATGTTGATAGTGGTTGTTTGGGGATCCAAAGAAGATGTGGGGGTAAAAATATATATTTTTTAAATTTTACATCCTATAAAAAACACTCAATAAATTTATAGTAGATGGGAAACTCAACGTGGCAAACCTAATAGTCAAGAGACTATCATGCACCTACGAGATTGTTCTCAAATTATGAAGAGAACATGAAATTTTGCACTGAGAATTTTTTTTATATGGTCAAGAGAGGTAAAGGGTATAATTAAAAAACATTCCAATATTTTTTATAATCACAAAAGTGCCAAAAATCCAAAAGAAGGATCAACTTTTAGAATTGTAGTCATGGAGCCTAAACATAGACCTACAAGTCTACCCTTATGAAAATGTACCCTATGTTTCAAATATGAGATTTAAAGATGTTTTAAGTTGTGAAATTAAATGAGATAGAAAATTGTGAATTTTTTTTTATCCCTTGTATTAAATATAAAGTGTCCAAGGTAGATATTCTCAAAGCCTAGTAAAGTAATAGGCCTAATTGAAGACCTATAGGCTTGAGTCTAAAAAATGAACAAAATTTGTAGGTTTTGGATTATTTATAAGATATGGAGGACCTTAATAGAGGATAATAAAATTATTTAACTCATTTATTTATCAATAAAAGTCCAAATAAGGACTGTTAGGGTCACTAGCACAATGTTACTCTTAAATCCTAACCACGAGCTTATGAAGGTTGCAGTGGGTTTGAAGGTTAAGATTGAGTAAATTAATATTTTAACACCTCATATAAGGTTTAGTATACCTAAAGGATTTATTTTAGGCCAAAAATTTTATGGTAATTTCATATTATGCCAAATCACACATCTCAATCTCTCAAATAGGCCTAAATAGTTAGAAATGGTTAATTTATTCATGTGAGAAGTACAATGGGTAGGTGAATGGGATCTAATGGTGTTAGAAAGAGTTTAAGGACCATATTACCTCCAAATTTGTTTATTATTAAATATATTAGGTTCCATATCTTTATGAACTATCTTTAAGAAGGTTACACATATAAAACTCTTCTAAAACCCTATAAATGTATTTGTATCCTAAATGTATTAAAAAGAATTTGTTTAGAATTTAAATGATTAGGGTGAAATATATATGTATCATGAGCACATGAATATGACATTTTGTGTCCTGTGAGGGCTGAGATGGTATGGAAATAGGCCTAGAAATGATTGTTGTAGGCCTAGAAATGTAGTTTTTGATGAATTTTCAAGAAATGTTACTAGGTAGTGCCTAATGGCGTACCTTGAAATCATAAATGAGTAGAATAATATAGGTTAATATGATTATAAATACCCAAAATAAGGTTTATAGGGGTTAAACACCATTAATTAGTTTCAAGACATTTAGTGTTGAGTAGGTATGCCATCAAGAGTTCCTAACATACCTAATACACCTATGTATTAGTTTTAGAGATGATTTTGAGATTAAATAGGGGTGAAATGATTCCATAAAATGTTTTTTAGAGTTTATCAGGATATTATAACAACCTTTAAGAAAATTATTAGGCCTATGATGGAAAGATAGACTCACCATTGTGGTCTTCACGTTAATCATTGAAATGTAGGTTCTTATCAATTTGAAGAATCTTGAGTCATAATCCTTAGACTCACCTATTTAAAAATAAATTTAAGTGGACTAGGAGGATGTTAGGAACTCTAATAATAATGATCAAGAGAGCCACATGTCAAGATAAATATTTGTAACTTGTTCTAGACCAAGAAAGGATACTTTCAAGAATAAGGTTGATGAGTCATTCTAGAAGGTGAAGAATCACTATATGCCACCATTGATGAAGAATAGGATCACATAAATTACACACTATTAAAAATTAATCCATAGAGGGGAGATTAGTATAGTGTTAGTCAATAAAACCAAATCAAAGTAAACACACTAAATACTAAGACCTTTAGCCTAGAAACTAGGGAGAGCATATGTAAAAAGAATATAATGAAAGCATAACTACAAAACCAAAGAAATATTAATTTTACATTCCTTTTATATCAAAATATCTTTCTCAACTATATTCTCAATAAATATCTATCAATGAAGCTCCATTACCCCACCTTTCCTTGGTACATTGGTAATTGGTTAGCTTAGCATGGCTTATGAAATTGGCATGTTAACACTACTATAAAGGCTTCTTACATCTATTTGAGCATAATAATTTTACACCAAAATATCTTAAATATCAATAGGTGATGCCTTATATTTATTACCTCCAAAGTTAACTCTCACCCAAGTTGAGTTAGGTTAGGATTTAATCATGGAATGAGTTCAAACTAATCCTAGGTGAGTTAAAGTTAACCTTAGTTAAGTTAAGGAAGGTACATGTAATTATTATTTTCAATTAATAGGCATGGATCACAAATTAAATATTTGTTAGATATTTTGTGAGATTTTGACACCTCATAAAGTCAATTATGAAGAAGCTTGATATTCTAAAATTCTGAATTTTCATTTTTAGATATTCATTAATTATAAATGGATAATTTAGCTAAGCATTTAATCTAGTTTAATTAATTGATTCATTTTTAGTATCATTTTATATCTTTTAATAATTGTTCAAGTTCCTTACTTAATCGGTCCATAGGCCAAATTTATAATATTAGGTTACAAGGTAACTAAGGATGAATCTATGAGAGGTTATTATTTCATATGGCATAGTAACCCAAATAGGGATGATTCAACACTATTCTAAGCATTGATGAACTATGTGTAGATAAAATTAGGACATTTAATGGTTCCTAGGATTAATTTTCACTATTTGGTATAAATCAATCTGAAGTCTGGTTGAAAGCTAGTTGTGGCCAGATGGGGTATCTACACACATATGTTCATGGAAAACTTCATAACTACCTACTTGTAAAATTTCTTTCTTGTAACTTGTTTCTTCATGACAACATTTTTTATGTATCTCTCCTCTCTCTCTTTCTCATTCTATTCTATATATGTCCTTGATTTTGGCATTGTAATGGATCCTCCACTTGATTATGGTGAAGCCCTATTCCTTTTTTTCCATTAAAGCAATACATAATCTAGTTTTACCTTCTCTTATGACTATATTCTAGCATTTGTGCATGAATGATTGATATTTTTCTAGATTTTATTAAATTATCATCTACATGTCTCATTCTCTCCCCTGTATACATTTTCAACTCATTTTTTTAGGTAATATGAAGTGTTTAAGTAGTATTTTGAAAGATAAGTGAATCAATATTTCATTAGTGTCCCTTAGACCTATTGGAAATCATCCCTCCTTGCCTAATAATTGTATACCACCTTCATATTAAAATATTGATGTTATAGGAGAATATTAGTAGTAATGTATGAATAAATTAGTCATATGTTTATTGTGCATTTACAAATGTGTGGTAGTGGTCAACAATTTGGTACACCACCTTCATAATCTAGTTTTTTTGGTTCTCTCTCCCTTTTCCCTTACAAATTAGTAGGTTTAGTGATAGTTATTAAGTGATGAATAAAGGGAGATAGACCTATCTATAGGTTCAATTCACTCTTTAGGTCACCCAAAACCTTAGATTGTTCCCATGCTATCACGTAATTGAGGAGGCTTGAATAACCTCCTAAATGGTATAGATTTTGATGATAATAGGTATATTGAAATGGAAGGAAGAACATTCAATAATGTTTTAAGTATTATTTTTCTTTCAACTAATCTCCTATCAATTTATTATATCATCCATATCAACAAAGGAATGAGGGTTGAGTTATTACTAGATTTAGTTATCATTAGGGAGTTGTATATTGATTATACAATGGTATTGGGTGGGGAAAACCACCAATCTAGGTTATACAACTTCTCACATTTTTCACCTAATTTTAATATTGATGTATTTGTTAACCCATTCATATGGAGTTAAAAAATTATGGCATGAGTGGTTTGGCCACCTTAAATATTGTTACATTAAATGACTTAGAAAAAATAGCATGGTCATAAGCTTGTCTTGAGTCCAATTACCTAAGGTACTTTGTGATGGTTTCTCTCTTGGAAATCATCCCAAAGCAAAATTTGAAAAAGGTAAAGCTTAGAGTGTTTCACAAGCTTTGGAGTTAGTACACAATGATGTATCTAGGCCTTTTTCCAATATATATTTTATAAGGGATAAGTATATTATCAATTATTTTTATAATTTATCAAGATATTCATGGGTATACTTTAATCTAAAGTCATAATTGTTTGAAGATTCTCAATACTTTAAGGCATTGTTGAGAAACAATCTGATAAATTCATCTAGGTTATTTGAACTAAAAATGAAAGTGTTCATATGTTAGAAATATATTTTAATAGTTTTTAACCGTAGAGGATAGTTATTTGTAGTGTATATATAATTTTAGTCCTTCATAAAATGGAGTGGTAGAATTTAATAATAAATCCTTGAAATAAATGGCTAGCTGTATGATTCACTCTAAATACTTCACACCTCAATATTGTGATAAATCCATTAATTATGCATTACAAATCTTTGAAAATAATTACTCCTTTTGAATCTTGGCATGGAAATAAACCTAAATTTTATCACGTTAGGGTTTTTAGTTATCTAACTATCGCATCTATACTAAATAATAAATATAGAGTTATGTAACCTCAGTCGAAGCCTTGCATCTTTATAGGTTATATATATGTAGTTAAAGGGTATCAATTTATACATCCAACCACACATGATATGTTCATAAATATAAGTGTTCACTTTCAATGGATTCCTAAAGACTCAATACTTGACACTTCTTCTCCTTCATTGGATTCACTTAGACTTGATGATTATTCTTTTGACTCAGATCATCTAGAACAAGTTCTTAAGATAGGGTATTATTATTCTTATTCCAATTTTAATAGTGAGGGTAATGATGTGGAGCATTTTACATCTACCTCTATTCATGTTTTATAGGATGAGGATTTAACACCTAACTCACCACCATCTAGGTCCCTTTGGGCTAGGTAGACACTTTAAAGTATAGATACATGGGTAGGTGATCTTGTAGATGATAGACATATTCAAGTGTGTTATCATAATGGTCTATGTGCTTTATTTTCTTTAATTTTGGATCCACAAACATTCCAAGAGGATTTGGACATACTTGAGTGGGTTAGTGATATGCATGAAGAATATTCTTCCTTGATCAAAGATTACACTAGGGATATGAATTCACTTCTTAAGAGAAGTAATATGGTTTGATGTGGGTGGATATATCAGACCAAGTTTTAGTAGATGGTATAGTTGATAAGAACAAGTCACAATTTGTCACCAAGGGTTTTAATGGGTATCTAACATTGACTACTTAGATATATTTTCACCTATTTCAAAGATGACTTTGATCCAACTCACACTATTTATTTTCATGGCATATTTTTGGGATGTGCATGATATGGATGGGAAGACTACCCTTTTTCATGGATACATTAAGGATGATATCTACATGGATCAACCACAAGTTTTTGTCAAGGATTCATTCTTAATTTTCAAACTTATTAAATCCATCTATGGCCTCAAATAGGCCCCTCAATCTTGGTATGCCAAGATGGATCTAGTAATTTACATTTAGACCTTAATGCATACTTATTGTGGAAGGATGATTATTTACTGATATTGGTCCTTTATGTTGATATATTGTTATCACCAAGAGTTTCACATCATCTATTATAGTGGTGAAGACAACCCTATGGGACAAATTTGATAGGATAGACTTGGTTATTTTGCATGACATTCTTGACATTGAGATTTCACAATCTAATTCAAGGATTTCAATTACACAACCTAAGTACACTCTAGATATTTTGGCTTGGTTTCACATGGTTGATTTTAAGACATATTTGATTCCCTTTCTATCAGGAGTTAATCTTGAGGCTAATATTTCACCTTTAATTGATGTCACTCGGTATTGATAGTTTGTTGGTAGGCTCATTTATCTGAATCCTAACAAGCTTGATACTTCATAAGTAATAGGTATTATTTTATAATTCATGTAGGATTTCTATAAGTTTCATTTGAAAGTATCCAAGTGGATAATACACTACATTCAAGGATCTTATAGATTTAGGATTCAGTATAGATTTGGCACAAAGGTTGACTTGGTTAGTTTTTTAGATTTAGACTGGGCTAACCATACTCAAAATTAGAAGTCCACTTTAGGTTATAATTTTTATTTGGGTTTTGGTCCTATCAGTTAGTCTAACAAGAATAAAAATTTTATTTTATATCATCCATAGAATTGGAGTACATGTGGGTTTTTAACACAAATATTGAGGTTATTTGGCTTCATGGGATTCTATATGAGTTTGGAATTATTATCAAGTATCCCACCATCATTTATTTTGGAAATCAAAGTACTATACGTATATATAGGAATTAGGTTCAATAGTAGAGGACCAAACACATTGAGATTCACATGCATTTTATCTAGGAGATTATTCATGGTCAGTTCATCAACTTGATATTTTTCTAGTATTTATAGTAGGTTGCAGATATCTTTAGCAAACCCTTCATTGAGATCAATTTCATTCATATATGACCTCTTATTTGGGTGTGGTTTACATAAATAATGTCATCATCTTTGTGGGATGGGGATTCTACCCTCCTCAATTATTCTATGTTTCTCTCTTTTTTTTTTTTTTTTTTTTTTTTGGGTGGCGAGGGGGGGGGGGGGTGGGTGGAGGAGTTTTTCCTATGGGTTCTCTCCTTTTTTCTACTTTATAGGAGATTAATTTGGCATGGGTACCTCATCAGGCCTAGTTTTTGGGACCCAATTTTTTCACACTACCCACTTAAGATATGCTTATGGGGGGTGTTAGAGTAGGTATTTTATTTTTCACATATTTATTTATTATGGTAATTTTTCCCTCACTTGGATTTTTCTTAATTTCATGGAGAAGTTTGCTTATGTGTGTAATTTGATCAAGTGACTAGGAAGTAACTCCTTTGACTAGCTATTTTGGGTATGGCAATTGCTTCTCTATTCTTAGCCTTATTGATCACATTTTATGTATGAGTTATTTATTATGGGGGTATGTTGACAACCTTGTTGAGATGAGTTACTCAGCACTCCCCTATATGTATGTATCTCATTTGAGAGTTTTTCAGTTAATAGAATATTAGTTTTGCTCCTTTTTGGTTTTGTGTAATAGTATCACTTGTGATTTCATATTACTTCAACTTCATTGTGGTGTATACTATCTTTGTCTCATATGATCATTCGACCATCACATTTTCATTATATGAACCTGGAAACAAATTCTATACTTATATATGTTTTGTATTATTTTTATTATGTCAACATAAAAGAATGCAAATCTTTTGAATTTTTTAGATTATGTAAATTATAGTAATGATGCATGAATATGAATGTAAAAGGAAGAATATGATAAAAAAACTATACTTATAAAAAATGAACTAAATAATGTAGGAAATAATTATTTATATTTTTTGGTCTATTTATCAGTCATAGAGGTTTCCAAAAGTTTGAAAATGCTTAAAATAGTGTCTTCAAAGTTCTTGGTGAAAATCAAGGTTTGAGGAGTTGTGTAAACTAAAGGAAATTATAGATGCCTAAGGAATTTATAATTTATGTTTATGGAGGGTTTTTTTAGAAAAGATTACTAAACATACCTATAAATTACCGTCATGTGTTATATCAACAATTCTATTTATCCATGGTATCTATAAACCTATCTCCTTCTTTTCGAAACCCTATACTAAATTTTAACACTAGGTTTAGACTTGACAAATGACAATAATATTAGTTGATATTACTTCAACCAATCTTCAATGAATGGTTAAACATTACCTTAATATCTAATACTCTAAATATGGAAGTCAAACTACATTTAGTTCTTTCTGTTAGGTGTATTTGTGTAATTATGATTCTTTAATGAATTAAACCTCTAATCTAGCTTTCAACACTTGTAAAATATAAACTTTAGATTGGTTTGAGTGATTTAGATTTATGATAGTACCTAATCCATATGAATGATGGATAAATTAGGAATTATATGGTCTTAAAGGAATACTCGATAATTAGATAGGATGGCATTATATTTATTCATATGGTACTAATTGGGTACTTTCACACACCATTGAAATGTGAAACATGCATATTGACCCTAAAGATTATTTAAATTTAAAATTTGACTTGTTTCAGAGAAAGGACGAGTCTAAGAGAATTGGATTATGAAAAAACTATATGAGAATACAAATCTATAAGACTTTTTTGAAAGACAAGAATATTGGTCTAATGATTTGGAGATAGTATGAGTACAATATTGAATAGGTTAGTCACATATTATATAATTATTGTAGGTTACTATTACTAAATTATGATGTTCAGACCTATATAAAATATGTAGATATAAGTTAAAGGTGTGTAATAGAAATATATATATGCATAAGTCATGTGAGGTGAAGGTAGTTCAAGTTAAACTTTTTAAAGTATCTAATACCATATTTTCATATCTAAAAATTACCCCTTTTTCTTCTAGTATCTATATGAAATTCAATGCTAGAGTAAAAAGATAAAGAGATGTACATAACTGTGAAAAACACACTTTTTGGTCAAGAAAACACTCCAAGTCAGTAGTTTGATCTAGGTAATTCCTCCAATGAACATGCAATAATAAGTTTACATATATGAAAATGAAATCCAAAATGAAACTTTCAAAACTTAGAGAAAAAGGAAGTAATATAGGTATAAGTGGGTGAATCATGTTTACATATGTGAAGCTATTGGATTTGATGCTTCATAAGCATTAAATAACTATGATTCCTTATGAATAATATGAATAATTTCACTTTTTGCTAAATATTTTAGATAATTTAGGTTGATCATGACCCAATGCAAAAATTAAAATAGGTGGGGGCCATGGGTTAGGAAAATATATGCATAAATCCTCAAAAAGTATATATAGCAAGTTTAGGGTATATAATATCAACTCCACTAAGAATTTATATTATATTTAATATTAATATTAATGGAGGAGCCTATGTTAGGCTCATGAATCAAATATTTAAAAGGGACATATAAATTTAATATGTAACCTTGTGTACTATGAATTTTATGTTCTTAAGTAGAAAAGTATAGTAATGTGCATGCATTAATAATGTTCATTCCACATAATATGATCCAATTATTTATAAAATGATATAAATTTCTATAAATTTATATCTTGTTTATCCTAAATTAGAAAAAAAATGAAAATAGGTAACTTTTTTCTTGTAAAATGTATGCATATGCATTGCATATGATCCAAATGTTTTCTGATATATAAACATTTGTCTGATAATATTGACAAAAATATTAATATAAAATCTCTTAATCATTCAATATACCCCAAAACATGAGTTTTATCCAAATGGAGGCTTATTATTTTATGAAATACCCACTAATATGACTCAATTTTGAGGTGATGGATGTAGCCTATGAATTAATCATCTTAAAATAAAAGAGTTAACCAAATCATGCTATATATAAAATAAAAATATTTTAGAATCATGTGTTAACATGTGGAGAATATGTCATCATAGTAATGAACATGCCATTAAACATCTAATGTAAGGAATATAAGTGCCATGACAATATAGATATAAAAATTACACACATGTTAGTAACCATAACTGATATGAGAAATGAATAATGACCTATGAAATAAAGGTGTATGATATGAATAAAGGAATAAAATGCAAATATAGAGGTACATTATATGAATCATATAAAAAAATCAATAAATACATACGATATGTATAAATGATATGATATGAATATTTCTTTACGCATGGAGCTTTTATTTTCTCCATAGGAAATTTCTAAACCTAAACCCAAAAGATGTATATACATGAAAAAAATTAAACATGAGGTGACTTACAAAATTATCACATGAATTAACACAAGTTTTGTAAAGAACTATTCAATATTAAAAAAAAAATGTTTCTTCAGGGGATCTACACTACCCATTTACATAGTCTTTAGACTATCTTAGAGTTCTAATGTATACCATAGTATTTAGAGTCTCTAGCCTTCTCTTACTAGAATTTCCTTGAGTATAACTCTACTTATTCCCTATCTTTTATTTTTTCATATCTATTTGGAGTTCCAAAATAAATTTCCCACTCTATCTCTTTGTATCATCCATCTTATTAGCTTAAGTTTAGTTTCCTTCTCTAAACTCTTCATCATTCAACTCTTTCTAGTCCCCATCCTGATAGCACCTTAATATTCTAATCCAACTATGATGGAATAAACATGAAGTAATTTTTCACAAGTCATTACAAGAATTTACCCTAGATTATTATGACAAAAAAATCCATACATGACCTTGAACACAATATATCAATGGAAAAAAAAATCATTGATGTATCCATTAATTTTGGTCTTCACCTAATCATCAATTTCATATGCCCAATCAGTAGCCAAACTATGCAATCTTATTCAAACCAAAAAAAAATCTTTGTTTCTATAGTCTTAAAATAGTAATAATCCATCCTTTATGACCAAGTAGTTGGCATTTTAGGTAATTTACACTAGAAATTTTCATAAGGCCCACCTTGATTGTGTTAAACTATGATTTCTATTACAAAGCAAACTATTCTTATGAATTATTCTTTTATAAAATTTAGTATTATTTAATCCAACCTAAGTTCAAGGTCTCTTTTACTAGGTAACCATATCATCTTGTTTCAAGTTCCACACTCACCACACCGTTGTTAGTAGATTTTCCTGTAAGTCCTCATTGGAACCTTCAAATGTTTTTATTATATGATATGGATTACAAGTCTATAATAACTCAAATTGGTTTATAAATAGTCATGTAATTAAGATGAGTTAAATTAATTTTTATTTTGGGTATTTTATTAGAATTAATATACTTATTCAGATCTATCATCTTTGTTATGATAGACACATAGATTCAAACAAAATAAGGAAAAATTATGTGCACAAAATAACACAATAAACTTTCAAGTGAATCATAAAATGATATCTATATCATTTTCTCTCCCAAAACATAAATTGAACTAGTTTTCTTTAAAATACACATTATTTATATAGCTATGATGAAGATCATGACCATTCAATTCTAGCGTCAAATGAGGCATTTCATAATCTACATACTTTTAATATTCAAAGAATACTTGAATTTCATACAAATATTTTATATCACACACTTTTCACATTCAAAATACTTATAAAAATTTAGATTTCATATTTTAATACCTATAATATGATAATGAATTACTAAGTATATTATCTCAATATTTTATAGGCCAACATGCTTAAATATGTGAGTTATGCCTCTACCGCTAGTGGAGAGAAATATAAAGGTTAAAAAATATTAAAGGCTATAAAAAATGAAAATCCATTATAAGATAATAATGAGGTAAATAATGTAGTAAATTTGGTATAAAAATAGACTAACATATTAATAATATCATAAAAAGGGGAGCAAAAAAATGATTAATAGAATTTCCTAAAAAATTGGAATAAATGATTTATTGAAGGAAATATGATTAATCTTCCTATTATTAGAGATTTTGATACATTAATAATATTTCATAAAAAATATGACACAAATGGATATTTTTATTATCATTAAGTCCCCCAAAATTATACATTTAGATGTATCACTTTGGAACACAAGATACAAGACCTGATTGAAATAAATCAAATCTAGATAGAGAATCTCAATAATAATTTTAATTAATCAGTTTCAAAATGAAGACAAAATTTTAAAATATTTATCAATCCTCTTCCAAATCATGATAATAATCCCTAATAAAAATAAATTTTTTTATGATATCTCAAAACAAATCATTCAAACATTATATTGCTCATAAATTTGATGTATCAGTATGTGTGGTTAATGAAATGCTTAAATTTCTTCTCTAATATATCAATATGATCTTGAGATTACAAAGGATGAATCTAATAATGTACCACTCTTTATTAGAGTTCTCATATGAACACAATCAAGGTTCAAAAACACAATTATGATTGATAATTTCATTTAATAAAAAATGTGTGCATGATGAAATTTTTCACAAGTCATGGATATACTAAGAATAATTTAGTTGGTAATACATTATTATTAAAATATATTATAACATAATTAATAAATAAATTTGAGGCTTTATTATTACCTATCACATTAGATCATAATACAATCATATTTTAGTTTCATGTATTACGACATAATTAGAAATATGGCATATTTCTTGAATGTCCCTAAATTAATTAAATGAAATTAATTAAGTAAATATTACATAGATTTTTAAAACTCATTGATAAAAATATTGTGATAAGATAGGTTTAGAAAGAGTGTGTTACATAAAGATACACCAAATATGATAATTGTTGATGCAGTGGATTGCACCCGAGGCAAGGAGGTTGAGCTCCTTCCTTCCACACGCAATAATGGAAATTCCCCTCTCACCTGTGGGACTGGCAAAGCTAGAGGGGAGAGTCTCTAGGTAAGGGCTAGCTCCCTTTGATGCATCTGATTTGTTCCAGTAAGTGCTAACACACACACACACACACACACACACACACACACACACACACACACACACACACACACACATGATGGGGGGGATGAAAAGGGAGAAAGATTGCAAGAAAACAAATCTACTCTAAGGAGGTGATGCACCAAAATAATCAACCTTCTCACATTCACACTTAAAACCAGAAAAACACATACATACACTTCAAACTTGGAAAAATAACCAGACTGCAAGAAACTTAGCAGGGAGGCTTTAATGGAAAATATAGAAAACAAAGATTCACCAAAGGTACTATGAAATGCACACTATATAACAATTTCTTCTATTTTTGCACTTCCAAATGCAGCTCTCCTTGTTAGCTATAGAAATGGAACCTTATAGATAATAGATATGTTGGTGTTGAACCTGTGAAAACATCAAGAAATAATGACTAAACACAAACTAACACTCAGGACATACACAAAGATATCTAACCAAGATAGAGGTAAAAATTGCATTTATTAATTCAAGTGAAATTTTTCCAGGCCTATGCCTTATAAATGTGGAAGATTCTTTCTCAACTAACAAGTATTCAATATATAGGAGAAGAAAGGAGGCCTTTTGGCACCCCTTTTACAAGTGACCAATGTGCCTTATGAGCATTGGGAAGAGTAGGCTGCTTAAACATATATGCTATGTCAGCCTTGGCTTTGACTTTAGGCATATTTTGACATGGCCACATTATTTCCTCATTAACTGAGACTACTCTTTGAAGTTACCTACGTAGTTTGTCTGCTCATAAATATGAAATGAAGAAAAAGGGTCGCATGATTGGCCGTTTGCATCTTCTAATGGTAAATTTGTAGGCACTGTGTCATCTTCTGGAGTAATTTCTTGAATCAACAGCTCCCTTTGCCACTTAGACTATCTGCTTGCTCCTACACCTAGCACTTTGTCTTTTTCCTATCTTGTCTCTTCTGGCTCCTTCGGCCCTTGGGGCTATCTCTAGGTGGGTCGTTGCATTGCTTGGGCTCCTTTCATGTTTATCACTTGGGTGTTTAAAAAACAACCTTTTTGCTAGTTTAAAATTGACATTCATGCACCTGTCATTGCTTTAAAACCAATGGCTAGTTCACCTTCTTAAGTTTGATGGCTTTTGGGACGTCACCATTCTTGGCAATTTCCTTCAGGCTTTATTTCTTTGTGGCCTCTTTGAAGTGCCTTTGCCTACCCTCCACAAGGGCTTCTGGGCTTGAACTGCCCTCCTCAAGGGCTTTTGGACCTTTGGCTATGTATTTTGGCTATAGGGCACACCCTTGAACCAAGCCATTGAACCAACCCGTTGAAACAAAGTGATGAACTTGAAGATTGAGCCTAGGCTTGAAACAAGACTGATTGAACTACCAATTGAATTAAACCATTAAACCAGTCTATTGAATTTTGCCAATTAAACTGCCGATTGAACCAAGGCTATGAACTAAAGTGATGGTTCAATGGTTCAAATATGCCAACCTTCCTTGTAAATTTTATTCAGATGAAAGCCCAAACGAGCCTTGTAAACCCCAACACTTTTTGAACTGATTTCTCATCTACCAAGGATTTCACCTATCGAGTCTATAAACACTCTTGGACTTGTGCAAAATAAAAAAATGAATTGGCCTTAAACAATAGGGGAAGAAGGGGACTGATTTTTTGCCCTATTGAGCAAAAATGGTCAACAAATTGGTGCCTCCCAAGGGAAGCATGCCTGCTATGCTTAGAAGCTAGTTGCCATAAAAGTCCATTGGGCACAGACTCAGATTATAACTTTAAAATCAGCAACAGCCCTGATAAATCTTAGAATCAATCATGAAGATTTACCTCAAAAGAAATGAAAACACACATAAAGCTAAGAAAACTAATTATGCAAATAACACTTAGGGAAAATAGGGAAAGAAAACTAAAAGCAATGTACTATATATAGCTAACTAGGTATTTTTGATTCCCTCCTAGATCAAAGGGAAAAATTCTAACATCCCCTACCTAGAAAGAAGACTTATGGTGCTAGGTAAGTAGCTGAATGAAAAGGAGAGCTAGTGACCTGCTCCTCTTGAATGTCACCTGATTTGGCTTGTACCTGAGTGGAGATTCAAACATGCTTCCAACGTATACATACTCTATTTGTTCTTGGAAGCTTGCCTCCTATTGGTTCTTTAGGCTAGTGTATCTCATCAAGAAATCAATTGTTGTTGGCTCATCACCATAAGCCCCTTGATACACACCCTTGACTAGCTTGCTCTCTTCTACCTCATGATTGGGTTCCATGGTATGACCATCTTCCTTGATGATTTCAAAGAAGATATCTTTAGATTCACTAACCTCTTGAAGAGGTAAATCTAAAGAACTATAGCCTCTTTGCATGCTTGTTTGAACCCAAATGCTATCTTCTCCACTCTTATCCATCTCATATCCTCCTTGAAGAACAATGCAGCCTGCCTCAATGACTTTAAATAAATCATTCAAAACATGAAAAATAGATTGTCCATGCTCCTCCATGTCACCTAAGGTGATCTCCTCCTCATCTGTACTCATGAAGTCTCCCTAGTCAGTCATAAACTAAGCATAATCCATATTAAGCAAGGCTTGATAGCTTTCTTGGAGGTGTATGGATGGAGTGCATTCAAACATGGAATCTACTATTTGGTCTGAAATGTCCATCACACGTTCACTAAGGAGACCTACTCTAGACTTCAACTCTGCAATCCACCTATCCATATCTTCCTGGAAAAGCCTTTCCTAGAAGTCACAATCATAATTGGGAGCAGGAGTAGCCCCATCTTCTTCAAGTTTTTGAGCAAAACCTTTCTCTTCTTCTTCTTCCTTTTTGCCCCAAGATTCTACTATTTGCTTCTAACTCATGATGTTGGGATTGGAATCTTACTCCTACAAATAGGCAACAAATTTATCCTCTTCAAGTCCCTGAGCTAGTTCATGATGTTCTTTGTTCCAGCTTAGAATTTGGAGATCATGTTGAAAGACTTGAGGAGGTTGGGGAAGATTTGGGAGGGTCTGCTCATGTACAAGAAGAGCTATCTAAAAAGAGGCAAAGTGCATGGGATTGAGGGTAGGATCGATTGATGCATTAGATGAGTCAGAATGGGCAAGTGCCATCTGATAAAAAGGATTTGGCATAGAGGAGGGAGTTTTATCTATAATAAGAGAGGGCAGACCTTGGGCCAATATTTCTTGATTTTTGTCCCCCCACTTTACCAACACTTCATCAATATTGAAATTATCTTGTGGATTGGTGGAAGGGGTGTATTTTGGCATCGTCCCCTCTGTAGGGTCTGAAAGCTCCATCTCTCTTTCTTTAAGTAGTCTCATCTTTCTTTCTAATTCCTCAATCCACCTAGCTAGATCATCCTCATTTTGTACCTCTTGGAGCTCATGGGAGCCATCATAGAGATGGGGAGTGCATGAAGACTGCCATGAAATGCAAAGAGCTTCTTGAGGAAGGGTGGGGGGAACTTGAAAAGGACTAACCTCATCTTGTACCTCACACTCTTGGACAATGTCTTTCACCTCCTTGCTGTTCCATGAATCAACCACTTTATTCTAGCTCAAGAATTTTAGACTGGCCATCTCCTTTGGGGGTGGTGGGGCCACAATGTGAGAGGGTAGTGAAGATTTAGATTCCACTTCCCTTGCTGCCAAAATGGACTACTGCATCTGAAGGTTTGCCAATTTGATCTGTCTATCAAGATTAGCCTTAAACACAAGATTTGTTGTTTTGAAACTCTCCCCAACATAATTGGGGTAAGGACTTTAGCAGGCTTGACTTGGCTTATAGGTAGGGGTTGTATATGACTGATATGATGCTTGGGGAAGTGAGTATGTAGGTTGATAGACTTGGTAAGGCTGCCTCTCATGAACACTCAGCTTCTCCTCCAAAGATGCAATCAAACCACTCACATCCAGCATCTCATTTATAAGCCTGTGCCAATTGGCTCTTTCAATAGGAGCCCATTCCTTCTTAACCTGATCCAGTGCATTCCTCACTTGATGGATGATATGATCAAGAATTTCTTGGCCACGTCCCCTTCTGGTGTCAAGATCTATTACATACGTTTCATATCCTAGAAGTGCTCATTTGAAGGTGGAAACAGGTTGATTGGCAAAGAGATTGGGTTGAGTAGGAGAAGTGACATATTGAGAAGACTGGGCATAAGGCTAATATAGCTTATGGTAGGGTTGAGACTGGCCATATTGAAGTTGATAAGGGTCAACATAAGGCTGGTAAGGATCATAGCCATGCTAGCCAAGGAAAATAGGGTCCATGGCTCTGAACGATGGGGGTATACATACCAATATATTGTTTCTTGATGGTATGGTACAAAAACTACTTAACCAATTGATTTAACTCAGAGTCACCATCAGTGTTTGATGCAAAAGCCTCCAAAGGTTGGTTGGTCAAAGAACACACCAAAAATTCTTCAACTCTTTAGACACAACTTGTCATAGTTGATCCCATCGGGTGTGCTAAAAACTGTTGATGCAGTGGATTGCACCTAGGGCAAGGAGGTTGAGCTCATGCCTTCCACATGCAACAATGGAAACTCCCCTCTCACCTATGGGACTGGTGAAGCTGGAGAGGAGAGTCTCTAGGTAAGGTATAGCTCCCTTTGATACATCTGATTTGTTCTAGTAAGTGTTAACATGTGTGTGTGTGTGTGTGTGTGTATATATATATATATATATATATATATATATATATATATATAATGGTGTGGATGAAAAGGGAGAAAGATTGTAGGAAAACAAATCTACTCTAAGGAGGTGATGCACCAAAATAATCAACCTTCTCACATTCACACTTAAAACTAGAAGAACACATACATACACTTCAAACTTGGCAGAAGAACCAGACTACAAGAAACTTGGAAAGGAGGCTTTAATGGAAAATACAAAAAATAGAGATTCGCCAAAGGTGTTATGAAACACACACTATATAGCAATTTCTTCTATTTCTGCACTTCCAAATGTAGCTCTCCTTGTTAGCTACAAAAATGGCACCTTATAAATAATAGATATGTTGGTGTTGAACCTTTGAAAGCATCAAGAAATAATGACCAAACACAAACTAACACTCAGGACATACACAGAGATATCTAACCAAGATAGAGGTAAAAATTGTGTTTATTGATTCAGGTGGAATTTTGCTAGGGCTATGCCTTACAAATGTGGAAGATTATATCTCAAATGACAAGTCTTCAATATATAGGAGAAGAAAGGAGGCCTTTTGTTGCCCCTTTTACAAGTGACCCATGTGCCTTACGAGCATTGGGAATAGCAGGCCGCTTAAATATAAATGCTATGTCAGCCCTGGCTTAGACATTAACCATCTTTTGACATGGCTGCACTATTTCCTCATTAACCGAGACTACTCTTTGAAGGCACCTACGTAGTTTGTTTGCTCATAAATATGAAATTAAGAAAAAGGGTCACACAGTTGGCCATTCACACCTTATAATGGTCAATTTGTAGGCACTATGTCATCTGCTAGAGTAATTTATTGAATCAATGCCTCCCTTCACCACTTAGACTATCTGCTTGCTCCTACAACTAGCACTTTGTCTTTTTTCTATCTTGTCTCTTTTGGCTCCTTCAGCCCTTGGGTCTATCTCTGGGTGGGTTGTTGCATTGCTTTGGCTCCTTTCATGGTTAGCACTTGGACATTTAAAAAACAATAGCCTTTTTGCTATCTTAAAATTGACATTCACGCACCCATCATCGCTTGAAAACCAATGGCTAGTTCACCTTATTAAGTTTGATGGCTTCTGGGATGTCACCATCCTTGGCAATTTCCTTCAGGCTTTCTTTCTTTGTGGCCTCTTTGAAGTGCCTTTACCTACCCTCTGCAAGGGCTTCTGGACTTGAACTGCCCTCCTTAAGGGCTTCTGGACCTTTGGCTGTGTCCTTCGGCTATAGGGCACACCCTTGAACCAACCTATTGAACCAAAGTGATGAACTTGAAGATTGAGCCCAGGCTTGAAACAAGATTGATTGAACTACCAATTGAATTGAACCATTGAACCAGTCTGTTGAACTTTGCCGATTGAACTGCTAATTGAACCAAGGCTATGAATTAAAGTGATGGTTCCTTTATTTGAAGATGCCAACCTTCCTTACAATTTTTCTTTAGATGAAGGCCCAAATGAGCCTTGTAAACCCTAACACTTTCTGAACTGATATCTCATTTGCTAAGGATTTCACCTGTAGAGTCCGTAGAAACTCCTAGACTTGTGCAAAATCAGAAAATGAATTGGCCTTAAATAGTAGGGGAAGAAGGGGACCAAATTTTTGCCCTATTGGGCAAAAATGGTCAACAATAATCATATAACCATGAACAAGTACACATTTAATTCAAGTACCTACTCATCCACATACCAAGGTAAAATCATCACAATATAATATGGATATTTAATAAAACCATATACCAGATATCCATTCATCCGTTATGCCATTAGTATAAGTGAAATTGATACTATATAAGTGTATAAATGGGATGAGTACCAAGTAAAAACATAAATTTATATTTTCTCTAAAAAATCAACCTAAATATTTCCAAAAAGTATGTTTATACAATGGAAGTGAATGGTATATATAACAATATCAAGTGGTTTTTTCCATTTGATTGCCTTATTCTAAGAATAAATGATGGTGTTAAACTAACTATATAATATAATAGTTATCCTAAGTTATCTTAATAAATTTGTGTAATATATTGAAACAAAAATACCCCACCCACTTTAGTGCAACTTAGACATGTATATAACAAAAAACTAAGGCTTAGAATCCTCTAAAAATGGGTCTCGACAATAAGGATTTATTAGGTAGCTATATATAATGAAATATATGTGAGAAGATGAAGGAGGATTAGAGACACATCCCCAAAAAAACAATTCCATTAAAAATAAAGAATGTAATGAAGCAAAATAAGTCTCAAAATGTACAATCTCAATGACAAAGGCCTCTATGTGAATGTTGAAGTAGTTACACATAATTGAGAAAAATGTTTACCCTTTATATGAGGAATTAAAAGTGTGAACTAAGAATATTCTCACTCCATTAAGTAATAATGAGGACACAATATGAAAATATTTGAAATTGATCCAAAAATGAAGAGTGGCAATGGTCATGCATTATCATGCACAATAACTAAAAAATAAGAAAACAAAGACAAACTTTCAAATGAAGGATAAAATTATCTATTCATTGAAATAATTACCATTTTAAGTGGAAGGTATGGCTAAAAAATCTCAAATTTTAATAACTAGGATCCATAAGGTGTGTGTATCATCTCTAATATTTAAAAACTTGAAATTTATAAAATAAAACATTGGGTGAATTTTCAATAAAATATTCCAAAATATTAGAAGAAGAACCCATAATACATGGTGGATAATTAATGAAATGAATGGAGAGATAATATTATAAAATGGAAGAGATATGACCCACAA
Organism: Torreya grandis; assembly: GCA_037957365.1. Lineage (NCBI taxonomy): Eukaryota > Viridiplantae > Streptophyta > Pinopsida > Cupressales > Taxaceae > Torreya > Torreya grandis. The sequence goes on along the minus strand of JARHVA010001474.1, from coordinate 3,362,163 downwards.
ATAAGAGGTCTGTTATTGAAATCATAAGTGTCAAAGAGCATAATATGGTAACTCCCATTAACATACTACAAAATATCATAAGAAGAACCCATAAGACATGGTGGGTCATCATTGAATTGAGTGGAGATATAATCTTCAAAATTGAAGATAGATGACCCAGAAGACAAGGTGGGTTACTAGTGAAATAAAAAATGTTAAAGAAAAAAGTAGGGGCACTCCCATAAATAGAGACAAACTAATGATTTTATTTATACATGTATGATGGATATATAGGAGTGATATGATATATAAAATAAGGCTTTACAAATAGGAGATAGATATCCTATAGTAAAACTATTCATAAGAAAAGAGAGGTGTGTAAACTAAAATATCACAAGGAGGTGTGGAGATAATATCATAAAATGATTCACCAAATAGATAAGGGTCTCCATATATATTCTACATAATAATCTAAACTATGCAAAGGTAATCTACGTGCTCAATATGGTGATGTATATACATGGAAACATTCAACAATAGGTGACCTAAAACATTGTCACATTAATTGACCCATATTATGTAAATAACTAGGTTATAATGAACATGACCTATCCATGTGTAAAATTAAGAAGGTCATATGGATAAAATAAATATCCCATGTACAAATGAACCATTTTATATGTTTCATTTGTCCATGGAACATTTATTTTATCCTTAGGAGCTTCTTCCTTTATTATATGGATAAATCATGTTCATTCTAACCTAGTTCTTTACAAAGCATAGGTCAATTCATGTGATAATGTTTTAGGCCACCTAATGTTGAATATTTCCATGTATGTACATCATCTTATTGAGAACATATATTACTCTTTCATAGTTTAGATTATTATGTAAAATTTATATGGATATCCTTCTCTATTAGGTGAGTCTTTTTGTGATATTATCTACAAACCTCATTGTGAGATTGTACTTTCCACACCTTTTATTTATTATAATGATATTTTACTATAGGATATGTATCTCCTATTTATAGATGCTTATTTTTTTTATGAGTTTATGATAGACTAGTGATGTCTTTTTATACAACCATTTATTTTTTATAGGATATCACTCTTCTAGATCCATCATACATATACACTTCAAAAGATTATTTTGTCTCCATTTATAGGATTACCCCATGTTAGGGTGTGTTCATGTTATTAAGTTTGTAATAAAGTAGATATTGTTAGTTAAAACAATATTATGTTAATGGGTGTTTGTCTAGTATATTATTGTTATGAATTTAACAATAATATATGGGTTAGTTTTATTTAGTTTGTTAGTTATAAGAATATATTATATTAATAATATATTTTGTATTTAGTGGGTTGATTGGTTATGTGAAAGATTGTAGTGATCTCACCATACCAAATATAGGAAACACATTTCTTATATAGCCTTGTAATATGTTGAATGTAAAGAGTTGAAGAATTGAATGAGATATTAGAATATTATTGAGTTTAAATCGCTATTTATTATCTTATGATGTTTGAATCATTCATTGTTGAGTAAACTCTTATTTTTACCAATATCTAGTATCAAAGTAGGGATGTGGCTCTAAAACTTTATGTGGGGTAGGTGCACTGAGGTTTGTCCCTATGGATGTCTGTAGTTATTATAATAATGTATCTTGTGAATATACTTTAGCTAGTAGTATAAGTTATTTTTTGTCTTTGTGGAGATTTTTTCAATGGATATAATTTACAAAATTTCATGGCACTACCATCTAGTGGTGTGATTTACATGACTCCATTCATATCATTGTTCACTACACAAACATGCCAATCTTGAAATTATACATAAATGAAGGCTAAAAATTGAGGATTGCATTAGCTATAGATAAATAAAGGTATCCAAAATTAGCACAATATCATATTTCTATTTTTTGTTTGCACTTGGATCAAAAGTTATTGATTTTAGCTATGTTATGGCTCTAGAAACATTCAATTGTATGTGATAGTCTCATGTCTTTTGGGGAACGTTAATTTTATACCCAATACTTGAATTAATTCAACTCTTATGTGGTTTGTTTAGGATCACCCCTGAAAGTCTCATGATTTTTTGACACCATTATCCATGTAGAATTGAGAACTTAGTTACATCTTAGATATAGTGAGCTATGCATTGATCTACTATTCAAATCACCTCCCAAATCATTACTCTTGTACATAGATCTATCACATTTTGATTATGAATGACTCTAAGGAGGAGAAAATCAATCATTTCTATCAATATATCTATGTTTATCTATATTATATTTTCGTCATGGTTTATTTAATGGTGACAAGATATCATAGATGTGTGGATGTGTGATAGTAAATCAAAGCGTGGACCTCAAAAATCACTTATTTATGATCAAGTTCTTATTATAACATGTTTAAAGCTAATCTAGCCATTAGTCAAGTGAGTTATGTAGAATATTTTTTTGGTATTTTATTATATTTGGTCTTGAGTCATAATCTTTTATTAGTCCTCAATACTTCATTTAAAATTATAGGCCTTTAATAAATTGTCAAAATAGTCCATATTTATGTAATTAGTGTTGGTCAATAGTCAAAGTCATTTAGGTGAATATTATAATTAGGTGTGTTTGGTATTATTATAAACATTAAATGGTTAGTCATTTATGTCAAAAATGAGTCAAAAGTCAATAATTATTTTTCTATCATTAAATCATTTTGAGTATTTTTTTGTAAAGAGTCATTTTTTAAGAAGCTGTCAAAATTGTCAAAGTCAAAACTTTATCCTTGTAATAGATACATTTTTGGGTGACCATTACGTCAAAGTTGGAAAAAGTATGTTAGTCTTGAAGGTGGATTTTGTCATAAAAAATGGCATGTAAATTCTGAGCTTCAAAACTTAATTAATTAAGTAAGAAATATCACATATTGGAGGTTAGAGGAAATGGAGGATGGAGTTTATAGAGCCTCTATTCAGTCACCAATTAGTGGGTCTAGATGATTTGGTGACATATTTTGTGTGGTGTGTTTTACACCAAATTAACTAATGCCAAGGACAATATTTTAATGGTAGTGGAAATTGTCTATGATGTTTTTGTTTGGGTGGTAAGAAATATTAATAGAGGCTTCATAATATGACAATGATGATTTATTCCTCATAATATTTTGTTTTCTATTATTGTGTATGTTTTCATTCCCCTACTAGATTGGAAAAAAAAGGAGAGTGCAAATATAATGGAATATGGAAACAATAGTATAAGAGGGTAGCTAACTACATAAATCCTCTAATTATAGAGATCCTCTAACTACCATACTTATTTATGAAGATGATTGTATAGTGAAACATCTATTTCATTCACATGGAGTAAATTTGGGATTCATTCTTCACATAGTAGTGGTCATGTACAACAAGATCCAAACAACAAGATTCAGATAGTAGTATGCAAACCTAAAAGTATGTGTTGGCATATGATTCTATTTGGGATAGTTCTTGAAGATGTATATTTTATCCATGCTCACATTAAGGGGGTGTATACTAGGGGTTAATAATGTTCACAAGGTGGTGAATGCTAGGGTGTGTTCACATTATTAAGTTTTTAATAATGTAAATATTGTTAGTTAAAATAATATTATGTTAATAGTTGTTTTTGTGGTATAGTAATTTTATGAATAATAACAATAATATATGGATTAATTTTATTTAGTTTTTTAGTTATACACATATTTTTTAGTAACAATATATTTTTTATATAGTGGTTTGGTTATTTGCGTGAGATATTTTAGGGATCTCACCATCTTGAATATAGGAAACACATTTCCTATATAGCTTTGTAATATTTCAAAAGTAAAGTGTTGAATAATTGAATGAGAGTATTAGAATATTATAGTGTTTAAATAATTATTTATTATTCTATGATGTTAATCTCATTAATTTTTTAAGAAACTTTAATTTTTACCGATACCCTTAATTTATTTTTTTAGCATATTTTATTTCAATGACAACCCACCTTGTCTTGTGTCCTCTATCTTCAATTTTTTAAGATTATATCTTGACTGAGTTAAATTATGACCCACCATGTCTTATGGGTTATTTTTCTAATATTTTGGAGTATTTTTATGGGAGTTCCCCTATTATGTTATTTAAAACTTATCATTTCAATGGTGACCTACCTATCTATGGTTCCCATCTCTTCCATTTTATAATAGTATCTTTCCATTCATTTCATTCATTAACCACCATATCTAGTGGGTTTTTCTTTTAATGTTTTGGATTATTCGATGGGATTTCACCCAATGTGTTTATTGTAACTCCCATGTTTTTTAGTATTACTGATGATCAACATGCCTTATGGATCCTAGTTATTCAAATTTTAAGGTTTTATAGTCACACCATCCATTTCAAATGGAAATTCTTTCAATGAATGGACCATTTTGTAATTCTTCATCTTTTCTAGTTATTTTTCATGATATTTCATGACCATTTCCACTCTTCATGTTTGGATCAATTTCAAATATTATCATTTTATTACCTAATTATTACTTCATGGAGTGATAATGTTTTTAGTTCAAAATTTATTTCATTCCTCTAACAAAGGGTCAAAATGTTATCCAATTTAGGTGTACCTACTTTAGTTTTCACATAAAGGTCTTTGTCAGTGAAATTATACATTTTGATACTTGTTTTCCTTCATCACATTCCTAATTTTTTATGGAAATATTCTTTTGGGGATGTGTCTCTATTCTTCCTTCCTCTTATTACACATGTTTCATTATATATAACTACATGATAAGGCCTAGTTGTTGAGACCCATTTTTAAAGGATTTTAGGCATCATTTTTTATTATATACATCCTAAAATTGCACTAAAGTGGTTGTGAAATGTTTTTTGAAATATATTACACACATTTTATAAGATAAATTAGGATAGTTATTATTTATATAGTTATTTTAGCACCATCATTTAGGCTTAGAATAAGACAAGAAAATGGGAGAAACCACTTTAAAATGTTATGTATATCATTAACATTCATTTTATAGACATAATTTTGGAAAAAAAAATCATTTATTTATTTTACATGAGTACATATTTATGTTTTTGCTTCCATTGTGTGTAGATATATTATAGTAAATCATTTTGAGAATAAATTTGGTCTTCACCCCATTCCTACACTTATCGAATATCACTTTCACTTATACAAATGGATTGTAAAATTAATGGATCTTTGGTAGGTTTTTTTTCAAAAATAATCATATCAGGTTGTGATGATATTACCTTGGTATGTATATGAGTAGGTACTTGGATTAAAGGTTTACTTGTTCATGGTTATATGATTAGTCTATTTGGTATATCTTTATGTACTACCTATTTATGAACTTGTGTTGGAGCATCATAGGAAGTGCATTGAATAGTGATCACAATATTTGCATGGGTGAATTCAAATATTATTATAAGTTTGACTTAATTACTTTCATTTGATTATTCTAGGGACATTCAATAACTATGCCATATTTTCCATGGTGTGGTAATACATGAAACTAGAATAGTATCATATCAGGATCCAATGTGATAAGTAACATAAAGCCTCAAAGTTACTTATTGATTATGTTATAATAATATTTAACAATAAATATATTACTAACTATATCTTTATCAATATATCCATGACTAGTGAAAAAAATCTTCATGCATACATTTGTAATTAACAAAATTATCAATCATAATTTTTTTTTGAAACTTGATTACATTTTTATGAGAACTCTAGTAAAGAGTGATATGTTAGTAGAGTCATCATTTATAATTTCATGATCATAAAAAATATTTTTAGGAATCAATGCATTTCATAACCACACATATGATTACATCAAGTTAATGAGCTTTATAATGTTAAATTGCTTTATTTTGATATATCATATCAACACTTTATTTCTAGTATGACTAATTAGAATTATTTTTAATATGATTGATAAATATTTTAAATTTTTTATTTTATTTTAAAAATTATTCATTCAAATTACTATTGAGACCCTCTAACTCAATTTAATTTCTTTCAATCAGGTCTTGTATCAAGTGCTTTAAAGTGATGCATAGATGTGTATAATTTATATGAATTTAATGATAATTTAAATATGAATTATCATCATATTTATTATTTAATAGTCTTAATGTAAAAAATTATCTAAAAATAGATAAACTAATAATATTATCTTTTACACATTATTTATGCACATTTTTAGGAACTTATGTTAATCATTTTCTTTGTTCTATTTTTTGTGATATTACTAATATGTTGGACATTTATTGTACTAAATTCACTATAATATTTTATTAATTATTATGTTGGAATGTATTTTCAATTTTCATATCAATTAATTTTGGTTTACCTTTATATTTCTCTCTACTAGAGGCATGGGAATTACTCCCATATTTAACCATGTTGACCTATAAAGTCTTGATCTCATTTTTTATTACTAGATGAAAAATTTGTCTTAGATTAATAAAATAAAAATTTGAGATAATATTATTTGTAATTAACTATTAGATTGTAGGTGTTAAAATATGAGGTGCAAAATCTTTTAACTATTGTATATGTGAAAAGTGTGTGATATATTTTTTTTTATGAAATTCAGGTCTTGTTTGAATATCAAATGTATATAGAAGATGAAACACTTTCTTCGAGGCTAGAATTGAGTGGCTATGAAGGTGAAGCAACAAAGCCACATCATAGCTCTATAAATAATGTGTATTTTAAAGGAAATGTAGTTATAATTTGTGTTTTGAAAGAGATAATGATATAGAGATCATTTTATGTTTCACTTAAAATTTTAATGTGCTATTATGTGCACATACATTTTCCCTATTTTGTTCTAATTGATGTGTCTATCATAACACAGATGATGGATCTGAGTAAGTAAATTGAGTATAATAAAATGCACCAAAAATAAAAATGAATTGAACTCATCTTAATTCCATGACTATTAATAAACCAAATTGAGTTATTATGAAATTTTAATCATAGTCACACAATACAAACATTAGCATGCTCTAATGAGGAATTATAGGAATCTCTACTAACATTAATGTCATGATCATAGAACTTGAAACATGCTAATATGGTTACTATTAAAAGATACCTTCATCATTGGTTAGATGAAAGAATATATAAGTTCACAAAAAAAATATCAATAAATTATAGTTGAACACATTCATGTGATATTCATGAAATTTTATGGTTAAAATTACATGAAATTCTAGTTGTTTGGTTTTCAATGATTAAGTATTATTATTTTAGTCCTATAGAAACAAATTCTATTATTTGATCTGAAGAAAAATATGTAATTTGGATACTAATTGGACACATGCAATTCATCATTGGGTGAATATAAAAATTGATGGATACATCATTGATTTTTTTGTCCTTGACTTTTTTTGATGAACTAGGGTACATTATTCAAATAATTTTCTATATTGATAAAAAATTTGGTTTTAAAAAGGCTATGTGCATATTCTATCTTATATGGAGTAGTCACTTATGTAATTATGAAAAATTAGACTATAATGAGTTTAATGATGAAGAGTTTAAAGAAGGAATGTAAAGCTAAACCCATAATATGGATCATACAGAGACTTAGAGTGAGAAGGTTATGCCAAGACTTTATAGAGATATGTAAGAGCAAAAGAGGTGGAATAATCAAAGTTATCCTTGGGAAAATATTTTTAGGAGTGAGCTAGAGACTATGGAGACTATGTAGATAAGGACTTCAAAGCCCTCGAATGCACCAAAGAGACTATATATATTATAGCAACTACAAGGAATTTGGAGACCAAGCCAAAGAGAAAATAAATAATAAACTGAAGTGATAAAAAATAATTTTTAGAGAGGCAATTAAATTAGTTAAATAGTAATTTTTGGAAATAGTTTTTGGGGAATAAATTATTTTACAATGAGAAGCATAGCCTTTCAAATAAGTCATGTTGAATCACATGTTTTTTTAAGGTTCAATATTGATCAAAGTAGATACTTCATATAAGGATTATTAACTCTTATGGGTTGCATCCCCTATTCCTAAGTTATGAATTACAAAAATTAGTTTAGAAGACAAGCGTGTTGATATTTTCTTGATGATTTCAAGGAGAAATTTAGAAAGCTTAGTGTAAAAAATAAGAATTTGCTTAGAAATAAGGTAATAGTAATCTAAATATGATTATAGTGAATTTAAAGATACCTATTAGTTAAATTACAAAAAATGTTATTATATAGGTATAACCACAAAAAATATGTATCTTAATGTGGGAGTTTCTATCACACTAACACCATATGATAGGTCCTTTGGCCTAGAGTAGTATTTATTGACCTAAAAAATGAAATGGAAAGTTAAAGGTATGACCATTGATGTAAAAAGGTATGATATCATAGGATATTTTATAGGAAAAAATCTATATTTTATCTCCAAAGTTAATCCATTGTAGTTGAATTTGTAAAAATTCAAAAATAAATTGATTGGTGAGTTTAATATGTAAAAATGTACAAGTTAGATTATTCAATAATTGAAGAAGATTCATTTGAAACTAGGGGAATTATTTTGTAGATATGATTTTAAAATCTCTTATGTGAATACAAAAGTAAATTTTAAATTTATAAACTCAAATAAGACCACTTAGTTTCAAGAAGTTTTGAAAAATAAGATTAGGTTTTCCAATGCATAGACATAGTTCTCTAGTAGATTTGATGCATGTTCAGTTATGATTTAGGTTGAATAGATATAAAATTTTATATATTCTCTTCCTATTACAAAAATATATACCAATATAGAAATAATCTTATGTAAAATTGAATAACTACATGAGATCAAATGAACCAGACTGGCTATATGGTGTATTCAATGTATAAAATAAGGACATCATAGGAGTGACTATTAAAAAATCAAAATAGAAATTCACAATATTTTTAACACAATAATAAAATCCACTGTGAAGTTTCATGTATTGTATCACTACATACAACAACCTCACATCATGTTATACAACTTTTGTAAATCACACAATGATGATGAGAATAATTGCTGAGCTCTTCAAGAGAAAAAGGAAGATATTATCTTTAATTTATTTGTAATAGCTACATAATATTATATATCTATGAATCCATGAGTATTGAGTCCAAATGTTAAAATGGAAATAATAACATAGTCTAATATTCTTAACACTAAAATATATATTAAGGAATCTAGGGTTAAAAGTGTTAGAGACATCTTAGGTGATAAGGGTGATAAACTATCTCAAAATCAAGACAATTAATTTTCAAACTCAAATAAAAAATATTCTAAATTTAAATACTAAGATATGCTAAAATAGTAGGTAAAACCAATTATTGATATTTTAATAAATGGATAACTAATGGTACTTACATGTATTACTATTGTCATTCAAATCTAATATTGAAGAGGTTAGATATATACTAGATTTGTATTTTAGATCAATCATTAGATTCTATAAATTTGACCTATATAACCTCAAACACTTGTATCAACCTTAGATGGTTACGTAGATGATTTTATATAACATAGACACAAGTGTCAAGTATAAAATGCATGCTTTATCTAGATGTGACCACCTAAAATTTTAAGAATTCTATGTCACCTTCACTCTAGTGTGCTCAAATTTGTATTATGGGATATCACTCCTCATCAAATAGAAAAACCTTGGTTATTCATCTTCATAGTGATTGTGGGAAAAATGGGTTAGTGGTCACATAATGTTGAACTAACCCCAAATGCCCCTATATAATTGGGTGCTACCTACATATCCACTACTCTGAAGAGGGCCTAAAACTCATGTAGCTTTCCCCTATGTGTGGGGTTGTCTGTGTATAAACATGTAATATGTGATAAGAAAGTATAATAGTTACCTAGCTTGTAACTTATAAAATATGTCTCATGGGATACTCCTTTAGTAATTCAAACTTTAATATGTGTTGTCCTTATGAATTATATGTAAATAGGGAAAATAAGGATTTTTTCTCATTTGAATGCTTGATTTAGTGCTTTGGGTAAGTTGTCTTGTAAGTTGTTAGGTCTGTGATAGGTGAGGAATGAATTAAGATTCATCATGCATATATACCAATCCTTTTAGGGAATATCTCACATTAAATCACTTAGGGTAACCATAGGGATATATTTTATTTAAGAATTGGACGAATTTAGGGAATTAGACACTTTCATTAGAATGGGATATATGCATCAACATAAGTGTCTAATTCAAAAACTGGTTGACTGGTTCCTTTTGGCAGACTGCAGTGCATGTACATTTTTCTGATGTCGCAAATTGTACAGTCAACTTTTTCAAAATCTAAGACCTATTTGTGAAATATGACTATGCTAGCTTTCATTCCATATAAATTAGTATGGATTTGAACTAGGTCATACAATGTTTTGGAAGGTTACAACAGGAATTTAAATAACTATTTTTAGTCTGCAGCATAGCCGTACAGTTTCATCCATTTTGAATGCCTTATAATGCATAAAATCAAAATCTGATAATTTTATGTGTTATCAGACTTATCAGGGTTTCATTTCCAGCTGAGAAGGATGGATTTGGACTAGGCCATATAGTAATTTAGGTAGATCCAGTGGAGCCAATTCTACATTTGCTGAGAGGTGTTTTCCTTGGCCTGTGTTTACAAATTTCTCAAAAATTTCCCTGATCACCACACCTTTCTGGAAAAAGAGATTAATTATGATAAATCCAAAGATTATTCAGCATTTATCTCACACGTGTGAGTCATTTTGGCTTATTTTTTATTAATTTCTTAATTTTAGTGGTTTAAATGCAAGTCTCTAGCTCTAAAAGTATAAATTTGACTTTGTTAAAGTGGATAGAGGTATTTTGTTAAAAAATTGTAGGGAGGAAGTCTTGGGGTCAAATCCCCCTACATGTTTTTTGCATAAAGCCATTTTTTTAACTTTTGTATAAGCTAAGGCTAAAAAAAGAATATTCAAGAGACGTTAAATTGTAATGGAAGGGGTGTTTTGAGGAAAAACGAATGTCTAGGTTGTTCTTGTCAACTTCATCATCTTCCTCGGGAATGGAATCCTGATTGTTTGAACCCCTAAATTCTAAAAATAACCATGTTTGGAAGTTGAAAATGCAACAACTCCTTCAATCAAAGGGCTTATCGAGAATTTTTTTTGAAATAACACCTGCAGCATTCACCATTAAAAAAGACAAATATGCATATGGTTGTAAGCAGGATGAGGCTCTTGGATTGATTTGCCTCAATGTTTCAGATAATCTTCAATTTCACATTGCAGATGCTACTATGCCAAAAGAGGTATGGTAAAAATTTAAAAACCTATTTGGCAAAGTTAATGAGTTTAAAATTTTGCAACTAGATGTAGAATTGAGTACTCTCTCTCCATCAAATTTCCCTTCAATAGATGAATTCTTGGAAAAATTCAAATTTATAAGGTCATAGTTGAATGCTGGTGACAAGGATAAAAGTGATCAGGAGTGCATTTTCATGATTTTTTCAAATTTGAAAGGACCATATAGTGTTTTTTCCTCTACTTTTTATACTATGATGGATACATTAGGTGATGAATTCAAATGGCCTTCCTTTGAAGTTTTTTGTGAAATATTGACTAGGGAGAAAACAAAATTAATGGCCTTAGATGCTCTACTTGGTCCTAGTCATGCTCTAGTTTCTAATTCTTCTAAAGTAAAACCTTAACCTAAGTCTAAACAAAATCAAGCACCTTCAAATAACCCTCCAGAGTCCACCACCTAAACACCTCATCATTCTAAATCTGCTAAGACCAAAAAGTCCTTTAAGCAAAAGAAGAAAACATTTGGTCCATGTAATTTTTGTGGTGGTCCTAATCATGATGAAAGTAGATGTTTTAAGAAGATGGAAGCATTAGAGGAAGTGGTTAGACAACACAAAATTTCCATTTCGTCTCCATCTCCTTCTACTTCTCCTGTAGGAAAAGGGAAAGCACTTTCAGCCAAGGCTATATCTTCATGTCATGATCAGTGGATTTTTGACTCAGGTGCTTCTCACCATCTTACACATTCTAAGAATCTATTGTCTTCTCTTATAGATTGTAGTACATCACATATTGTTATGGGTAACTCCTCACAGATTAAAGTTTTGGGATCTGGTACTGTTGACAAACAGGATGGATGTTTTAACAATGTATTGCTTGTACCCCAAATCTCTTCTAATATTCTCTCTATCTATCAAATATGTAATTATGGTACTGGTAAAACTATAAATTTTACTTCACATGATGTTGTAATAATAGAATGTAATGATCCTAGTGAGATAGTTGCTATAAGTACAACAAACCATACTACAAGACTCTATACTTTTGATAAGTTTGAGTCTTTTATGTCTTCTGGTTCTTCACTTATAGCACATGGTAATAATATCAAAAAATTGTGGCATGAGAGATTAGGACATTTGAGTTATGGATATATGCAACAAATGAGTACAAAACATCTTGTAAAAGGCCTTCCTAAGGTCTCATGTATTGATGGGGTGTGTCCTGGTTGTCTAGTTGGTAAACAACACTAGAATCCATTTCCAATTGGTAAGGCCACACATGAAAATTCACCCTTAGGGTTGGTTCATAGTGATTTGATGACTTTTCCAACTCATTCTTTTTTAGGGGGTAAATGTGCACTCACATTCATTTATGATTTCCCTAGTAAAAATTGGGTATATTTTCTCAAGTTGAAAAGTGAAGTTTTTGAGACTTTTAAGGCTTTCAAAACCTTTGTTGAAAAACAATCATCTGTTCCTCTTAAGAAGATACGCACTGAAAATGGGGGGGAATATGATAGTAATGCTTTCTATGATTTTTGTATTGAGCATGGGATACATCACTAGTTTACTGTACCACACACTCCTCAATAAAATGGTGAGCAGAGAGGAAGAATCAAACATTGAAATAGATGGCTAATTATATGATTCACTCTAAAATTTGGGTCCAAAATATTGGGCTGAAGCTGTAAATTGTGCAAACTACATTCAAAATCGTATGCCTCACAAAGTTGTGCAAAATATGACACCAGAAGAAGCTTGGTCTGGGATCAAGCCTGATATTTCAGATTTTCACATCTTTGGGAGTCAAGCATGGGCATTTGTTCTTGATGACAAATGTAAAGCATTAGAGAAGAAAATATAACCACTCATTTTTGTTGGTTATTGTGAAGATGTAAAAGCCTACCATATTTTTTATCCTATCACACATGATGTGTTGTTTCAATGGGATGTTCAGGTTGATGAGCTACCCACTCCAAAGGAGTGTACATCTAGTTCTTCTTGTCCCCCTCCTTCTACTGAGGATAGTGAGGATTTGCTTTTTAATGTTGATGATGATGATGTTGCACTTGTTCAGCCACCACAACCATCTTATTCACCACCTTTGCCCAAGTGGGCAAAGAGCACTCTACAGGTAGTTAGTTCTTTCATTGGTGATCTATCTAATTCTCGTCACACTCGCTCATAAACATCTAGTGTTGCTCTTTTGGGACAAGCTTTTACAGATGATCTAGTGTTATTTTTTGAGGCCATTGGTATACCTGAGTGGGATGTTGCTATGTATAATGAGTATTCTTCATTGATAAAGAATGATACTTGGGATCTTGTCCCTCTTCCTAAGGTAAGAAAACTTGTAAAATGTAAATGGATCTATAGGACCAAATATGTTGTATATGGATCAGTAGATAAGTATAAATCTAGATTAGTAGCTAAGGGTTTTTCACAGGTTAAAGGGGTTGATTACTCTGAGACCTTTGCCCCTGTAGCTAAAATGGATTCTATTCAGCTTGTACTCTCTCTTGTTGCTTCACATTCTTGGTCAATTTTTTAGATGGATTTGAAGAGTGCTTTCTTTCATGGTGATCTCCATGAGGAGATCTATATGGAGTAGCCACCAAGATTTGTGCAAGACTCATCATTGGTTTGTAGACTCCATCGTTCTCTTTATGGCCTCAAACAAGCTCTTAGAGCTTGGTATGAGAAGATGGATAATTTTCTTTTTAGTTCTAGTTTTATTCATTATGAGTCAGATCATAATGTATACATCCTGAAGCAAGGTGAGGAACTTGTCATATTGGTTTTGTATGTTGATGATCTCATCCTCACTAGTAGCTCAGATTCCTTGATACATGACATCAAGGACAAGTTGGCAGATAGGTTTGATATAACAGATCTGGGACTTCTACATTATTTTCTTGGTCTTCAAGTTTTCCAGTCTTCTTAGGGCATCTCTATTGGATAGCAAAAATATGTGATAGATCTTCTTCATCAATTTGGCATGGCTAATTGTAAGCCTTCCCCCACTCCATATAAGTCAGGTATTGTGTTGTCTGCCACTTGTATGACTCCTCTTGTTGATCCAACTTTGTATAGGAAACTTGTAGGTAGTCTGTTGTACTTGACTCATACCATCCCGACATCACATTTGTTGTTAACCTTATCTCTTAGTTCTCACATGAGCCTCATGAGAGTCACTGGAAAGCAACCAAGTTTATTTTATGCTACATTAAGGGCACCACTCACTTTGGTATACATTACACACCATAGAGTTCTACACAGCTTGTTGGATACACTGACTTTGATTGGGCTGGTGATGTTGACACCTACAAGTCCACTTGCAAATTTTATTTCACACTTGGTTTAGGTCCAATTACTTGGGCATGCAAAAATTAGACTGCTATTGCATTATCCTCTACTGAAGCTGAGTATCGAGGTGTTGTCAAAGCTAGTCAGGAGACACTTTGGCTCTAACAGTTGCTTGGAGAGTTTGGCTTCACATAGCAGGGTCCTACTACTCTTTAGTGTGACAACCAAAGTGTGATTTCTATTTCATGTAATCCTATTGAGCATCAATAGACAAAACACATTGAGATTCACATACACTTCATTTGACATCTTATTTAGGATGAAGTTCTTTCTTTGGATTTTGTGCCTATAGCTGAGCAGATTGCAGACATCTTCACTAAACCTTTGGCTTCTCCTCATTATCTTTAGTTGTGAGCGATGCTTAGGTTGAAGTAAGTTGTCCTTGGGGGGATTTCCCATGAAGTCCTTCCTTCCTTTATTTTTCATATATTTTGATTGGTTTGTACATGGGTACCTTATCATGCCTAGTAGCCAGGACCCATATTTGTTTCTCATTATCCCTATGTTTTTCTTAAGGAAAGGTGTTATAATAATGAATATTTAAGCTTACCTAAGGTTAATAAGGTAAGTTATCTATTACCTAGGGTTAGTTTTATTTACCTAGGTTAATTTGTTTTATTGTTGAGAATCTCTCAATAATATATTTGTTCATAGTATGTGAAAACAAATAGTTTGTTTTTCTCTATTTTGTAATCACAACAAATAGTTTGTTGTCATAAAACAAACTATTTGTATTATAAATACTTTACAATCTATGAGAAAATAATGAGAGATTAATGAGAGAATAAAAATAATTTATAGGATTATCACCTATTTTTTAGGTGTGAGAAATTTATTTTATTCTCTGATATTATTTGCAGGTTATTTGTTATGGGTTCTTTCTCTTGGATTGATCTTGTGGATCCTGTGTATCTCCTACTCATTCTTTCACCTACTCTATGTTTTGGCATGCATAGTGGGAATCACACCTTAAAAAAGTCTTTATACTTTCTAAATTTTCATTAAGACACTCTTTGGAGGTTTTTTTGAACTTATTTTTCTCTCAGTTTACATTTCAATGGCTTCTGAGATTAATGGTGGGATCGACATGTAAATCAATGGGATTGGTCTAGAAGTCAGTGGGATCAACATAAACATCTATAATATCACCCTAAAAATGGTAGGAATGAATCCATGAATATTAGGATCAATTTTGTACACTTTTTAACTACCTATGTGTCTTTTAGGATTGGTGATATTGCTTATAAATTGATAGGATCACTCTATAGAATGATATGAACACTCTTTAAATTGGAAAGATCAACCTATGAATATCAAGATTACTCTAAACCAAAAAATAATAGGTTATTTTAATTTAATTTTAATCAAATTTCATCATTTTGGTAGGATCACCCTATGGTTTGGTGAGTTCTCCCTGCTAAACAGTGATATTGGCTTATTAAATGGTGAGATCACAAAGTAGTGTTTATTTGGTTATATCTTTCAATGGGATCTCCCTATGGAATGGTGGGATTGACCTATATAATGGAGAGATCACTCTATAAAATGATGGTATTGACCTGTATAATGGTGAAATCACTATATAAAATGGCTAGATTGACTTGCGTAAGAAAATATAGACTCATAATAACAAGCTAGAAGTTTATGCTAATAATTCACACTCTAATTTTAGACATAAAAACATTTTATTTGTAGGATTTAAGATAATTATTATCCATTTAAATAAGTAAATCAGGGAGAAAATCATTAATATTTCATTTTGTTTCCCTAAAAAGAAATCTCACATTAGCTAAAAACTCTTAAGAGTTCTATTTTCATGCTTGTTTATTAATTTTTTTTAGAAAAATGAGTGTGGCATGTATGATCTCCCCCCATCCCCTTTAGGTAACTTGGGTGACCAAAATCATTCATTATTTTCATTTGGTGCCTTATCCAAAGGCATGAAAATGAATTTTGTAGGGCCCTCCTCAAATAAATATGGTTTGGGTGATCCTAAAATGACCATAAAGTCTTTTCACTTGTCTTTACTTTTATGCATTTTGGCTTGTGAGTGGGAATTCATCACCTCATCATAGGTTCTTTAGGGAGGCATTAACCTATTAATTCATCTTTCAACATAATTTCAACCCCAATCCATGTTGGATTATATAGATTGAGATAGTGAATCATTGGGATGGTAGTTTGAGTGGTTAAACTCCCTTTGTTAGTGACTAGTACCCTCAAAATGTATGATCAACTTGGAAATTACACTACACTAAAAAAATTATAGATGTAGTGATGATGAAAAAGATAATACATTTTAAAAATAGTAAAATTTATGTGTATCCAATTGATGTGAGTATATCTAATGTTAGCCACACTTGGGACCATCTAGATGCACAAAAATTTAGTTTTAGAACAAACCCCACTTGTTTCAAACATACTATTGATGTAGGTCAAGTAATACTAAGTTACATGTCACTGTACAAACTCTTGAGAAAATATGGGGTATAAAAAACCTACTTTTCATGTTATTTTTTTTATTAGCAATGAAAATCTTCTCAAGAGTACATATATAGATGGAATTTGATGGTATCATGTAACCTTGTTAGTTTTAGGATTTATGACATTACACTTACGCATGTTTTGTCTTTTTATCCTTTACTTTATTGGTATTTTTGAGTATAAAACTATTTATGTAAAATCTAAAACATTTCAATAAACCAAACACTTTGTTATACACCATTATATTTGAGTAAAGAGGCATTATGTTGACTAAATAAAAATCATTTCTTGCATTGATCAAATTTTCATTTAAAAAATTTTGTTTTTATTTTATGAACAATGTTTCTATGTTTTCCATTTGGCTCTAGACCATTTTCCTACTTTGTACAAAATCTCAAAGTCCTTCATCTTTGTCTAAATTCCAAATCTCACCTTTCTAAGTTCTGATCCAAGGTGTTATCAGTTTACCTCTTGCACTTGGATTGAGTAACTTGGGTATGATTTCTCATTTGGATTGAAGGAAATTACCTAGACTCATCATAATTTTATTCTAATTTTGGGCTTGTATCATCTTGTATTCGATCAAGCTCTAAGTTCATGGACCATTCTACATCTTATTACCATGTGTTGTAGTTGTCATGCTCATTTGGTTTTAGCTATATACTTAGGAGTTATTATGGTGATTCACATTTTGAGCTTCTTATTTTACATTGTTATCTTCTTAATCATAAACAACATCTTCTAATTTTATAATCATAACTCATCACAGTTGTATATATATATATATATATATATATATATATATATATATATATATATATATATATATATATATATATATATATATTATGTTATTGATGTATCTTTGACCTAGGTTTATTGTGTTATCATGCACTTTAGGTTCCAGAGTTATCTTGCCCTCTTCTAATTTGATGATTTAAACCCACCAAAGTTGGGTAAGTTCATAACCACTTTATTCTAATTGTGTGGTAGTATGTCACTTACTTTATTATAGTCTCATTTTACCTTGTCATTTTTTTGAATAAATATGAACACTCTTTTTAAAATGTTTACAAAACACATTTAACATATTATCAAATGTAGAAAGGCAATATACCAAGCATGGCATAAAGGTATACTCATTTTGGGGTCTCTTATGGCCCTTGTTAAGAGGAAGATCATTTTTATGATGGCCAGAAGAACTCCATTGTGTTCAAAGATATCCCAACAACTTTAAGATCTAAAGAAGATTATTATGAACATCAAACCTTATAAAACAAAGATGAATCTCTATTAAGGTTGATAGAATCAGGAGTTAGGTTACCACTATATTTCCCTATGGAATAATTGCACGCACTTATTAGAGTAGAAAATAAAAAGCAAAAACAACCTATCTCTCATAATACAAAATCCAACATTGCTTCATCTAGAAAATGAAAAGAAATGCTTGTATATTTTTCACACAATGATCAAGATCTTGCCACCAGGATCAAGAAAATCAATCAATGGTACACATAACAACTTATCATGGACTTAATAGACTCTTTGGCTATAACTTCAATCACAAAAAATGCTTCTAAAGAGAAAGATAATGTGATAGATCAAACATAACATACCTTGGTTAGGCCTACATCTATGATAGATAATAACACTTCATATGAACAAAAAAAAACATAGATATGCTTTGCAACATATTTCACCATATACAAAACATACATTATTCAATCACCAAGAGGCTCTTGTCCCTTCATAGAACCAAGGGATGAAAAACTCAACACATATTGGCGGTATTATTAAAAATAAAATAAAATTTCCTCCTAAGAAACATGTCCTTTAGTTTATCAACCACAAACTCCTCAAAATAAATAGTACACTTGTAATTCATAGTGCTAGATTCTAGGAAATGCCCATCAAGCACCTAAGAATAAATGACCAACCTACTTGACTCAAGGAGTAAATTATAAAAAAGTCACTAATAATAGGTTCTATATCCATAATAAAATAATTAAATAGGGGAACATACCACTACAAAAAAATTACATTCCACCTAAAAGTGCACCAAACATGTAGGAGTGGAATTTGATGAAGGAAATAGTGTCAAGACTAGAGATGGGAAACTGAGTCAAGAAATATAAGTTTGATGAGATATGTCCATATAGATTTGAATTAAGTATTCTCCAAGTCCCCTTTCCACCCCATTTTAAGTCACCCAAATTTGATAAATATAAAGGGAAGGGTGACCCTTAAGAACATATCTAAGATTTTTCTGTGTTATGCCAAGAGGTAACTTATAGTCGTGTTTATCTGCTTCACTTGTTTCTACTAATTTTGGTTAGAAAAACTTTGTATTATCTCTTGAAATTACCTAAAGGATTAGTGGTAAGTTAGAATGATTTATATGAAAAATTTGTCAACCATTTGTTTTATAACATTGAACATGATTTGATGTTGGTCGACTTAGGTAAACCCAAACAATGATATGGGGAAAACTTCACGGCATATCTATAATTATAGAGATCATTAGCTATATTATTTCAACATAATATTCTAGATAAATAGTTATCTAATATTTTTGTACATAAATTACACCTTGAGATAGATCATAATCTATGACTTGTTTGTATAAACACATTCAAATAAATCATAGACAAGGGTGTGTATATTGAGAAGGTACTCATAACTAAGTACCTTGTTAATATTTATTCATAGGTTCAAATATCTGATCACACTCAACCACCTATTTAGGTTATTTCTACAAATAAGCCTAATGGGTTTAAAAATAAGAAAAACATGGTGGAAAATGAAGTGACATAATCTAAGCATACGCAAATAGTGTAATCTTTACCATCTCCAAATATGTAGCTAGCTCTACCTAATCCATCAACTAATTTACAAAGGGATCCTCCATGAAGGGCATTCAATAAATTTAGAGTATTCAACAAACTAGGAGATCATGTTGAGGCCATATTCTAAAATCTAGTAGTAGTTAATCTGATTGTGTGCCTATACCAAGGCCATTCTCAAAAGATCAAACCAAACTTGATTGGTATTGGGTAGATGAGTTTTGTAACTTTTGTCATGTTATTGGCCATGGTATTTATTTATGTGTTTAATTAGGACATCTCATTGAATGTTTGATCAAAAGTGGTGAATTTAAAGTAAAACACATGGTGAAAAGCACTAATTAGGATATGGGAATTTATAAAGACCTATTTTTTAAACACAATCAATAGACAATAAGAAATAATCAGAATTAAGGGAAAAACTAGCATCAACAAGCACAAGCCTAAAATCATAATCAAGATTATAATACCTATGCTAATTACTTAGGTTAAAACAACATGCCATATGATTATAATATCATCATAGAACAGATTTTTTTAAATCATGTCACCACCATCACCATCAAAGATTGAGAACCAACCCATGCTTCTCAAAATACTAGACACGCCATTATAGGGTCAACACCCTCCTCTTCAACTAATACTATGTTAGTTTTAAGAAATTCTATGGCACCTCAGTAATTATGTTTTATTATCTCTATATCCCCTTATTCTAATTATAATTGCTCCTTATCGAATTAAAATTTCATAAATTCAACTAGATGCTCACGAGTCACCATCCAAGGCCCTTTGACTTCTTATAATTATAATATATCCTTGTTTAATTTAGATTACACAATCAAAAATAAACCCTCATGAATCACCCTTCAGGGCCCTTTATCCTCTTATAATATTAGACCCAATGCAAACACTATGCCTTTAGATCTAAAACTAAATAGTGCACTAGTCAAGGCTAAACCCTTTGATGCTTCCATTGAAAATCTATTCAGTATCTTGGACCAAATTAATAAAACCCCTATGCAAATTTATATTTTAGATATTTTGCATACATCTGACATCTATAGAACTATTTTGAACAACTTCCTCCAACAATCCACTATTCCCCAAGACATTAACCCTGAACAATTCTAAACACTTATAGGGCATTTTTATCCTTTTCAACAAGTTACATTTGATCAAAGGGGCATGTCCACTCTTGGTCTTAGCCAAAATAACCCCTTGTATATTAAGGTCATCATCAAAAAACACAAAATCAAGCAGGTTCTTATAGATAATGATTTTATGCTAAATATAGTGTCGCTCAATTTGGTACAATGATTGGGTTATACTGCTAAAGATATCCAACCAAAGAAAATCATGATCAAGGCATACAACAATGATGAAAGGGAATATTTTGGAACTATATGTTTATTTCTCATTGTTGGGTCTATTTCTCATCTTACTTTATGCCATATTATGGATATTGAATTGCCTTATAACATACTTTTTGGTCATCCTTGGATCCATGATGTTGGAAGCACAACCATTGAGAGGGGGTTGAATTAGTGTATAAAATTTTATTTTAACTCCATATATCATTAATCAATATTTCAAACCAATCTAGTAAATAAATAATGCATAGAGAAGAAATCACATAAACATGAAGAAATATATCAACACATGAAAACCAAAGATACATGGGAAACGGTCATGGGGAATAAAACCCACTAACACACCACTTGGAGTAAAGTCCTATAAGCAATGAATCAACATTTAGTGATTCATCAACCCCATAAGGAGCACCAAACCCTCACTATTTAAAGCACCAACTCAAGTATTCCTTTAGAAAGATCTAACTTAAAAGGAGGATAAAAACACCTAAGTTACTTGGAACCAAACCATCCACTTCAAGGAAACTTCATAAAGATCCAACCTATAAAGCATCTTCCACTCCCTCTTGACTAAGTACCAACCCAACCAAGACAAGTTTGATCACCTTAAGACACTTTGTTACTCAATCAACATATGGTGACCTTTTATTTAGATCTTATCTATCCATTATCATACATAAATAAAAAATATATGATGAAACTTTGATGGTATCTTAAAATATACTCAACTCAATCACTCTTCTTCAACTTTCTACCCCTCTCAAAACAACCTCTTAGGCTTCCTCGCTCAACATGACTATTATAGGGTCATTAGGTCAATTAACTTTGTCAAACATACTAAAAAATTATATAGGATATTCATGAATAACCATGTTATCTTGTATTATGGTCTACATAAACCTACTTCTTTTCCTCAAATATATCTTTTTTTCATTTTTTCACATTCCTTCAACTAACCCAAATAGGTCTATTACCTTGTATAAATACAAGACTCTTTCTATCACCCACCTTGGTCAGTAAAAATATCTCCATACTTGAATCACTCTTATAATAGTTCAATACAAATTATTCATAATTGAAACTCCCATCACACAATTTTTTCACCACCCATAGGGACCAAAACCACCATTAGGCCTAATAGAGACCTAATGTAATTAGGTTTATCTCAAGAAACATGTTACACCTTAAATCACTATGGCCGAGATGGATCTCATGAAAGTCTTAAAACATTTAAAACACTTCAATTTAAACCTAAAATAACATCCTCCATGATCAATAAGTCACACTTCATTTTCTCACCTCATGAAGGCACCATTAGGCCTTAAAGACCTATTAGGCCTAATTACCTAGAAAACATAGTCTTCAAAGATTAATCCCAAACCACCTATATAAATACATTCAATGCATAATACACATATTATTGGAAACTTGGTGAATTAATTTTATTAATAAAATCCATTATAAATCTTATATCATGCTCTAAACACTCTAAAACACTTCTTGAAAAAGATCAATCTGATCTGCTAGTCATCTCCAAAACACAATCTATAACCTTTGATCACTAACATCTATAAAGGCACTTCAAAACACTAAAAATTAATGAATTATATTATATATCCTATATATAATAACATAATATTCTTTTTATGATTCAAAATTGGTCAAGATGACATAGGAACATCAAACTCACTATCCCACAAAAAATTGCCTGTAACTTCAAAAACACAATCCTGAAGAATGTTGTTTTCAACTCCTATAAGGATAATTAAATGAGATATAATGCACATTAATTTTTACTTTGTGACCTATATATCATAATTAAAAATATATATTATAATTTCATGTGTCAATCATTGGTCTTGTAGACCAATTTCTTAAGCTTCTCTCTCACAGTCCTTACACAGCCAGACAAGCCATTTCAGCTTCCATATTTCAACTTATTAAGGTGACCCTCAACCTTATATAAATAATTTACATGTCATCTAAATATTATTTTCACTTTAAATTTCACTCCTTTAGGATATTAAAAGTCTTTCCTCATTCAAGTGGCGTAATGGAAACACCTCAGGGCTATGGGTGACCCAAAATTGAGGTGAGTCTCTAGATTAGGGTTAGTTCCCTTTATGTACCACTTCAAAAAACCACAAAAACACTCTAATTTATGATAAAAATGGTTAATAATCTTAAAATAAACCTATATAATTAGGTGATTCACTAAGTATATGGTCTACTCACACCACTTTCAATGCACTTAGAACCAAAAGGAAAACTACACATACACTTCATCCATCAAACTAAAATATCTTATTCTACATCAACGTTTCAATAATGGGGTATTAAAGAGAGTATATTTTAGGAAATATACAATATTTATTATATAAAAATTAATTAATAATCTACTCACTATACTTATAATCCATGTTAGACACTTTTTGGTGAGCTGCAAAAGAGAGCTTTCAAACTACACAAGGCACTAAGAAGGATAACATGTCAAAGTAAGAAAAATACACTTGCATAAGACCAACACCAACAATACTAAATTAATTAATTATGTAAAAAAATATTTATTTATTTTTTAAAGTAAAAAATGGAGTATGGATTCACCATACTCAGGTGGAGAAATGTCTATAATAACCAGAAAAGCTAGAATATATAGGAATTGTGAGAGAAAGAGAGAAGGTGAAGCTCAAGAGTCACTAAGACACTTTTAAAGTAAGTATAATGAGTTAAAATAAAATTAAATAAATAATTAGATAGGTATTTCAAGTAAAAAAATGGAAAATATCTCTCAAATTTATCTAACTCCTCCATATGTGGCATATATGTTCTTTTGCTTGCATAAGAAATTGTCTTCATGATTTGCCCTCATTAGACTCCCTCATCACTAATTAGGGTTATGTATGATAATTTATCTCAATGGGATGTGTAATAAAAATCCTCCACATTAATTTTAATGGTCTAAAACCATTCATATCTTTCTTTCCATGAGCAATCATCTCTAATAGTTACAAATGACTTTGTCTCGTTCACCTCTCACACTTGGCACATAAAATACTTCAAATTATACAATATATTCAATAAAAAAGGAGTAATGAAACCTTTAAATATTTTACATTCCATTAGGTTCATGAATAAATCCTCAAAAGGCTTCCTAATTAGAGTTTCATCATTTTCACTAAGTGTTCACTGCTTGTTCACTATGACTATTTGAGATGAAAGCGATGATAGCCACACTTAAGATATTATATAGATAAATATATGGACATGAGGACTTATAAAAATTACAAATCTCTCTCCTATAAGTGGTTACATCCCTTTAAGCTTCTCCATACCTACAAAACACATAAATTTGTCAATACAATCCCTATTATACACCATCCATACATGTCAGCTATACCTCAATCACATGTAATAGGTCCCTAGAGAGTATTATACAAATAGAAATCATCCTCCTATCCTTTAATCCCAATATAAATACTCAATTTTTAGTATCTTCTCCACTAGGTCTATGAGAGGGTTTGTGAGGGTTTTAGAGTCACTTGGACTCTTAGCTTTTGTTCATAAAGGATACACATTGGAGTTTTGAAATAATTCCATTTAAGGATTATTATGGACTTTATCCAACATACTTGAGCACCTTGAGTCTCCATGAAAATCCTTAGATAAGTTCTAAGTATTCTAAGATGGCCATTCATGTCCTTTTTGTACATTCGATAGGGTTTGAGTATCCTCAAGACCAAAAATGGATTTTTTGGTGAAATTATGTACAAAATGAATGATTATATACACCTTATTCCTCCATAATAACATGTTCTAACTAATCTAAATGTTTATTTATCCCCAAAATGATGAAAAACTACTTCTAGGTACTAGGCCTAGATTAGGTCTACTAGGTTTGCTTATAACTTAGGCTCAACCTAACCCCCTAATGGATTCCCTTACCTTTTGATTGTTAAAATATCTCATTTATACCACCATGTACATGATATGAAGCATTCAAATTATTTTCAAATGATATAACTGAAAGTGGTTTATCATTTAGGGTTAGGCTTACACCTTGCCTAACTACCATGCCTATAAACCTTGTTGCATGGAATACCTTGTCCAACCTCAGACCTTCTAGCTTGATTTCTCTTGTTGGTATGGATGTCACACATATCATAAAACCTTTTTTTTAAAGTTTACATGGCTTATAGTATATTTTTTGATCTCCTTTATCAATAAAATAGGGAAAGTTCCCCCTATTTTGAATACCCAGTTAGCTCATACAATTCTAGAGATCACTAATGAATTTTAGTGTGTTTAAGAGCATATTAGGGCCTCCTGATACCTTCTTACACTTGTCATCATCCCTTAAAACATTTCATGATAATTATACATGCCATGGAATTTAAGGATAATTAAAAATAAGTGACCAAATGTCAACATGATATTACTATAAAATCAATCCAAAAGAGCTAGGAGCTCTATTTTGACAAAAAGGAGATTAGGGTTCAAAGTCTTAGTCTTATCATCTTTGAAGATATCCTTCATTATTCACTTGGAAATTCACCCTTATCAACAAGTCTACCATTATATTAAAAAATATCAAGGAAAATTAAGAGTTCCTTAAGTGCCTCAAGATCACCAAATGACCTCCATACTCTCTGCTCAGGCCACCAAAAGGTATGCATTTGACTGTATGTAGGCAAAAAGGATGGAATTGAGAAATAAAAAGTTTTTTAAAAGCCTCCTAACACCCCAAATTCATTTCTTATCCCTGAAATTAATAACCACCATCAATAAAACATTTAAATCAACTTCAAAACACCTTCATCCATGTGGAAATAACCTACCTATAGGTGAAAAGAACATATAATTTGCAAACACAAACAAGCCTAGAAGAGGCTTATTGATTTATTGAGGTCTAAAAATTTTTATAAGAAAATGAAAAACTATGGAGAGGCATTAAAAAACATTGATAAATACTTGAAAACAACCATTCTATCAAACCAAAGCAAAAAATCAAAAACAAGCTAAAATAGTGACCCCTCATGGATCTGAGAGCATAAAAAGCTACCTAGATTCTTAGTGATGGTTCATAAAGGAGGATATATTAAAATAAAAAATATTACCATGGATTTTAATCTAACTTATACCCCTTTCAACTCCCAAGATAACTCCCTCCAACTCCAAATATATGAACTGAACCAAGGATTCAAAGTTAACCTTTTTTATCTTGCAAAGGAAAGAAGGAAGGAGTAGAAAAAAATTTTGATTTTATTAACTAAAAATCTACATAGAATGTATGTTAAATATCTTATGGAGTTGAAGAGACACCAGGCCCATGATTTTAGTTGAAGGTGAGCTCAACAAGTTCTTATAAGTGTCATTAATGGCCTATTTTCAAGGAGATCTCCCTACTTTCATGCATTAAATTTACTCTTGACTACCTCTAACTTATTATTAACATTTTATGACGCAATTAAAATTTAAATCTTCCTTGGTGACACTTTTCTTCCTTAACTCATCCATACAAGTCATTTAATGAGCCAAAAATATGACTAAAAGGCATTTTTTTCATATAAAACATGGTAAAGGACAAATTTATGACTTAAGAACACCTTAAAACATTTAAATGACCATATTAGGACAAATATAATACAATTTTAGCCTTTTAACATGTTTTAATAGAGTTGACCAATGTTGAATTTGGTTGACTAGGCAAGTACAAGGAAGATGGGCTTATACCAAGGTTAGAGCAAGGATAGGTGAGATGTTTAGACACACATTAGACCATATTAGACATATAAGAACCTTTGATAAAGTTTAAATATGTATGGTTTGACCAAGTTTGACTAAAATTCAAATTTGGTCAACATTTTTGGAAATTCCTAAGGGTAACATATTTACCTATGTTAAAGACTAGTAGCCTTATCTCATCTATTAGGAAAAAGGAATCAAATGCACTCTAAAAAAATAGGATTAGAACTTGACCTAAATAAAAATAAATATGATCAACCTCAAAACACACAAAGGAAAGACAACACACACCAAGACCAAGCAAACACACAAAGCAAATGCACACTTGTGTTACTAAGCACTTAGGGAACACAAGACACAACAGAAAATAGACTAATTGTGTACATCTAACAAGACATACCTTCCTTCCTGGATCAAAATAAAATTATCTTTAATATCATTTCTCCTGAAATGAATGAGAATGCTAAGCATGCTTCTTTATGGATGCATTACTAGATGACTCATGCTTCTCTCTTATTCCTTAGCTTGGCATGTCCTTTGATGGAGTCATCTAAAATAAGTATCCAAGGTATATGAACTCTTCTTGACCATGGAAACATGCCTCATACTACTACTCCTTTGTCTCATCATCAAAAATTTACATCTCTATGAATGAAATAGTCTCTTGCAATTCTATGTCTTCTTGAAAGGTTTCATTGTCCTTTTTTCTGTTGCAACCTCTTTAAAACCTTCAAGAAGTATTTTATCATGACATTATAGGAATTTTTCTTGCTCAAAATCTTCCTTTATTTTTTTAGGAGCATCTCCACATGTGGTTCTATAATCAATCTTCAAACCTTCCTCAAAATATTCATAGTCATCATAAATTACTCCATCCTAATTTAGACTCCCTTGATGGTGATACCTCTCAACACCTTCTTGTTCCTCAACATCTTGGGCTTATTTTCATAGAAGTATTGACTTCTCAATATTTTCATATTGTTTAAACATTTTCATATAAGTATTCCACATGTCCTCTTCTTGAAACATGCCATCTTGCTTGCCATTTATTATAGTCAGCTCCAAAGGAATTGTAGGCCACTCGAGGCTTTCAAATTCAATTAAAATGTCTTCAAATATCTATAAAAATTCATCATCCTCTTTTTGGTCAGCATCAAGAAGGGGTAAAACAAGAGAAAATTCTTCCTCTTCTTCTTTGGAAACCAAAATAACCTCTTCCAAATATTCTTCTTCAACATAAAGAATGTCATCTTTAATATCATCACAATCTAATGTTTCCTCACAAGAAGTTAGCTCATCTTCATCCTCAATCCAATATAAAATTTTGATGTCTTTCTCCCTCTTAGTGGTGCCAATACTAGGCATCTCAAAACCATGAACTTTATCCCAAGAAGGTTTCTAAGGAGCAATACATTCCTCACCCTTAGAATATGATTTATCCTCAATATACTGATCCACATTAGCTTTAATGACTTTATTTGCTTCAAGATTTCCTTATATAGATGAGATATTTTTCCTTTTGATTTCTAACTCCTCAATTATTTTGAAAAGGTTTTCTTGGAATATCTTCTCTTGAGGGGAAATAGTATATTCATTGGGAAAGGAAGTCAAAGGGAGTTGAGATGAAGGTAAAAAATCTTCTTGAGAAGGGGTGGGAGGGAGTTGAGTAGTTACAAGTTTCTCTTCACTTTCAGCTTCTCCACTTAGACATTTTTTGTTCTTCTTTCCACAAGATACCACTCCATCTTGGGAAGCTAGGCTTAGAGAGTTCTTAATGAGGTTTAAATACAAGTGGAGGGGTAAATTATATGCTTAGGAAACTTGGGATTTCCTTGGGCTCATCATTTTGTCTCCAACTTTGGAAGGTAGTCTTAGGAAACTCATTTCTACTGCCATGATGGATTACCTTAAATGTTGGTTTGCTAGTTTAGTCTACTTGTCAATATGGGCCTCAAAACTCAATCTTCCTTTCTCAAAATATTCTCAAATCTAGTTGTGAGATATATCAACTTGCTCAATAGTGGTGTCCTCCTTCCTTTGGCTGATCTCTTGGATGGACTTATAAGAAGTTAAACTTTGGGGAACACATGAAGGATATGGGGAATTTTGAAGCATGTTTGGATTATAATTTTGAGTGGGTAAAGTTGACATACATGAAGGCTGATTTGGGTTGTATTGGAGTTGCCAAGACTGAGCTAGTTCATGATCTTTCAACCTCTCTTATATGTGTAAAATCATATCACAAACATTGAGCATTTTACCCATAAGGCCTTATTGATTATCTCTCTTAATAAGAATCCATTATCCCTTAACTATCTCTAAAGCATCCATAACACTCTTGATACAATCACTAGGTATGATTTAACCACAACCATTTCTAACATCATGATCTAGCATATAGTCTTTATAACAAAGGAGAGTCTTCTTAAAAATTGCAATGGATTGACTTAGAGAGGAACTAGGTGAATAGGTAAAACATAAGATTGGGAGGGTTGATTACAATACTGATGTAAATCATAACAAGGCTAAATATGATCATATTGGATTTGATAATATTGATCAAGGACTTGTTCATATCAATAAAGGATGGGAAAAGATGGATATGTCTGACCAACTTATGTTAAGACAAAGTCAACATCAAAATTATCCATGAGTCATTCATGAGAAGTGTATAGAATAAGGAATAACTTCAATTAGAGTACCTATACTACTTGACTAGTATATTTGTGCTTGGAATTACTATTGGTGATTAGTGGAATTACCTCTAAAGGTTGGTATCCTGAGGATAACACTGAAACTTCTCAAGGAATGGAATTTTTAGTCCCACCAAACATGCCAAAAATTATCTTCACTTGAAATTTCACCCCTTGAGGAGATGACAAGTCTCTTCTCATTCAAGTGTCACAATGGAAACACCTCAAGGCTATGGGTGACCCAAATTTGAGGCGAGTCTCTAGGTTAGGGCTAGTTCCCTTGATGTACCACTTCCACACACCATAACCACAATTTTATTTATGAGGAAAAGGGTTAAGAAGCCTAAACTAAACCTATTTAAGGAGGTGATGCATTGAATGGATTGTCTACTCATACCACTTTAAATTCACTTGCAACCAAAAGTAAAACTACACATACACTTCATCCATCAAACTAAAATCTCTTCTTCTACATCAATGTTTCAATCATGGGGTCTTGAAGAGATTCTAGGTTAAGAGGATTTAGATAATAGGTATTCTATAAAAACTAATGAATAATATATTCACAACACTTTCAATCCACATTAGACACTTCTTGCTGACCTACAAAAGAGAGCTTTCAAACTACACAAGGTACTAGGAAGAATAAAATGTCAAGGTAAGTAAAATACACTTAGACAAGACCAATAACCATATTAGTCACTTTATGAAGTCATGAATGAGGTTAAAACAAAATTATTTATTATTTTAATGCAAAAATTGAGTAGGGATTCACCATATCAAGTGGAGAGATGTCTACAATAGCCAAAAAGGCTAGAATATATAGGAATTGCGAGAGAAAATAGAGAAGGTGAAGCTCAAGAGTCACTAAGACACTTTTAAAGAATGGATAATGAGTTAAAATATCATGGAATCAATACTGAGATAGTTTTTACAAGGAAAAAAACATAAATGTCTCTCAAATTTATCTAACTCCACCATATGTGGTTTAGATACTCTTTTACTTGCATAAAAAACTATGTTCATGATTTTCCCTCATTATACTTCCTCGTCATTGAGTAGGGTCAGGTATGATGATTGATTCAAAGGGGAGGGGTTACTAAAAATCCTCTACATACATTGGAATGGTCTAAAACCATTCATATATTTTTTCCATGAGAAATCATTTCTAATAGTTACAAATGACTCTATCTCATGCACCTCTCACACTTGGCACACAAAATTCTTCCAATTCTATAATTTAATCCATGAAAAAGGAGGAATGAAACTTTTCAAGAGTGTCCATTTCATCATGTTCATGAATGAATCCTTAAAAGGATTTCTAATTAGATTTTCATCATTTTCACTAAGTGTTCACTATGACTAGTTGAGATGAAGGAGATGATGGGTAAAATTAGGAGATTAGATAGATTAATATATGGACATGAGGACTTAAATAAATTCCAAATCTGTCTCCTAAAGGTAGTTGTATCCTTTGAAGCTTCCCCATACCTATAAAAATCACAAATGTGTCAAAAAAGTCCCTCTTATATACCATCTGTATAGGTAATGCACACCTTAGTCACATGTAACTAGTACCTAGAGAGTCCTCTAAAACTCCACATCATCTTATTGGCCTTTACTTCCCATATTGATACTCCATTTGTTGTATCTTATCCATCGGGACTGAGAGAAGGTTTGCGAGGGTTTTAGAGTCATTTGGAATCTTAACCTTTGTTCATAAAGGCTACATGTTGGAGTTTTGAAATAATTAAATTTAAGGATTATTAGGGACCTTACACAACATACCTGAGCACCCTGAGTCTCCATGCAAATCCTTAGAGAATTTCTAAGCATTCTAAGATGGTCATTTGTGTCTTTTTTGTATATTCTATAGGGTTTGAGTATGCTCAATCCAAAAAATGGACTTTTGGTGAATTATATGAAAATTGAGGGATAAAATAAACCTTATTCTCCATAATAACATGTTCCAACTGCTATCAATGTTTGTTTATCCCCAAAATGATGATGAATTACTTCTAGGTACTAGGCCTATATTAGGTCTACTAGGTCCACCTATAACTTAGGCTTAGATTGACCCCCTAAGGATTAAATTAACTTATAATGGTTAAAAAACCTTATTTAAACCCAAATGGACATTATATAAATCATTATAAGTCTTTTCAAATGTTTGAACTGAAAGTTGTTTCTCATTTGGGGTTAGGCTTACACCTTGCCTAACTACCCTGCCTAAAAACCTTATTATATGGAGTACCTTGTCTGACCTTAGACCTTATAAATTGATTTATCATGATATAATGTATGTAAAAAATATATTAAAACATTTTTGTAAAGTTTTCATGGCTTTTAGTCCATGTTTTGATCTCCTTTATCAAGAAAATAGGGTTTATGCAAAGGAAAAAGTGCCCCTTATCTGAGATAAAATAGGGGGTATTTTCCTATTTTCACTAAATAATTAACCATTAGATGGGATTATTGAATTAAATATTATGATTTATGAAAAATTTAAAATCTTGGTTAGGTCATATAACCATCCAAAATAACAAATTTCAAGGCTATACTTTTTCCTAGATAGATTGTGTAGGGTTCTTGAAGTATAATGTATGTAGTTATTTATGTCACTCATGGATGATTGTTTTTCATTGGTTTGGGTATATTAATGGTTTAAATATCATTTTATAGGTATTAAATAATCATTAAACACTCTTTCTTACCACAAACTTCCTTCCCATCCTTGGGTTTTCAAGGCAGCATGTTAACCTGACTGTGTTCTACCTGAAAAGACACCTACTTGTCTATTTTGCAGTATTTAAACTTTGAAAACGTGACTAGATTTTACTATTTGAGTTATTAATAGTTATATATCAATTTATTGATCCCCCTAACTTAAAATATATGTCTTATTCATGTCAAGCACACTACCCCTTTGCTAACTGCCATAGATAGTAAAACATAGTTTATTGTAGGTGTATCTTGGGATTTGGTTGATGTTTGGTCATGGTATTAGAGATTATTTTTTGATTATTAAGACCATAAAATACTTTAACATGATTTTTATTTCATTATTGTGCTAAAAAACCATTAATATACCATATTTAGTTATTTTTCAACTATACCCTACCTTTCTAACCTGTAGGTTACCCTGTCTCAATATATAGACTGCTAGGTCAATTAGAGGGTACAACTCACCTTCAGTGTTGTACACAGGAATTTTCCCTAGGAAAATTTCTATGGACTTTTGTCCATGAGAATTTTCCCTAGGAAAATTATCTGCGAGAATTTTCCGTGGGACAAATGTCTGCGGGAATTTTCCCCAGGGATTTGTCCATGGAAATTTTCCTCGAGGAAATGTCCATGGGAAACATTTTCCCCAAGGAAGCCTCAAATAAAAATCCCATGGATTTTTCTATGGGGACTACCAAGGCAAAGGGTTGCTAAAGGACCCCGAAGGGTAGGTGCCCTTATGGGAGACTCTCGGTGGCCAAAGTAAAGGGCCCTTTTCGACCCATTCAAAGATCACTTATTAAGGCCTGAAAGCGTAAAGCCAAAAGCCAAAAGAAGGCCAAGGGGTGACACAACTGAAGATGTCAAATTCAACACAACTGATTAGCCATTGGAAACATAGTGACGGGTGTGAAAAAGTCAAATTGAAGATAATGAAATAGCTGTTGATCCTTTGAATTCACAGACCTAAATGCATTCAAAAAATTCAAGACCAAAACTAGCTAAAAGCAAGGAAAGACAGAACAATGGGTGAATCCAGGACCTGATTCAATTAACCAAAAAAGGAGGAATGATGAAGACAAGATCAGACCACCACATGGACATTGAAAGTTGTAATCTTTCAATTACATGGCTTGTTTATCTACATTGAGAAGATCAAATGGGTAAAATGACCCAAAGTTCCATCTTGTCTTCCTAATAGTTCCCAATGCATCATGATGTATTGCTATTCCTGAGTCCTTCTTGAATTGGCTATATAAGGGACTTTCTTTCATTGTAAAAGGATCTCTTTTTGACAATTTGAATGCAACTCTGCCCAAATTGAGAGGCATCATTGAGACTTTGTGCTCAATTTATTGATCATATTCTATTAATGGAATAAGAAAGCAAGGGACTTTTTTAGACTTTGTGTTGTGATATCTTTTTAGTTCCATTAATTTAATAAGCAAGGTTAGTAAAATTAGTCAGGAAGGTGTCCTAAAGAATCAATTATGGAGAGAGTTTGTGCCCCCATAGCTGCCTTCAGTGTGTTTTCTTTTCATTGCTATGCAAAGGACTTTGAGAAGACTTTATGCTCTCATTGTCCTTCGTATATTACTCTTAAGCATTTTAAGTAGAGACTTTGTGCTGTATCTCAATTTGCTGGTTACTACGCCCTTAGTTACATTATGCTTTTCTTTCTAAGAGTATTCTTGTGGCTGGCAGAATAGTTCTTCTAAAATAAGAGGAGTGTTGTCTATCATTTACCTTGATTTTTTCCTTTGTTTTACACACATCATCTCTGAAGAAAGAGAGATGGATGTCTTGTCCTACCCTTGAGTATTATTTTCTATTTATACATATATATATATAGCATATCCATAGGGAAGCTCCCCTTGATGAGAGGAGAGAGCAGTCTCCTTCTGATGTGAAAAACTTACACATTTGGATGACTAATCTTCCTACTTTGGCTGATAACACCTATTTTTTTTACCAGTACGTTGATAGACAAAATATTCAACCAACAATTTTTAGTGACTTTGTTGGGAAATATACCCATTATCCATTTATAGTCTATCTATTCCATTCACCTCCACACCAACCAAGAAAGAATGCACAGTTTAAAGCCTCAAGTTTTAACTAAAGCAAGGTCAATTCTTTTCCATTTTTGTTTTACAATCTAGCAGATTCAAGGTATACACGAAGCCAAAGGGCTAAGGTATCATTGATCCTGTGTTCAAGCTGGTACAACAAAGTAATTTAGATTTGTTTCCTTCACCATCTCATCTCCAATGAACCAAGAGCTTCCCTCCTACTAAAGCTAGATCTCCATTACCAGACGAAGTATCTACTTCTGTTGTTGATAAAGTTGTGCCTATAATTACCCCTTTAAGATTTTTTATCCCTCCTTTTCAATATCCTATAATGGGAGTTCAAGGCCCTTGGGGTAATGCTTTTGGTCTTGTCAATCTTACTCCTCTACATGAGCTTCCATACAGTTCTAGGAAGAATTTCCCTAAATTCTATGGTGATGTCAAAGTTCATCCTGATGAACACAATACAACATTTAGTATAGCTTGTGGAGTAATCAGAGTAGAATTTGAAGATGTAATAGTCAGGATTTTTATTGAAACACTATAAGGTACTGTTGTAAATTGGTTTGACCATCTACAGGCTCAATTTGTGACTGATTGGAATACTCTTAAAGATAAGTTTGAAGCCAGATTCAAACCTGTAAAAGATGCACATACACTTCTGGCTCAACTTACATAGATGAAGAAAGAGCCACATGAGCCTATGAGAGACTTCATAGCTAAATTTGACAAATTGAGAAATATAATTCTTGTCATTGCTCGACCTACACCTAAAAATCTCAAATGCTTTTTCATTAATTCTCATCTACCTAAAGTCAGTTTCCTCTTGAGACGTGCTGGTCAAATAGATCTCGCTGTAGCTCAACTTTTGGCCACTGAAGTAGAAGATGATCTCATCTTAGCAAAGAAAATAAGAAGAGATCCAAATAGAAAAAAAGCTTCATCATGTTCTGAATTTGCATCTACAAGCACCACAGATCCAATGGTGTAGAAATTAGCAAATGAGTTGCTTCCTCTCAAAAAGCAAATGGCTCAAAGAATGTCTTTTGCTCCTACATATAGAAGGACATTCCCCAATCAGTCTTATCAAGGAAATATTGTTAGGAACCAAGGGAAACAAAATTTCCTTCCTCCACCACAAGGAGAACTTGCCCTGGAAGCTCCTCTAACTAATTCAATAATGGGATACCTTGAATCAAAATCAAAATTTTCTTTCCAACCTAAATTGAATCAGGAAAATGATGTTAATATCATTGAAGACAATCAAGAAGAATCAGCTGGTGACTCCCACATTGGTTTCTTGAATTACCAAGATGAACCCAGAAGCAAAGGAGAAGCTTCAGATGGATCATATGCAGTGTTTACCAAGTTTAAGAACCAATCAGTCCAGCAAGTTGATAAAGAGAAGACAGAGGAACAACCTCAACCAACAATCACAATTGCTAAACATGGGACTACTCTGCCTTTTCAATCAAAAGATCCAGTCATCACCCAAAAGGTAAATACATCCATTTTGCCTTCACCTTCTACTCCTAATTTGCAAACCAGCCCACCTCCCATCCCTCTTAAAACTCAAAAATTTGAAGTACCTTTTTCTGTACCTAGCTCGATTCAGCCATTTGACATAATTGATCATGTTAAAAAACAAAAATATAGATGTCTGAATTTAAATACTTGCGGTCTAATCTAGATCAACTAAATAAGCTACTCTAATATGTTAAAAATCAAACCATCCCTGCAAGACAAAAGGCTAAAAAAGTAATTATTGATTCTCCAAAGAATACACCTATTCCAAATAATCTGATCATTACTCCCCCAGCTACTCTTGGAAAAATAGAGCCCTTCTATGTTTCCCTATTAATCAATGGCCACAAGCTGAGTAACTATATAATAGACTCAGGCACATCTGACAATGTCATGCCTGCTAAAGTGACTGAGTCTCTTGGTCTCACACTAACCAAGATGTTTGGGATATGTTTCTCCATGGAGAATAAGCAAGTACCATTGTTGGGGTAAATCAAAGATGCCCAATTTGCATTCGCAGCCTTTCCAGACAAGAAGATTAAAATGACTATCTTGGTGGCTGATGTCCCAGCATCTTATGGCATTTTTCTTGGATAGAATTTTTGTAAGGATGTGGGAGGAGAATTGAACATGGATCTATCTAAGGTAAGGATCCCTATTCAAGGTGTGATGGAAAGATTACTTCCTGAAAAGGAAGCAAAGTATGTAGTTACCAAGACATCAGCTCCTAAAGCTCAAATCCTTTTTAAATCTGTAGGTATGGGTAATTACATTTTATATACAAATGAAGAAAGGCCATCTATCTCTAATGAGGGAAAGCCTAAAATAAAGTCAGTGTCTAATCAAATTTAGACTCTAGAATTTGATGGTAGCTATTCTTCTACTAGTTCTGGAGCTGAAATTGTCTTGATATCTCCTCAAAGAGATATGTTTCCTTCATCCTATAAATTACAATTTAGCAACACTAAAAATATTTTTGAATATGAATCGTTGTTGCTGGGCATAAAGGTTGCTCAAGAAAGAGGCGTCAAGTTTCTTCATGCCAAAGGGGATGCTAAATTAATGGTCTGTCAAGTGAGAAATCTTTATCAGACCAAGAATGAGAGGTTACGCCACTACCGTAACCTAGTTTGGGACCAAATTAAAAGATTTGATACTTTTAATATTTCTGCCATACCCAAAGAGTCTAATGACAAAGCTGATGTACTTGTTGTTTCAGGAACTCTCTTAGTTCCTCATTTAGATTTTAAAGAAGATAAATATACCATTGAGCTAGTCTATAGACCAAGTGTTCCTGACAATGTTGATCATTGGCAAATATTCAATGATGATCATCGAATCATTACTTTCTTAGAATGAAAAGACAATTTTGAATAGCTGTATTTTGAAGGTAGCAAATCTCAAAAGTCTGAATCTAGCTCAAATGTAAATGAGGAATTCTTATAGCTGAAAGGAAATAAAATTCCTAAAGGCCTGGTTTCTCTTGAGAAGCTATTTGACAAGCATGATAGATTCATCAAACAACGGCAAATAGATTCAAATTTTTCTTAGGGATTTGACCAAGTAAATTTGACCAACAAAGAAAATCCCAAGATGATCAACATTGGTAAGTGCTGCACCCCTAAAGAAAAATTCAAGTTCACTTCTTTGCTTTGTCAATACATTGATGTCTTAGCATATTTATATGAAGACCTGAAGTCTCTCAGACCTGATGAAATCCACCATCACATTCCTCTCAAGGTTGATTCAACGCCCTACAAGTAGAAATCTAGACAATACAATCCAAAAATTTTAGGTACTATTATGTCTGAGATACAAAAAATGTTAAATGCTAGAATTATTTTTCCAATTCATCATTCTACATGGATTGTAAACATAGTACCTATAAAGAAGAAAAATGGCAAAATCTGCATTTGTGTAGATTTTCAAAATCTAAATTAGTCATCTCTGAAAGATAATTACCCTTTGCCAATCATGCACCAAGTGCTTCAAATAGTAACAGGATCAAAAATGTTATCAATGCTAGATGGCTTCTCAGGTTATAATCAAGTTAAAGTTGGTGAAGCTGACCAACACAACACTGCATTCATCATGCATTGGGGTACATTTGCATATAAAATAATGTCTTTTGGCTTAATAAATGCTGGTGCTACCTTTCAGAGAGCAATGGACATGGCCTTCAAAAATGAGATTGAAAAATTCATAATGGTATATCTTGATGACTTAAATATCTTTTCAAAGCATCGATCTGATCATGTACGCCACTGAAAACAAGTGATAGAGCATTGTTGTCAAAATGGTATTTCCTTGAATCCCAAGAAGTCTATTTTTGGAGTGGCATAGGGGAAACTCTTTGGACACATTGTGTCTAAAGAAGGTATAAAGATTGACCCAGACAGAGTCAAGTCTATTCAAGGGTTGAATTTGCCTACAAGTAAAAATGATGTTCACTCTTTCTTTGGAAAATTGAATTTCTTATGAAGATTCATCCCTGAATTTGCTGATAAGACAAGACATATTGTGAACATGATGAAAGGGAAGACTACCTTCCACTGGACTAAAGAAGGCAAATCAGCATTTTAAGATATCAAGACTGCCATTGCTCATGCCCCTACCTTGGTTTGTCTAGATTACCACAAGGATTTCATCATTTATAGCTATGCATCTGAGCATACTCTTTCAGTGATTCTTGTTCAAGAGGATAAGGAAGGTATGGAATCCCCCATCTCTTTCATGAGTTTCCCTCTCAAAACCCATGAAATGAAGTATTCAAATATAGAGAAGCATGCCTATGCCTTGGTAAAAGTAGTCAAACATTTCTGCTTCTATATTTTGAATTCACATACTATTGTTTTAGTTCCTGACACTATAGTCAAGTCAATATTAACTCATCAAGAGTTTGGCACAAAAAGAAGTAATTATATTGCAAAGATCCAAGAATTTGATCTAGATATCAGGCTGACAAAGCTGGTCAAATGTAAAGGCCTTTACCAATTAATGGCTGACAATAAGCTAGAAGATACACAACATGAAGAAGCTGAAGTGGAAGATGTGCCAATAGTCCTTTTTGTCTCCACTACCAATGAATGGTACTTAGATATTGCCTATTTTTTAACTTATGGTGAATGTTCTACTCATTTGTCTTATAAAGAAAGGAGGACTATCAAGTTGAAAGCTGCCAATTTTGTCCTTTGGTATAATGGCCTGTACAAGAGAAGCATAGATGGAGTTTTCCTTCACTATGTAGACAAAGAATAACGAACCCAACTCTTGAAATCTTTCCACAATCTAGCCTGTGGAGGACATTTTTCTGCCCCTGTGACTGCTCACAAAATTCTATGAGCCAATTATTACTAGCCAACTCTTTTCCAAGATGCACATAAGTGGGTGAGAAAATGTGAACTTTGCTAGCAATTTATTGGAAGACCCAAGTTGGCTGCCCTACCTCTCAAGCCAGTGATCATAGAGGAACCTTTCCAGCAATGGGGACTTGATTTTATTGGGACAATAAACCCATATTCAAGTGTTAGACATGATAATTTCCTTATAGCAACTAATTATTTCACCAAGTGGGTAGAAGCAATCCCAACTAAGCATGTTACTTCAGAAGTTGTATGCAACTTTCTCAAAGAGGATATCATTTCCAGGTATGGAGTTCCACTCAAAATTGTTAATGATAATGTAGCTTGTTTCACCTCTCAAGAAATTACGTAATTCTATTTTTATTATGGAATTATGTTCTCTCATTCTTCTGATTATTTTCCATAAGGGAATGGACAAGCTGAGTCCAACAATAAGAATTTGGTAACTATTATAAAAAAGCTAGCAGATGATAATCAAAGGAAATGGCATAAATCATTAGTTGATGCTCTATGGGTAGACAAGATCACACCAAAAAGGGCAATTGGTATGTCTCCTTTTCAACTTCTTTAGGGTATTAATGTTGAGATACCAATTACCTTAGAGTTACCAGCCTTGAAATTGGCAAAGGCCATTGAAGATCAGACATATAAGAGTTATCTTGACAAAAAATCATGTGCTTGACTCAGATGGAAGAATAGAGAACCATGGTGGTGGACAGAATTGTTGCTCATCAAATACTGGTGAAAAAACTCTTTGATCAGAAGGCCAAAAATCATGATTTCTAGATTGGGGATCAAGTCCTATTGTGGGACAAAAGAAGAGAACCAAAGAGGATGCATGGAAAGTTTGACTCCCTTTGGAGAGGCCCATTCATAATTCATCAGCACATGGGTGAAAATATATTTCTATTAAAATACCAAGATGGCACACTCTTTTCTCTACCGCACAATGGGCAACATCTGAAACACTTCAACTCTTGAAGTATCAGATCATTACCTCTGTATATATGTATATTTGTATAGTTTTAATTATGTTTTGTTTTGTTTATTTTATTTTTGATGCCTTTCATTATTGGGTAGCATGACTCTGAAGCCCAATGGTACACTTGAAGACACTAGAGATTTTGAATTCTACTCCTTTCAATTAATTTTGCAATTGACAGAAGTTCCCCAACTGGAGCCAGCTGTTGTCCCCAAAAAAGTAGCAGTCATTTCTGGGACAACATTTGAACTATTTTTGGTCCTATAGACCAAAGTTGTATCTTCCATTTCCAAAATTTGTCCTAGACTTTCAAATTCCTCATTTTCCAAGTTTCTCATAAAATCTATGGACTCTACAAGTCAAGTTCAATGGGTTTTACATGTTGATTTCTACGGACTTTGTTTCTATAGACTCTACAGGCAGGTTCATTTATACAGGTTCAAAGGCTTTTACAGATGGTTTTAGTCAAAATAATTGGTTTTCAACACTTGGTCATTTTACAGAATTAGTTCAAAGCCTTAATTCAATCTAAAATTTCCATTGGCAATCATATGAGTGCAAAACGAGACTTGAACCATTGAACCGTTGAACCATTGAACCACTTTGGTTCAAAGATTCAATGGGTTCAAGGTTTAACAAGTTCAATGCCTTTGGCAAGAGTTAAGCACTTCATCAAGGTTCAGAGTTCAATCACTTCAATTATTTCATCAGCTTCAAGACACTTGGCCAAATCAAGGTGGATTGAACCGTTGAACTATTGAACCACTTTGGTTGAAAGGTTCAATGGCAGGTTTAACCAAAGGAATAGTTCAAATGGCTTGGTTCAACCAAGCAATTCAATGCTTTATTTTTACTTAGTTGATTCATTCATTTAGTTCATCCTTTGGTTCAATGTCTATAGGTTCAATAGTAAGTTCATTCACTTGGTTCATTAGATTGAACCATTGGCTTGAACCATTTCCTTGTTTCAATCTATTGGTTCAACGAGAAGGTTCAACCGATTGGTTCAAAGTCAAGTTCAACTGTTGGTTCAAAGCCTTGGTTCAATGTCAAAGTTTAAAGGGTTGGTTCAAGAAAAGAGAGAGATTCTCGAAGGATAAGTACCCTTGCAGAGGACACTTAATCCATAAAAGCACCCTTTAGAAGGGTCATTTTTCAAGGAAGCCAAAAGGTAATTCTTTTGGATTTGTTTAAGGCATTTGAAAATTGGCTAAAACTTAATTCTTTCAGACTTCTATCTGAAAGAATTCCTTCAGAAAAAAAGTTTGAAAGAGTTATAAGTAACAAATGCAGGCAAAGTCTAAAGACTAGTCAAATATTTTGTGGAACAAATTTTTGCAAACTTTTATCCATGGGAATTTTCCCTGGGCAAATTGTCCATGGGAATTTTTTGTGAGACAAATTTCCACAGGAATTTTACCCAGGGATTTGTCCATGAGAATTTCCCTTGGGGAAATGTCCATGGGAAACATTTTCCTAAAGGAAGCCTCAAATAGAAAGCCCAGGGATTTGTCCACGGGGACTGCCAAGGCAAAGGGCTGCCGAAGGACCCCGAAGGGTAGGTGCCCTTATGGGGGACTCTCAGTGTCCAAAGTGAAGGGCCCTTTCTAACCCATTCAAGGATCACTTCTTAAGGCCCGAAAGGGAAAATCCAAAATCCAAAAGAAGACCAAGGGGTGATGCACCTGAAGATGTCAAATTCAACACAGTTGACTAACCGTTGGAAACATAATGATGGGCGTGAAAACATCAAATTGAAGACAATGAAATAGCCATTAATCCTTTGAATTCATAAACCTAAATGCATTCCCAAAATTCAAGACTAAAAATAGTTAAAAGTGAGGAAAGATAGAACAATGGATGAATCTAGGACTTGATTCAATTAACTAGAAAAGGAGGAACGATCAAGACAAGATCAGACTGCCAGATGGACATTGAAAGTTGTAATCTTTCAATTGCGTGGCTTGTTTATCTACATTGAGAAGATCAAATGGGTAAAATTCCCCAAAGTTTTAGCTTGTCTTCCTAATAGTTCCCAATGCATCATGATGTATTATTGTTCCCGAGTCCTTCTTGAAGTGGCTATATAAGGGACTTTCTTTCATAGTAAAAGGATCTCTTTTTTGACAATCTGAATGAAACTCTACCCAAATTGAGAGGCATCATTGAGACTTTGTGCTCAGTTTGTTAATCATATTATGTTAATGGAATAAGAAATAAAGGGAATTTTTAAGACTTTGTGTTGTGATATCTTTTATGTTCCATTAATTTAACAAGCTGGATTAGTAAACTTAGTCAGGAAGGTGTCCTAAAGAATCAATTGTGAAGAGACTTTATGCCCCCATAGCTGCCTTTAGTGTGTTTTCTTTTCATTGATGTGTAAAGGACTTTGAGAAGACTTTATGCCCTTATTGTCCTTCCTATATTACTCTTGAGCATTTCAAGTAGAGACTTTGTGTTGTATCTCAATTTGCTGGTTACTATGCCCTCAGTTACATTCAGCTTTTATTTCTAGGAGTATTTTTGTAGCTAGCTAATCAGTTCTTTTGAAAGAAGAGGAGTGTTGTCTGTCATTTCCCCTGAGTTTTTCCTTTGTTTTACACACATCATCTCTAAATAAAGAGATATGGATGTCTTATCCTACCCTTGAGTATTATTTTCTATTTATACATATATACAACATATCCACAGGGAACCTCCCCTTGATGAGAGGAGAGAGTAGTCTCCTTCTGATGTGGTAAACTTACACATTTGGATGACTAATCTTCCTAATTTGGCTGATAAGACCTATTTTGTTTACCAGTATGCTGATAGACAAAATATTCAACCAACACTAGAGATTCTGAATTCTACTCCTTTCAATTCATTTTGCAATTGATAGAAGTTCCCCAATTGGAGCCAGTTGTTGTCCCCCAAAAAGTAGCAGTCATTTCTGGGACAACATTTGAACTATTTTTGGTCCTATAGACCAAAGTTGTATCTTCCATTTCCAAAATTTGTCCTAGACATTCAAATTACTCATTTTCCAATTTTCTCAAAAAATCTATGGACTCTACAAGTCAAGTTCAATGGGTTTTACATGTTGATTTCTATGGACTTTTTTTCTATAGACTCTACAGGTAGGTTCATTTATACAGGTTCAAAGGATTCTACAGATGGTTTCAGTCAAAAGAATTGGTTTTCAACACTTGGTCATTTTATAGAATTAGTTTAAAGCTTCAGCTCAATCAAAAATTTCCATCGACAAGCATATGAGTGCAAAAAGAGACTTGAACCATTGAACTGTTGAACCATTGAACCACTTTGGTTCAAAGGTTCAACGGGTTTAAGGTTCAATAAGTTTAATGTCTTTGGCAAGAGTTAAGCACTTCATCAAGGTTCAAAGTTCAATCACTTCAATTGGTTCATCGACTTCAAGACACTTGGCCAAATCAAGGTGACTTGAACTGTTGAACCATTAAACCACTTTGGTTCAAAGGTTCAACGGGTTCAAGGTTCAATGGCAGGTTCAACTAAAGGAATAGTTCAAATGGCTCAATTCAACTAAGTGGGTCAACACTTTATTTACACTCAATTGATTCATTCATTCAGTTCATCCTTTGGTTCAATGTGTATAGGTTCAATAGCAAGTTCATTCACTTGGTTCATTCAATTGAACCATTGGCTTGAACCATTTTGGTTCAAAGCCTTGGTTCAACCAATTGGTTCAATGAGAAGGTTCAACTGATTGGTTCAAAGTCAAGTTCAATTGTTAGTTCAAAGCCTTGGTTCAACTGATTGGTTCAACATCAAAGTTCAAAGGGGTGGTTCAAGAAAAGAGAGAGACTTCTCGAAGGACAAGTACCCTTGCAGAGGACACTTAATCCATAAAAGTACCCTCTGAAAAGGTCATTTTTCAAGGAAGCCAAAAGGTAATTCTTTCAGATTTGTTTAAGGCATTTGAAAATTGGCTAACACTTAATTCTTTTGGACTTCTGTC
This sequence comes from Torreya grandis, assembly GCA_037957365.1. Classification (NCBI taxonomy): domain Eukaryota; kingdom Viridiplantae; phylum Streptophyta; class Pinopsida; order Cupressales; family Taxaceae; genus Torreya; species Torreya grandis. Next base: position 3,317,726 of record JARHVA010001474.1, on the reverse strand, counting down.
CAAAGGAATTACTTCAGATAGAAAGTCTAAAAGAATTGTAAGTAGCAAATGTAGGCAAAGTTTGAAGAATAGTCAAAGATTTTGTGGAATAAATTTCCACAGACTTTTGTCCATGAGAATTTTCCCTGGGCAAATTGTTCATAGGAATTTTCCACGGGACAAATGTCCATGAGAATTTTCCCTGAGGATTTGTCCATGGGAATTTTCCCCAAAGAAATGTCTGTGGGATACATTTTCCTGAAGGAAGTCTGAAATAGAAAGCCCAGGGATTTGTTCGCGAGGACTACCAAGGCAAAGGGCTATTGAAGGACCCCAAAGGGCAGGTGCCCTTGTGGGGGACTCTTAGCGGCCAAAGTAAAGGGCCCTTTCTGACCCATTCAAGGATCACTTCTTAAGGCTCAAAAGGGAAAAGCTAAAATCCAAAAGAAGACCAAGGGGTGACGTGCCCGAAGATGTCAAATTCAACACAGCAAACTAGCCATTGGAAACATAGTGATGGGATTGAAAATGTCAAATTGAAGACAATGAAATAGTTGTTGATCCTTTGAATTCAAAGACTCGAATGCATTCCCAGAATTCAAGACCAAAACCAGCTGAAAGCAAGGAAAGATAGAATAATGGATGAATCTAGGACCTGATTCAATTAATCATAAAAAGAGGAATGATGAAGACAAGATCAGACTGCCAGGTGGACATTGAAAGTTGTAATCTTTCAATTGCGTGGCTTGTTTATCTACATTGAGAAGATCAAATGGGTAAAATGCCCCAAAGTTCCAACTTGTCTTCCTAATAGTTCCCAACGCATCATGATGTATTACTATTCTCGAGTCCTTGAAGTGGCTATATAAGGAACTTTCTTTCATTGTAAAAGGATCTCTTTTCTGACAATCTAAATGAAACTCTACCCAAATTGAGAGGTATCATTGAGACTTTGTGCTCAGTCTATTGATCATATTTTGTTATTGGAATAAGAAAGCAAGGAACTTTTTTCGACTTTGAGCTGCAATATCTTTATTGTTAAGGAAGATGTTATTATGTCTTTTTCCTTGATATATTTTCTATTTCATTAATTTAACAAGCAAGATTAGTAAAATTAGTCAGAAAGGTGCCCTGAAGAATCGACTGTGGAGAGAATTTGTGCCCCCATAGTTTCCTTCAGTGTGTTTTCTTTTCATTTACTATGTAAAGGACTTTGAGAAGACTTTGTGCCCTTATAGTCCTTCATATATTACTCTTGAGCATTTGAGGTGGAGACTTTGTGCTGTGTCTCGATTTGTTGGTTACCATAGCCTCAGTTACATTTTGCTTTTATTTCCAAGAGTATTCTTATGGATGATTGAATAGTTCATCTGAAAGAAGAGGAGTGTTGTCTATCATTTCCATTGAGTTTTTCCTTTGTTTTGCACACATCATCTTTTAAGAAAGAGATATAGATGTCTTGTCCTACCCTTGAGTATTATTTTCTATTTATACATATATATAGCATATCCACAGGGAACCTCCCCTTGATGAGAGGAGAGAATAGTCTCCTTCTGATGTGATAAACTTACACATTTGGATGACTAATCTTCTTAATTTGGCTGATCAGACCTATTTTGCTTAACAGTACACTGATAGACAAAATATTCAACCAACAATTTTTGGTGACTCTGCTAAGGAACTTTTGTCAATTACAAAATGAATTGAATGGAGTAGAATTTAGAATCTCCAGTGTCTTCAAGTGTACCATTGGGATTCAGAGTCATGCTACCCAGTAATGAAAGGCATCAAAAAGAAAATAAACAAAACAAAATAGAATTAAAATAATACAAATATACATATATACAGAGGTAATGATCTGATACTTCAAGAGTTGAAATGTTTCAGATGTGGCCCATTATGGGGTAGAGAAAAGAGCGTGCCATCTTGATATTTCAATAGAAAGCTACTTTCACCCATGTGATGATGAATTATGAATGGGCCTCTCCAAAGGGAGTCAAACTTTCCATGCATCCCCTTTGGTTCTCTTCTTTTGTCCTACAACAGGACTTGATCCCCAATCTGGAAATCATGATTTTTGGCCTTTTTATCAAAGAGTTTTTTACCAGACTTTGATGAGAAACAATTTTGTCCACTATCACAGTTCTCTATTCTTCCAGTTGAGTCAGGGACATGATTCTTTTGTCAAGAGAAATCTCACATGTCTGATCTTGAATGGCCTTTGCCAATTTCAAGGTTGGTAACTCTAAGGTAATTGGTATCTCAACATTAATATCGTAAAGAAGTTGAAAAGGAGACATACTAATTGCCCTTTTTAGTGTGATCATCTCTGCCCATAGAGCATCAAACAATGATTTATGTCATGTCCTTTGATTATCATCTGCTAGATTTTTTATAATAGTTACCAAATTCTTATTGTTGGACTCAGCTTGTCCATTCCCTTGTGAAAAATAATCAAAAGAATGAGAGAGCGTAATTACATAATGAAAATAGAATTGCGTAATTTCTTGAGAGGTGAAAGAAGCTGCATTATCAGTAACAATTTTGAGTGGAACTCCAAACCTTGAAATGATATTCTCTTTGAGGAAGTTGCATACAACTTCTGAAGTAGCATGCTTAGTTGGGATTGCTTCTACCCACTTGGTGAAATAATTAGTTGCTGTAAGGACATAATCATGTCTAGCACTTGAAGATGGGTTTATTATCCCAATAAAATCAAGTCCCCATTGCTGAAAAGGTTCCTTTATGATAACTGGCTTGAGAGGTAGGGTAGCCAACTTGGGTCTTCCAATAAATTGTTGGTAAAGTTAACATTTTTTGACCCACTTATGTACATCTTGGAAAAGAGTTGGCTAGTAATACCTGGCTCACAGAATTCTGTGAATAGTCATAGGGGTAGAAAAATGTCCTCCATAGGATAGATTGTGGAAAGATTTCAAGAGTTGGGTTTGTTGTTCTTTGTCTACACAACAAAGGAAAACTCCTTCTATGCTTCTCTTGTATAGGCTATTATCCTAAAGGACAAAATTGACATCTTTCAACTTGATAGTCCTCCTTTCTTTGTAAGACAAATGAGAAAAACATTCACCATAAGTTAGAAAATAGGCAATATCTGAGTACCATTCATTGGTAGTGGAGACAAAAAGGACTGTTGGCGCATCTTCCACTTCAACTTCTTCACGCTGTGTATCTTATAGCTTGTTATTAGCCATTAATTGGCAAAGGCCTTTACCTCTAACCAGCTTTGTCATCTTGATATCCAGATCAAATTCTTGGATCTTTTCAATCCAATTACCTCTCTTTGTACCAAACTCCTTCTGAGTTAATATAAACTTGACTGTAGTGTCAGAAACAAAAACAATAGTATGTGAATTCAGGATATAGAAGTGGAAATGTTTGACTACTTTTACCAAGGCATAGGTGTGCTTCTCTATATTTGAATACTTCATTTCATGGGTTTTGAGAGGGAAACTCATGAAAGAGATGGGAGATTCTATACCTTCCTTGTCCTATTGAACAAGAATCACAAAAAATTGTTGGTTGAATATTTTGTCTATTAGCGTGATAAACTTACACATTTGGATGACTAATCTTCCTACTTTGGCTGATAAGACCTATTTTGTTTACCAATATGCTGATAGAAAAAATATTTAACCAATAGTTTTTGGTGACTCTACTGGGGAACTTCTGTCAATTACAAAATGAATTGAAAGGAGTAGAATCTAGAATCTCTAGTGTCTTCATGTGTACCATTGGGCTTCAAAGTCATGCTACCTAGTAATGAAAGGCATCAAAAATAAAATAAACAAAACAAAACATAATTAAAATTGTAAAAATATACATATATATAGAGGCAATGATCTGATACTTCAAGAGCTGAAGTGTTTCAGATGCTACCCATTGTGGGGTAGAGAAAAGAGTGTGCCATCTTGGTATTTAAATAGACTTGACTGTAGTGTCAGGAACTAAGGTTATAGTATGTGAATTCATAATATAGAAGCGGAAATGTTTGAATGCTTTTACCAAGGCATAGGCATGCTCCTTTTATATTTGAATACTTCATTTCATGGGTTTTGAGAGATAATTCATGAAAGAAATGGGGGATTCTATACCTTCCTTATCTTGTTGAACAAGAATCATTGAAAGAGTGTGTTTAGATGCATAGCTGTATATGATGAAATCTCTTTGGTAATCTGGAAAAACTAATGTAGGGGCATGAGCAATGGTAGTCTTGATATCTTGAAATGCTAATTTGCCTTCTTTAGTCTAGCTGAAGGTAGTCTTACCTTTCATCATGTTCACAATATGTCTTGTCTTCTCAGCAAATTTAGGGATGAATCTCTGTAATAAATTCACTTTTCTAAAGAAAGAGTGAACAATATTTTTACTTGTAGGCAAATTCAACTCTTGAATAGATTTGACTCTATTTGAGTCAATCTTTATGGCTTCTTTGGACACAATGTGTCCAAGGAGTTTCCTGTCTGTCACTCAAAAAATATACTTCTTAGGATTCAAGGAAATACCATTCAAGTGGCAATGCTCTAGCACTTGTTGCAAGTGGCGTACATGATCAAATCGATGCTTTGAAAAGACATTTAAGTCATTAAGATATAGCGCTATGAATTTTCCAATCTCATCTTTGAAAGCTATGTCTATAGCTCTCTGAAAGTTAGCACTAGCATTTATTAAGCCAAAAGACATTCTTTTATATGCAAATGTACCGCAAGGTGTGGTGAATGTAGTCTTGTGTTGGTCTGCTTCACCAACTTCAACTTGATTATAACCTAAGAAGCCATCCAGCATTGATAACATTTTTGATCCTGTTACTGTTTGAAGCACTTGGTCCATGATTGGAAAAGGGTAATTGTCTTTCAAAGATGACTAATTCAGATTCCTGAAATCTACACAAATGTAGATTTCACCATTTTTATTCCTTACAGATACTATGTTTGCAATCCATGTAGAATGATGGATTGGGAAGATAATTCTAGCATTTAATATTTTCTATATCTCAGACATAATAGTACCTGAAATTTTTAGATTGTATTGTCTAGATTTCTGCTTGTAGGGCATTGAATCAGCCTTGAGAGGAATGTGATGATGGATTTTATTAGGTCTGAGAGACTTCAGGTCTTCATAAGAATATGCTAAGACATCAATGTATTGATGAAGTAAAGAGGTGAACTTGAATCTTTCTTCAGGGGTGCAACACTTACCAATGTTGACCATCTTGGGATTTTCTTTGTTGGTCAGATTTATTTAGTCAAATCCCTGAGAGAAACTTGAATCTATTTGTTGTTGTTTGACGAATCTATCATGCTTGTCAAACAGCTTCTCAAGAGAAACTAGGCCTTTGGGAATTTTATTTCCTTTCAGCTGTAGGAATTATTCATTTATATCTAAACTAGATTCAAAAATAGATTTAGACTTCTAAGATTCATTGCCTTCAAAATACAGCTATTCAAAATTGTCTTTTCATTCTAAGAAAGCAATGATCTGATGATCATCATTGAATATTTGCCAATGATCAACATTATCAGGAACACTTGGTCTATAGACCAGCTCAATGGTATATTTGTCTTCTTTAAAATCTGAATGAGAAACTAAGAGAGTTCTTGAAAAAACAAGTGCATCAGCTTTGTCATTAGACTCTCTGGGTATGGAAAAAATATTAAAAGCATCAAAGCTTTCAATTTGGTCCCAAACCAAGTTACGATAGTGACGTAACCTCTCATTCTTGGTTTGATATAGATTTCTCACTTGACAGACCGCTAATTTGGCATCCCCTTTGCCATGAAGAAACTTTATGCCTCTTTCTAGAGCAGCCTTCATGCCCAACAACATCAATTCATATTTAGTTGTATTGTTAGTGTTGTTGAATTGTAATTTATAGGATGAAGGAAACATATCTCCTTGAGGAGATATCAAGACAATTCCAGCTCCAAAACCAGTAGAAGAATAGCTACCATCAAATTTCAAAGTCCAATATTTATTAGACATTGACTTTACTTCAGACTTTCCCTCATTAGATATAGAGGGCTTTTCTTCATCTGTATATAAAAAGTAATTACCCATACCTGTGGATTCAAAAAGGATTTGAGTTTTAGGAGTTGATGTCTTGGCAACTACATACTTTGCATCCCTTTTAGAAAGTAATCTTTTCATCACACTTTGAACAGGGATCCTTACCTCAGATAGATTCATGTTCAGTTCTCCTCCCACATCCTTACAGAAATTTTGTCTAAGCAAAATGCCATAAGATGCTAGGACGTCAGCCACCAAGACAATCATTTTAATCCTCTTGTCTGGAAAGGCTGTGAATGCAAATTGGGCATCTTTGATTTGCCCCAGCAATGGTACTTGCTTATTCTCCATGGAGAAACATCTCCCAAATGTCTTGGTCAGTGTGAGACCAAGAGAATCAGTGACTTTAGTAGGCATGACATTGTCAGATGTGCTTGAGTCTATTATATAGTTACTCAGCTTGTGGCCATTGATTAACCAGGAAACATAGAAGGGTTCTATTTTTCCAAGAGCAGCTTGGGGAGTAATGATTAGATTATTTAGAATAGGCATATTCTTTGGAGAATCAAGAATTACTTTTTTAGCCTTTTGTCTTGTAGGGATGGTCTAATTTTTAACATATTGAACCAGTTTATTTAGTTGATATGGATTAGACTGCAAGTATTCAAATTTAGACATCCATATTTTTATTTTTTTTATATGATCAATTATGTCAAATGGCTGAATTGAGCTAGGTATAGAGAAAGGTACTTCAGCTTTCTAAGTTTTAGGAGGGATGGGAGGTGGGTTGGTTTGTGAATTAGGAGTAGAAGGTGAAGGTGAAATAGATGTATTTACCTTTTGGGTGATTACCAGATCTTTTGGCTGAAAAGGTAGATTAGTCCCATGCTTGAAAATTGTGACTATTTGCTATGATTGCTCTTCTATCTTCTCTTTATCAGCCTGCTAGACTGATTGGTTTTTGGATCTGGTAAACACTGCATATGATCCATCTGAAGCTTATCCTTTGATTTTGGGTTCATCCTGGCAATTTAGGAAACTAATGTGGGAGTCACCAGCTAATTTTTCTTAATTATCTTCAATGATATCATCATCATTTTCTTAATTCAATTCAGGCTGGAAAGTAAATTCTGATTTTGCTTCAAGGTATCCCATTGTTGAATTAGTTGGAGGAGCTTCTAGGGCAAGTTTCCCTTGTGGAGGAGGAAGGTGATTTTGTTGTCCTTAGTTTTTGGCAATATTGCCTTAATAAGACTGATTTAGGAATGTCCTTCTGTATGTAGGAGTAGAAGACATTCCGTGAGCCATTTGCTTTTTGGAAGCAAGCAACTTATTTGCTAATTTTTGCACCATTGGATCTATGGTGCTTGTAGATGCAAATTCAAAAGATGATGAAGCTCTATTTCTATTTAGATGTCTTCTTATTTTCCCTACTAAGATGAGAACATCTTCTAATTCAATGGCCAAAAGTTGATCTATAGCGAGATCTATTTGACCAACACATCTCAAGAGGAAACTAACTTTAGGTAGCTGAGAATTAATGAAAAAACATTTGAGATTTTTAGTTATAGGTCAAGCAATGACAGAAATTTTGTTTCTAAATTTGTCAAATTTAGCTATGAAGTCTCTCATAGGCTCATGAGGCTCTTTCTTCATCTATGTAAGTTGAGCCAATAGTGTATGTGCATCTTTTGTAGGTTTGAATCTAGCTTCAAACTTATCTTTAAGAGTATTCCAATCAGTCACAGATTGAGTCTGTAGATGGTAAAACCAATCTGTAGTAGCACCTTGTAGTGTTTCAATAAAAAGCTTGACTGCTACATCTAAAAAATTCTACTCCAATTACTCCACAAGCTATACAAAATGCTAGAATGTGTTCATTAGGATGAACTTTGCCATCACCATATAATTTAGAGAAATTCTTCCTAAAACTATGTGAAAGCTCATGCAGAGGAGTAAGATTGAGAGGACCAAAAGCATTACCTCAGGGGCCTTGAACTACCATTATAGGATACTAAAAAGGAAGGATAACAAATCTCAAAGGGGTAATTATAGGCATAGCTTTATCAACAATAGAAGTAGATACTTTGTCTGGTAATGGAGATCTGGCTTTAGTGGGAGGGAAGCTCTTGGTTCGTTAGAGACTAGATGGTGAAAGAAATAAATCAAAATCACTTTGTTGTACCAACTCAAACATAGGGTCAATGATACATTTAGCCCTTTGGCTTCATGTATACGTTGAATTTTCCAGATTGTAAAACAAAAATGGAAAAGAATTGACCTTGCTTCAGTTAAAACTTAAGGCTTTACACTGTGCATTCTTTCCTGGTTGGTGTGGAGGTGAATGGAATGGATAGACTATAAATGGATAATGGGTATATTCCCTAGTGGAGTCACCAAAAATTATTGGTTAAATATTTTGTCTATCAGTGTACTGGTAAGCAAAATAGGTCAAATGTAGGCAAAGTCTGAAGACTAGTCAAAGATTTTGTGGAACAAATTTCTACAGACTTTTGTCCACGGAATTTTCCCTAGGAAAATTGTCTGTGGGAATTTTTCGTGGGAAAAATGTCCACAAGAATTTTCCCTGGCAATTTTTCCATGGGAATTTTCCCTAGGGAAATGCCTACAGGAAACATTTTCCTGAAGGAAGCCTTAAATAGAAAGCCCAGGGATTTGTCTGTAGGGACTACCAAGGCAAAGGGCTGCCAAAGGACCCTGAAGGGTAGGTGTCCTTGTGGGGGACTCTTGGTAGCCAAAGTAAAGGGACCTTTCTGACCCATTCAAGGATCACTTCTTAAGGCTTGAAAGGGCAAAGCTAAGAGGCAAAAGAAGACCAAGGGGTGAAGTGCCTGAAGATGTCATATTCAACACAACTGACTAGCCATTGGAAACATAGTGACGGGTGCAAAAATATCAAATTGAAGACAATGAAATAGCCATTAATCCTTTGAATTCACAGACATGAATGCATTCCCAAAATTCAAGATAAAAACTAGTTGAAAGTGAGGAAAGATAGAATAATGGATGAATCCAGGACTTGATTCAATTAACTAGAAAAGGAGGAATGATGAAGACAAGATCAGACCACTAGGTGGACATTGAAAGTTGTAATCTTTTAATTATGTGGCTTGTTTATCTACATTGAGAAGATTAAATGGGTAAAATGCCCCAAATTTCTAGCTTTTCTTCCTAACAGTTCCCAATGCATCATGATGTATTACTATTCTCGAGTCCTTCTTGAAGTGGATATATAAGGGAATTTCTTTCATTGTAAAAGGATCTCTTTTTTGACAATCTGAATGAAACTCTGCCCAAATTGAGAGGCATCATTGAGACTTTGTGCTCAGTATATTGATCATATTCTATTAATGGAATAAAAAAGCAAGGGAATTTTTCAGACTTTGTGCTATGATATCTTTTTTATTCCATTAATTTAACAAGCAAGATTAGTAAAATTAGTCAGGAAGGTGTCTTGAAGAATCAATTGTGGAGAGACTTTGTGCCCCCATAGCTGCCTTCAGTGTGTTTTCTTTTCATTTCTGTGTAAATGACTTTGAGAAGACTTTGTACCCTCATTGTCCTTTACGTATTACTCTTGAGCATTTCAAGTAGAGACTTTGTGTTGTATCTCAATTTGCTGGTTACTATGCCCTTAGTTACATTTTACTTTTATTTCTAGGAGTATTCTTGTGGCTGACTGAATAGTTTTTCTGAAAGAAGAGGAGTGTTGTCTTTCATTTCCCTTGAGTTTTTCCTTTGTTTTGCACACATCATCTCTAAAGAAAGAGAGATGGATGTCTTGTCCTACCCTTGAGTATTATTTTCTATTTATACATATATATATATATATATAGCATATCCATAGGGAACCTCCCCTTGATGAGAGGAGAGAGCAGTCTCCTTAGGATGTGATAAACTTACACATTTGGATGACTAATCTTCCTACTTTGGCTGATAAGACCTATTTTGTTTACCAGTATGTTGATAGAAAAAATATTCAACAAATAGTTTTTGGTGACTCTGCTAGGGAACTTCTCTCAATTGCAAAATGAATTGAAAGGAGTAGAATCCAGAATCTCTAGTATCTTCATGTGTACCATTGGGCTTCAGAGTCATGCTACCAAGTAATGAAAGGCATCAAAAATAAAATAAACAAAACAAAATAGAATTAAAATAGTACAAATATACATATATACAGAGGCAATGATCTGATACTTCAAGAGTTGAAGTGTTTTAGATGCTACCCATTATGGGGAAAAGAAAGAGTGTGCCATCTTGGTATTTTAATAGAAAGCTATTTTCACCCATGTCCTAATGAATTATGAATGGGCCTCTCCAAAAGGAGTCAAACTTTCCATGCATCCCCTTTAGTTCTCTTCTTTTGTCCCATAGCAGGACTTGATCTATAATCTGGAAATCATGATTTCTGGCCTTCTGATCAAAGAGTTTCTTTACCAGACTTTGATGAGCAGCAATTCTATCCACCACCATGGTTCTCTATTCCTCTAACTGAGTCAGGAACATGATTCTTTTGTCAAGAGAACTCTCATATGTCTGATCTTTAATGGCCTTTGCCAATTTCAAGGCTGGTAACTCTAAGGTAATTGGTATCTCAACATTAATACTATAAAGAAGTTGAAAAGGAGACATACCAATTGCCTTTTTTGGTGTGATCATGTCTACCCACAAATCATCAACCAATGATTTATGCCATGTCCTTTGATTATCATCTGCTAGCTTTTTTATAATAGTTACCAAATTCTTATTGTTGGACTCAGCTTGTCCATTCCCTTGTGGAAAATAATCAGAAAAATGAGAGAGCATAATTCCATAATGAAAATAGAATTGCGTAATTTCTTGAGAGGTGAAATAAGCTAAATTATCAGTAACAATTTTGAGTGGAACTCTAAACCTAGAAATGTTATTCTCTTTGAGGAAGTTGCATACAACTTATAAAGTAGCATGCTTAGTTGGGATTGCTTCTACCCACTTGATGAAATAATCAGTTGCTGTAAGGACATAATCATGTCTAGCACTGAAGATGGGTTTATTGTCCCAATAAAATCAAGTCCCCATTGCTGGAAAGGTTCTTCTATGATCACTGGCTTGAGAGGCAGGGCAGCCAACTTGGGTCTTCCAATAAATTGCTGGCAAAATTCACATTTTCTCACCCACTTATGTGCATCTTGGAAAAGAGTTGGCTAGTAATACCTAGCTCACAGAATTTTGTGAGCAGTCATAGGGGCAGAAAAATATCCTCCACAAGCTAGATTGTGGAAAGATTTCAAGAGTTAGGTTTGATGTTCTTTGTCTACATAGGAAAGGAAAACTCCATCTATGCTTCTCTTGTACAGGCCATTATTCCAAAGGAAAAAATTGGTAGCTTTCAACCTGATAGTCCTCCTTTCTTTGTAAGACAAATGAGCAAGACATTCACCATAAGTTAGAAAATAGGCAATACCTGAGTACCATTCATTGGTAGTGGAGACAAAAAGGACTGTTGGCATATTTTCCACTTCAGCTTCTTCACGCTATGTATCTTATGGCTTATTGTCAGCCATTAATTGGCAAAATCCTTTACTTCTGACCAGCTTTGTTAGCTTGATATCTAGATCAAATTCTTGGATCTTTGCAATCTAGTTACCTCTCTTTGTGCCAAATTCCTGCTGAGTTAATATAGAATTGACTATAGTGTCAGGAACTAAGGCTGTAGTATGTGAATTCATAATATAGAAGCGTAAATGTTTGACTAATTTTACCAAGGCATACGTGTGCTTCTCTATATTTGAATACTTCATTTCATGGGTTTTAAGAGGATAACTCATGAAATAAATGGGGGATTCCATACCTTCCTTGTCTTGTTGAACAAGAATCACTGAAAGAGTGTGTTCAGATGCATAGTTGTATATGATGAAATCTTTTTTCTAACAATCTCAACAAAACTCTGCCCAAATTGAGAGGCATCATTGAGACTTTGTGCTCAGTCTGTTGATCATATTTTTTTATTGGAATAGGAAAGCAAGGAACTTTTTTGGACTTTGTGTTGTGATATCTTTGTTGTTAAGGAAGATGTTCTTATGTCTTTTTCCTTTATATATTTTCTATTTTATTATTTTAACAAGAAGGATTAGTAAAATTAGTTAGGAGGGTGTCCTGAAGAATCAACTGTGGAGAGACTTTGTGCCCCCATAGCTACCTTCAGTGTGTTTTCTTTTCATTTCTATGTAAAGGACTTTGAGAAGACTTTGTGCCCTTATAGTCCTTCGTATATTACTCTTGAGCACTTCAGGTTGAGACTTTGTGCTGTGTCTCGATTTGTTGGTTACCATATCCTCAGTTACATTCTACTTTTATTTCCAAGAGTATTCTTGTGGCTGGCTAAATAGTTCTTCTGAAAGAAGAGTGTTGTTTGTCATTTCCCTTGAGTTTTTCTTTTGTTTTGCACACATCATCTCTGAAGAAAGAGAGATGGATGTCTTGTCCTACCCTTGAGTATTATTTTCTATTTATACATATATATATAACATATCCATAGGGAACCTCCCCTTGATGAGAGGAGAGAGTAGTCTCCTTCTAATGTGATAAACTTACACATTTGGACTACTAATCTTCCTACTTTGGCTGATCAGACCTATTTCGCTTACCAATATGCTGATAGACAAAATATTCAACCAATAAGTGTTACCTCTACTTGTTTTATATTATGATTAAGTTAAATTTAGTTTAAATAGACCATCTAAATCTAATAGTATACATTGATACCATTTCATTTCTTTTAAGAACCAGTTAGCTCATATAATTATAGAGATCATTGATGAATTTTAGTGTGTTTAAGAACATATTTGGGCCTCCTCAATGCCCTTCTCCACTTGTCATCACCCCTTTAAAATTTTCATGATAATTATCCATTCCATGTAATATAATGATAATGAACAAGAAGTTATCAAATTTCAACATGACATTGCTATAAAATCAATCTAAAATAACTAGGAGCTCTATTTTTACAAAAAAAGATATCAGGGTTCTAAGTCTCAATCTTATCATCTTTGAAGATATATTTCATTATTCACTTTGAAATTAATCCTTATCAACATGTATACAATGCTATTCTAAAATATCAACGAAAATAAAGAGCCCTTTAAGTACCGCAATGTCACTAAATGACCTCCATACTCTCTGCTCAAGCCACTTGAAGGTATGCATTTGACTACATATAGGTAGAAAGGATGGAATTAAGCAAGAAAACGTTTTTTAAAAGCCTCTTAACACCCCAAATGATTTTTTTAGACCCTAAATGGATAACCTCCATCAATAAATTTTTTAAATCAACTTCAAAACACCTTCCTCTATGTGGAAATCACCTACCTATAGGTGAAAAGAGCAGACAATTTGTAAACACAAACAAGCCTAGAAGAGGCTAATTGAGTTATTGAGGTCTCCAAAACCAAGAATAAAATCAAAAAACTATAAATATGAATTATAAAACCTTTATAAAAACTTTAAAAAAACCATTCTATCAAACCAAAGAAAAAATTTAGAAACAAGCTCAAATAGTGACCCCTCATTGATATGAGAGCATGAAAAGTTGCTTAGATTCTTAGTGATGGTTCATAAATGAGGAGATATGAAACTAAAAAATATTTCCATGTGTTTTAATCTGAATTATACCCCTTTCAACTCTTAAGAGTATTCCCTGCAATTCCAATTGTACAGACTGTACCAAGCATTCAAATTTGACCTTTCTTGGCTTCCAAAGGCAAGAAAGAAGGAAAAATAGAAAATTTTGATTTTATTGACTAAAAATATACACACCGAGCATGGTAAATATTTTATGGAGTTTAGAAGACACTAGGCCCACATTTTTAGTTGAAGGTGAGCTCACTAAGTCTATACAAGTGCCATTAATGGCCTATTTTCAATGGGATATCTATATTTTCATGCATTAAACTACCTATAGAATGCCTTTGACTAATTCCAAACATGTTTTGACCCCATACATGTTTAAACATTCCTTGGTGACACTTTAATTCCGTAACTCATCCATACAAGTCATTTAATGAGCCAAAAATATGACTAAAAGGTATTTTACATATGAAATAGGGTAAAGGACAAATTTATGACTTAGGAACACCTTAGAAAATTTAAATGACCATATTAGGACAAATCTAACACAATTTAAACCTTTGAACATATTTTACTAGAGTTTACTTTAGTTGACTAGGAAAGTACAAGGAAGATAGGCTTACACCAAGGCTAAAGCAAGGATAGGTGATATCTTTAGACACACATGAAACCCTATTAGAAATACAAGAACCTTTGAAAAAGTTTAAATATTTATGGGTTCACCTTATTTGAATAAAATAAAAAAATTATCAACACAGACTTAAAAATATCAACATGTGCATTTCATACATTAAATCATGATATCACACCTCAAATTCATCACTTTATCTTGTATACTTAAAATTGCCAAAAAAGTACCAACATAGCCATTGAAAAATGAACATCTAACACCTAAAGGGACAACCAAGATATTACATTACATGAAAATTATACTATAATATAATTATATATACCTAAAATAGAAATATCATAGGCTCAAAGGGCTATAATGGTGTTGCAGACCAATCTCACAATCATGGCTTTCACTATCACAACTGAACATGAAATGAAAACTTGTGAATAATATTTTAACCCCTTAAAAATTATTAATAACCCATCAAAATTCATGGAGAATTGATAAAAGTCTTATACAAATAATTCATGATACATTTTACATAAATTGGACCTATTAAGGATTCCCTAAACACCTTTACACTCTGACTGGTTTTTCTCACTAGTTTCAACATTAGCCCAGTTTAGCGATAGGTCAACATGAATGACAAAAATATTTGAAATAGAGAATATAAATTATCAAAATAACATAATGTATAGAAAACAAAATTATTAAGCTTAAATCACCATCCATTTTCATGTTTCGTCTAATGCAACTTTTGACTTCTATATCAACTTCTTTAGAAATAAGCATTTTCTTATATGTTCCATTAACTATATTAAACACTCAAAGATACCTAGAGGTACCTATAGGAGTCCTATACATGATATAATCATAAAAACATCCTTACCAATATTTTATAGGTCATTTACAACAATTTCTTCCTTATCAAGTCATTATGAGGGTTTTGAGAGTGTTTTAGATGGGTTTCCATTCTTAAAATTTGTTCATACAACTCTATCCTTAAAACCAATTACCAATGCTTTAAAATCACTGATAGGACCCTTTTTTATATCTCGCCAAAATATAAAATTCCCATACAATAGTTACACATGTCAATAAGCATCAAAATTTCCTTCTTGGGTCTTCATCTCTTCATTCTACACACACAGGAGACCTTCAAACTCATTTTCATGCTTTTTATTTAAAATAAAAACCTAAAACTTCATCAACATTCTTAAATAAACATATTAAACCTCTATAAAGTCTCATATTATCTCTAACACCTTGGAAACATAAATTGACCCCTCATTAGGCCACATTAGGTCTCTTTACACATTACATTTTAAACTTCCAGTCACACTTTAGAACTTGAATATGCCTTAAAACCTATTACACATCTCTCAAAACCATATAACCATTTCATAAACCCTCATACCATGCTCGTACAATATCAAAATCCTTAAAACCTAATCATGATGCCGTAGCGTGCCACCTAGGGTCTTAGGACAAGGTCTTTGAGAAGACCACCAATGAAGAGCATACCCCTTTGATTCACTTATGATATTAATATGACTAACTCAACACATTACTCACATGCTCTAACATTTCATTACACATATTAAAGCTCAAACACATCCATGTCATCATCATCATGCCTCTATAAGTCATTTTCATGCTTAGGAAATAGGCCATCAGATAGACCTACTAGGTACCACACTACTTTTAGACATTATTGCCATTGTATATGCACTTTTGAAATTCACTCTTGTGATAAAAACATCATTACATGCTCAAATACTACCACACATAAGTAAACATACCTATAATCACTCATTTTAATGAGCCACCTTCATGTGATCCAACACTTGACCTCATGCATATGGTAAAAGAAGAACTCTCATCTTATAGACCCTTATTGACATCAATGCTAGTGCACTAACACATGAAATCAATTACAACTTGTAGCAATCTCCCCCTTTGTTATTGATGGAAAACCACATTAATGGAAAAAATGAACTAATCATTATTTCAATAGGTTAGATCTCCCCAAACTGGTCTTTCTCCCCAATAGACATTAATGAAAAAGGGTTATGTATACTCTCACAAGGTCACCCATACATAGTCCATTGATCATTGGACTTGTCAATTCATAGAACCAACAAGCTCCCCCCCCCTTTGTTCATGCATACTTCTACTCAAGCTTCTCGTTATACCTAAGTTATATCCCCTTAGCTCTATAGTCTACCTTCATGCATCAATATAATATCCTTCAATCTCCACAAGCCATCATGGTTTGGATAATTCATGACTTCTTATTTTGCAATCTCACTACCCTATAACCCTTGGTCTACTTTGCACACTCAAAACATTAAGATAAGATTAACAAACCTCTAAGAACTTATTCAAGACATATTCAAGAAGCTCCTCAATCCTCTATTAACTTAAGATCATCTTGATTCATATACAAAATTAAAACCTCATGACACTCTTCACAATGAATCAACTTACACACTTAGTCAAGACCCTTTTGACAAAAACATAGAACACTTTTCATCTTCAGATCACTTCCAAAACTTTATAAACATTATTAGGGAAAAAAATTGTCATCTCACTCTTATAACAGCACAAGAACTTGTATAATATGAAAAAACAATTTATACCTTTAATAGCATTGGTCTTGTAGACCAATCCTCAACTCTCACACCCCTATTCTAATTTTGGATTATTACGCAGGACCTTGAGCTTGCACATGCATTACAATCATGATAACTTCTAAATGAAACATTTCACTCATTCCATATATTTTTCATTGAGCTTCATAGGCAATAACAGATTCATTTACCTTATGAACACACACCTTAGGGTTTACAGTCACATGAAGACTAGAACCCCTCATACCTCTATTATTTGAGTCTTGAGCATGTTATTCGTTAATAAGATCAATTTGACCATACACAAATCATTTACAAGAGAAATATGACCTCAATAACATCTTCATTCACTTTGAACAACCAACCTAGGTGACCAAAAGCATCAAAAAACTCAACAATTTGCTCTTATCAACCAAAATCAAAGTAATTTAAAGAAAATCAATTACTATGATGAATTTATTGCACAAAAACATGTTTCAAAATCTGATCTAATACATGGTATAATTTATCGAGTTAAAAACACTACAAAACACTTATAAAACCATTTCAAATTCATTAGAAAGGATCTAAACCCTCTTATATCAATCCGAGTTTATAAGACAAAATAAAGTCAACAAAAAATAATGTTGGCATGCAATAAATGTACTTGTATGAACTTTCAAAGCACACTACCACTTGGTGGATGATCATCATAGATTCTACTACAATTTTACATTTTACACCATCTTGATCTAACCTATTCTTTAGATTTTATAGGAAATAGAATGCTCTAAGTATCATGCATAGTCATTTGAATTCAAACCCCAATAGTCATATTTTGGAACGCTCAATGACTAGTTCCAAAATTATAAACTTGACTATCTCTAAAACATCATTGCATATAAAAATAACTTTAGAATATCATAACTTGAGCTATAGAAAACATAAAGATACCAATTTTGCAGGGAAAGATCTTGGAACTGTGGAAAACACCTCCATGAAACCCTTTGACCAAAGTTGAATTTATAGGTACATATATGAAATGCATAAGCAAACTAGTCTCTTCATACTTGTAAGATGTTCAATGATGGTCTAGTTGTTCATAAGATAGAATGTCACTTTTTATCTCTTCAAAGGATAATGAGAAACACTAGAACCTCACAAATGCATCTGTGGAATCCTCATAACGTCATTTATTACCTCAAATACCTAAAAACACTCTTTGTATCTTAACCACATCAAAACAAGCTTCTTGAATATTTGATTACTTCACCAAGACACCTACACATATCTTCTTATAAGGCTTAAAACAAGGTTCTAAAAGACACCTTGATGATTTTACCTATACCTTTCACTCAACATGTGTTTAATGTCCTTTCAACTATCAACTTAGGTTTGATCATTGACTTGGATTCAATATAATCCTTCTTCTTAGTCAATCTTGTCAGTAACCATCATGCAGTCCTTTATGAAAACCTCAACCAATAATTTCATAAACTTACTTATATTATGCTTATATGATCACCTTCAAGCTATCAACCCTCATACAAAGGACTTTGTCTTATATCAATTATTGGAAGACAAACCACTAAGAGTGGGGGGTGAATCATTGTATAAACTTTTCTTTCAATTTCATATATCATTCATTAATCTTTCAAACCAAAATAGTAAACAAGTAATGCATAGAGAATTAATCATATAAACATGAAGAAATATATCAACACATGAACACTATATATATGTGGTAAACCCTCATGGGGAATAAAACCCATTGACATACCACTTGGACTACATCCCTATAAGCAATGAGTCAACATTTAGTGAGGCACTAAGCTCATAAAGAATACCAACACCTCACTAGTCAAGCATTAATTCAACTAGTCCTCTATCAAGATCCAACTTACAACAAAGATCTAACCCCATAAGTGACTTGACACCAACCCATCCATTTCAATGACACTTATTCAAGCTCCAAACTATAAGGCAACTTTGACTCCCTCTTGACTAAGTACTAACCCAATCAAGACAAGTTTGATAACCTCAAAACACCTTATTATTCAATCAATAGATGGAGACCTATTCTTAAAATATTTTATATCCACTATAATAAATCAATAAAACATTTATTATTCAAATCTGATGGTCTCTTACAAGATACTCAACTCATTGACTCTTCTTCAACCTTCTACCCCTCTTAAAATAACCTCTTAGGATTTCTCACTCAACATGCCTCTTCTAGGCTCATTAGGTCAACTGACCTTATCAAACACACTTAGAACTTATATAGGATATTCATGACTGATCTTATGATCCACTTTAATTGTCTACATTACCTAATTCTTCTCCTTAAAGATATATTTTCTTTGGTTTCTCACATTCTTTCAACTAGCCCAAATAGGCCTATTATGCCTTATATAAATACAAGACCCTTGATATCACCCACATTAGTCATCCAAATATATCTCCATACTTGGATAGATTTATTAATAGGTCAATACACATATTTTAAAAGTGAAAAACCCATCACATACGTCGGTCACCACCCATAGGGACCAAAACCACCATTAGGCCTAATAGAGACCTAATGCAATTAGGTCGATCTCAAGCAACACATTACACCTTGAATCATTATGGCCCAGATGGCCATAACCAAAGTAATAAAACCTTTAAAAAACTTAATTTTAAACCTCATATAACCTCCTCCATTCTGAATAATTCACACTTCATTTTCTCACCTCATGAAGGCACCATTAGGCCTTAAAGACCTATTAGGCTTAATTACCCCAAAAACATAGTATCCAAAGATAAAGCTCAAACCAATTTTATAAATACATTAAATTCATAATAAAAATATTTATGGAAGATTAATTACCTTAGGGTCATCTTAAAATACACTATACATGTTATATTAGGCTCCAAACACTAAAAAACACTTCTTCAAAAATCTCACATTGATCTGACAAACAACTCCAAAACATAATCGATAACCTTTGATCACTAACATATTTAAAGTAACTATAAAATAATAAAAATTAATTAATTATAAACTATATAATATATATAAAAACAACATATTATTGGTATGCTCTGAGATTGGTCAAGATGACATAGGAACATCAAACTCATTATCCCACAAAAAAATGCTTGTAACTTCAAAAACATAATCATGAAGAATATTGTTTTCAGCTCCTATAAGGATACTTTAAAAAAATATAATTAATTTTCATAGTTACTTTTTTACCTATATATCATCCTCCAATAGATATATTATAATTTCAAGTGTCAATCATTGGTCTTTTAGTCCAATTTCTTAAGCTTCTCTCTCACAGTCCTAACATAGCCAGACAAGTCATTTTGGCTTCCATATTTGAACTTATTAAAGTGAATATCAAAATTTTATCAATAATATATAGGTATTATACATACCAAATATATCAAAACTTGAATTGGATAAATCAACTTATGATATCAACCTCAAATTCATCACTTCATCTTGCATACTCAGAACTGCTAAAAACTACCAACACACAGTCATGGAAACATGAGAATCTAACACCTAAAAGGACATAACCAAGATATTAAAATGGATAAAAATGATCCTATAATATAATTATATAACTCAAATATAACTATCATATAATCAAATGGAAATATTGGTCTTTTATAACAATCTCAGAGTCTCAGGTTTTGCTATCACAACTACACTTGACATGACTACTTGTGAACAATATTTTTACCCCTTATAGTGGATTAAAAACCACTCAAAATTAATGGTTAATTTATACAATTATCACAAAAAAATCATGATAAATTTCACACAAATTGGGCTTATTAAGGCTTACCTAAACACCTTTTCACTCTGATCAATTTTTCTCACTGGTTTCACCATTAGCTTAGTTTAGCGATAGGTCAACATGAATAAAAAAAATAGTTGACCCATAGGCTATAAATTTTCCAAATAACATCATGGATAGAACAAAATTCTTAGTATTCAATCTCCAACCATTTTCATGTTTGGTCTAATGCAAATTTTGACTTGTATATCAAATTTTTTAGAAATAAGCATTTTAATATAAGTTACATTCAAATTATTAAACACTAAAATACACATGGAGGTACATGGATGATTCATCTACATGATATAATAATAAAAATATCCTTAACAATCCATTCTAGGCTTTTTAAAACAAGTTATTCCTTATTGGGTCATTATGAGGGTTTTAGCCCAGTTTCCATTCTTAAAATTTGTTCATAGAACTATGTCCCTAAAACCAACTATTAATACTTTTAATGAATTTATATGACCCTTTTCTATCTTTCCCCAAGATCTCAAATTCACATGCAATAGTTAAATGTGTCAACAAGCATCAAAATTTCTTTCTCAAGTCTTCATCTTTTCATTCTGCACACATAGGAGACCTTTAAACTAATTTTCATGATTTCTACTTTAATGAAAAACATAAAACTTCATAAAAATCCTTTAATAAACCTATTACACCTATTTCAAACCTCATATTATCTCTAACACCTTGGATACATAACTTGACCCCTCATTAGGCCACACTAGGTCTATTTGTACATTAGGTCTTAAACTACTACTCATACTTTAGACCTTGAATATACCTTAAAACCTCTTACACAAGTCTCAAAACATCATACCCATGTCATAAACCATCATACCATGATAACATAGGCTCACAATAGTCTAAACATGATCATGATGACTCATCATGCCACTTAAGGTCTTAAGACAAGGTCTATGAGAAGACCACCAATGAAGAGCATACCCATTTGATTCACTTCTGAGAGTCATGTGACTAACTCAAAACCTTAATCACATGATATTAAATTTCATTACACACATTCAAGATCAACACATCCATGTCATCATCACCATGCCTCTATAAGCCATTTACATGCTTAAAAACTAGGCCATCAAATAGACCTGCTAAGTACTACACTACTTTGAAACCTTCCTTCCATTATAGATGCAATTTTGAAACTCATGCTCATGCTAAAAACCTCATTCCATTCTCAAATACTACCACACATAACTTCATATAGCTATAGTCACTCATTTCAATGTGCCACCTTTATGTGAGCCAACAATTGACCTCAAGTATATGACATCAGAGGCAACTCTCATCTTACAAACCCTTCTTGACATCACTGCCAATGCACTAACACATGAAATAAATGAAAACATGAAGAACATTAAGTAAAATCTATCCCATCCACTTTACACCAATGCCTTAAGTTTCCCCACAATGGGATTGAAGTCACTATTACTGTTAATCTATAGCGTTACTAATATTTCAAAAACCTAGATGATAAATTCAAAAATTATAACTATTGCCTTGGTTATGAATTCATGTCAAATAAGAAAAAATAAATAGTTTATTATCCGTCCAAATCCAATTATATCAACCCAAGTGACCTTTTTTATACTTTGACTAATCCATTTCCTATAACACTTGCACAACAAATCACTATTAAGGATATAGGTATTTTCACATGCCATATGAAATATGCCTTCCATATTGCTAAATTTCCCAATTATCATAAATATTTTGTCAATTCTAAGCCTTCCCAAAACATTTTATCCCAACATGATTTGGAAAAATAATAAAGATACACAAAACCACAAATGGTATTTGTACCTACTACTTCACTAAGTTAGGACCAATAAGCTTGTATTGAAGGAGACTAGTTATATTCTAATGATATTGTTGATTATTTTCATAATCCTAAGTATCCTATCCCTAATCATATTATGGAAAACTATGATTATATAGGTAAAGGCCTTAGGCCATGAGATTAAGGAATCTTGGAACCAAAATTATTAGGTAAGCTAAACATAAGTCAAGGTTATGGATTTATACCACTTGTTGGTGACCTAATATATTTTGATAGTAATTATAATAAATCGACTAGCCTTAAGAATCCTAGTATAGATGCAAGATCTCATTATATCATTTATGATGATATTTATAACATATACTTATTTAACTCCAACTACATTATGACCAGCACATCCCATTGTCTCTTTTGCCTTCACCATCTTGACCTCATTGATTAGTACTAGTAGGATCCCATTATACCTCTTGACAAATTTTATAATGAAGAATATTTTGCTAATTACATGGGACTCAGAGATGGATTACCAATTGGTGACCATAATCAAGGCTTTGACTTTTATTTAGACTCTTTCACCTACTTTGGAGAGCAAGCAAATTGTCTTGGTCATAAAAAAGATAAAACATCAAGATATTTGGGTGAAAACCTCTTCGAAGTGTTTTGTGATTAGGTAAATAGTAAATAAAAATTCAAGGCCTTGAGTGAAAACCTATTTTAGGTGCTCTTGGATGGGGAAGTTTTCTCATCTCTGAAGGATGTGCAGTGTCCATCAAGTTCTAGATCTATAGCTAGTGTTAGTATCACTTTTAAACAATAAAAAGTCTTTGAGAATCTTGTTCTTGAATTTATAGAGATATTTGCTAGTTGCGCACTACCCAAACTGGTAGATTTAAATTCATCTCATTATCTGTCTTTGGAAAAAACAACTAGAAGTTGAAGTAAAATATGAGGATCATAATCAAATGTTGCCCACCATTCTAGAAGATGGTTATACACTCCTTTTAGAAAACACTATAGAAGAGAACCTAGGGAATTATTATAGCCCCCAAAAAAATTATCTTAGAGCCTCTCTCACTGATAAAGAACATGACCACATTATCACCTTTCTAAGATACCTCATTTATATCTTTACATGGGCTTATTCTAACATGCCAAGCTTCAAATATAGCTTGTTTATGCATCAACTTGTTGTCTATACAGATGATAAGATATTTAAATAGAAATTGAGAAAGATGCATTCATGAATCGCTCTTTTGGTAAAAGTAGAACTAGAGAAACTATTAGGAGCAGGCTTCATTAGACCATTGGACTATTTTAAATGGATATCAAACATATTTTTAGTAAGAAAAAAGCCATAAGGTATATGCATTTGTATTTATTTTATAGATATCAATAAGTAATATCCCAAAGATGATGTTACTCTACCCAATATCAATATGATTATCAATTCGATTACTATGTATGAGATCTTGTCCCTCATATATAGATTTTTAGGATATAATCAGATCAAGATAGCTCCAAAAGACCAACATAAAATTACATTCACTACATCATGGGGAAAATTCTATTATCAAGTCATGTCATTTGGCTTGAAAAATGCTAGGGTCACCTATTATGATGTTATGACTATCATCTTCCATGACACAATGAAAAATATTGTTGAGGACTATGTTGATGACAACCTAGTAAAATTAAAAACACGTGTTGGAAATCCTAATATTCTATGGAGGATATTTGAGAGACTTCATGAGTACAAGATTTGTCTAAATCATAAGAAGTGTGTCTTTGCTGTCACTTTGGGGAAATTTTTAAGATTCATTTTGTCACAAAGAGGGTTTGAAGTGGATCCTATATAAATCAAGGCCATTATGTAAATTACTCCACCTTCTAATCTAAAATAGATGTATAGCCTACAAGGAAAGATATAATCTATTTGTAGTTTTATTTCATAATTGGAAGATAAGTGCCACCCATTTAGACACCTCTTGAAGCAAGGGGTCACTTTTCAATGGGATGTTGAATGTCAATTAGAATTTGTGAATCTCATAAAATACTTGGCCAACCTGCTAGTTTTGAGACCACCAACACCTAGACAAACATTAATTATTTATATTTTAGCCATTGATCATGCATTGGGGGAATTTTATCCCAACACATTGTACATGGAAAGTAATACATGGTCTAATATTTGAATTACATGCTTGTGTATTATGAACATAATGATAAACCTATGGAGAAGGTGCGTATATCAATGGTGTTTGATTCCAAAAATTTGTGATATTCTATGCTCAATAATATAACCATTATTTTTGATAAAGTTATCCCTTTCAAATATTTATTATCTAAATAAACTCTCATAGGTCGCATGTCCAAATGGGTCATGCTCTTAAGATAATTTGATGTTAAGTACCAAAATCAAAAGGCTATCAAGGGGCAGGTTATTATAGATCAATTTACAAAATCCCTTATTATATACACTCAACCACTCAAATTTTAATTTCTAGATGATTTTATTATGAAAAAAAAGAAGAGTTGTATGAACCCAAATAGTGGAAGTTATACTTTGATGGCTCATTTACATCCCATGGATTTGGGGCTGGCATTTTTTTTATTACACCATAAGGGGATCTGATTAACAAATTATTTCATATTAACTTTCATTACCAACAATATGGGTGAATATGAAGCCCTTATTATAGAACTTTGTCTTATAGTATAGTGGGATATCTAGTACTTAATGGTCTATGAGGATTCTCAAATGATTTTTAATCAAACCAAAGACTAATAAAAGATTATAGATGATAAGTGTGTACCTTACAAACACATTGTGGATAATCTCAAGACTCATTTCAAATCCCTACAATTTGAACATGTATCATAGTATAACAATAGATTATTGGATGCCATGGTAACAATTAGGTCCATGATACAAATTTATAGTAGTGTTAAAGAGTATATGTTTCTCATTAAAAGTATTCTACAACTTGATCATGTACTAAAAGATTAAGAAATGATATGCACCATTGTTGGTCCCAATCCCCCACTTGAATTACCTTGGTTCCAAGATATTTATAATTATTTATATGACCAAGTCTTTCTTCTTGACCTTTACAATAATCACCATAAAATTTTCTTTCATCACATAGCCCATTATACCCTCTTAGGAAATACACTTTATCATAAATTATATGATGGAATGCTCCTTCATTGTTTATCTTTAGGAGAATCCAAGTTAAAACTTAAGGAGGTTCATGAATGGATGTCTCGATGTTGAGCCTGGTCTTTTGATGCATTGATTGTCATTGATGTCAAGGTGGTCTTAGTACAAAATGAATTAATGATAAAGTGATTAGATTGATGATTAGTAGTGTGCAAGGTAGGTTTTTAGGTCTTCTAGGTGGTAGAGAATGATATAAGGGTGTATTAGATGCTTTTGTGAGGTTTTGGTGTGGTTCTAATTTATTTGGAGTGAAGAAAGTGCACCATTATAGCTAAGAGATATCTAGACCATTAGAGACCATCATATAGGTGTGTTATGACTAATTTATTTGTTAATTTATTTCTTGTGTGGTCAATGTCAAACTTGGTCAAATAAAAGTTTGAATATGTTGATAAAGGTGCCAAGAATGTCTCCGTCAAGTTTCATGTCTTGAGGTATCTCCTAGCTCAAGTTATAAGCCTTCAAAGATGATCTAACAATGTGGGACATGCCATAGGCAATCAAACTAAATATACAAGAAATAGTCATTAATAAATCAAATTTATAGCTAGTGGAATTTGAAATTCAAATGACTTTGTGTAGGAGAAAGAGACCAAAGAGAAAATAATGGATTATAGAAGGTAAGTTTTTGGTTAAAACTAGATGGTGTAAAAAGGAAATATGAAGCAAACTCCATGATGAATATCATCAAAAAGTTTGGTGTCTTAAAAATCTATGAAATTACATTTATTTCACATGTAAGATGACTATAATTGAATGGGTTTTGAAATTATGGACCTAAGAAGAGTAAAATGGGATTAGAACATGTTTGAAGGTCTTCTAATGGTGTTCTAAGCATTAAATGAGGGTGACAACTAATCTAAGTCATGTTCTATGTTTTGATGAAGATCTGGTAGTGTGTTCTTATATAGGAAACTCTTCATGTAAATTGAATACATTTGAAATTTCTTGACTATAGCAGATAAGAGGTTCTTTTTTGAGTTGTTTGGTTACTTTGGTCATTCAATGTGATTGATATAAGAGTTTAGAGATGAACTCAATGTCATGAGATACCTCTAGGTGCTCTGTGCAGGGTTAGTTTTGTCCTTGATTCCTTAAATAAGATCAAGTAATGAAGGATAGTGTATTTAGGGTTTGTTGTTTGTAAACCCTAAGGTGGTTGTTCTTTATGTTAATGGCCTTGTAATAACTTATGATGCTCAAGTATCACTATGTGAGGTTTGTGAAAAGTTTGCTCCAATTGTCTACATGCTCATGATGAATGTATGTGTGCTCATATGGTGCCTTATAATATAAATATAGAGAAGTAGCATGAATAGTTGTTGATTGGTATTGAATACCAAAGATAGTGTAAGTAGTGTTGTTATTCATATGTTCTAAGGTCTTGAATTGATCTAAGAATTTGTCATGAAGATTGTCCATAGTACTATAAAGATATCAAGTAGGTCTAAATGTAAATAACCATACTATGTTTGATCTTTAAATAATTATTTCATGATATTAATCTGTCTTAAGGGTGATTAAAAGCTGAATTTCATTTGTATTGTGAATTGGCCAACCTAATAAGTTAGTGTGAAATAGACTAGTATATAAGCAAGGATAGTTTGGCCTTTTTGGATGAGTTAGATAAAGTGAGAATGAAGTGAATAGTATGAGAGTTTTAAAAAGTGTAAGAGGCCATGTAAACTATGAAAAAATCATGTTGAAGATGTGGCAAGGGTCTAATAGTGTCTTTTATAGGTCATGAGCAAGTAAACTAATTTATTTCAAGGCTATTAGGCCTATTTTGCTTAGGTGACCTAATGCAAAGGTTTTGATTAGAAATAAATTATAAGAATAAGGTAGAGACTATGTGAGGATGATATTGATGTTGATTCATGACTATATGTTCATATAATAAGATTAGAGTGTGAAGGAGGAATGGCCTCAAGGTCGTGAGCATGTGTATGAGGGGTTTTTGAGTGAAGAAGAGAAAGATTTGTTATATGTATATGTAAGAGGCATATTTGGGTTTGTATGAACTATAGAAGACCATAATTATTTTTTTGAAGGAAAAAAAATCAAGATGTATTTTTTTATTGTTGATTGAGAGGGTTCTTAATCAACAAAGGGGGTTGTAGCCTCCTAGAAAATTGGTGCTTGCTAAAGTCAAGTGGGTGCTTGGTGAATTTAAGGGGTTGGTATTCCTTGTGGAGTGGGTGGTTCACTAAAGTCTCTTATTTTTTTATCTCTTATAGGACTATAATCCATTTTTTAGTAGTATTGATAATGGGTTTTATCCCCTATTAGGGTTTCCCACATAATTCATGTGTTATGTTCTTTGATCTTGCATTGTTTTCTTTATTCATTATAATGAATTGTTTATATGCTTCATGAGTGCTTATGTTGAATGGTTAAGAGATTGAATAGTTAGAATTGAAGTTTATTTTCTTACATCACTTATTCACCCCACCCTCCTCTCAGTGATTGTGCTTCCAATAATTGGTATCAAAGCTAGTACTTTAGAGGGGACTTGAGAAGTTTGAAGATGATCCTAGAAACACAAAATGGCTAAGCAGCTAAGGAAATAAAATATATAATTTAGATTGATGGTCAAAAATATTAAAGAAAAAATTAGTTATTTTGAAACAAAGAGGAGTAACTTTAACTCCAAGGAAGATGAGTATTAAAATATCATCAAAATGATTAGAGATCAGGTCAAGTCCTTTATATAATATGAAGGAAAGGTGAGTCATCTTCAAAACAAGTTTTAGATAATGATTAAAATAGTCAAAGAATATAAAATGATAATTTAGGATCTCAAGGATCAACTGAGGGATGGAAGTTCAAGTTTGAAAGCAAGTAAAGATGAATGCAATCAGTTGAAGGATGAGATGTAATCCTTGAAGAGTGAGATGATCAAGGTGAGAAGACTATCAAGGTATACCAATGTCATGAGGTTTGTCAATTCATCTCATAGTTAATGTTATGCTTTAAATCAATTTGGCCACATTACAAGAGATTTAAAAAGGAGAGGTAACCTATCAAAAGGAGAAAAAAATCATCATCAAGAAAAAGGTATGAATAATATTGTTTATTTTAAGTGTCATATTATCGGTAATATTTTAAGGTATTTTATGAAATTGTTGAATGAGTTCTCAAGGAAAAATAAGGTGTATAGAGATCTTACCATGTAAGGAAGAGGTCATACATGGATATGGAGGCCTAAGACTATTAAGATAGATTAGATTGAGACCAAGGATGAATTGGTTGCTAAGCATATCAATCAAGATTTTTTGATTATGGGAAAATAAGGTTCAGGTGTAAAACAATATAAAGAATAGGTAGTATCCATTGATAGTTCATTGAAAGGAGAGACAAAAACCAAGGAAAAGAATAAAGATGTCAATCAAGTGTATTATAGAACTTATAAGAGTGATCAAGCTAAACCTTAAGATGGTTTTTTTACTATTGTAGATATGAAGGCAAGATAAGAGTATTATTTATCAGGGTGTGTAGATAAAGGAGTCAAAAAGAAGATGGATGAGCCAATTAAGCCTATGATGAGGCTTAGGAAATACAAAAAATATATTCAAAGTATGTATATTTGGTAATCTCATGAGTATTGGGTGTTCTAAGTTCCTTGGTAGTTGAGGTGTCTCTATTAAGGTTCATAAAGGCATTACTTAGTCATTGAATCTCATGGAGTGGTGTTAAAAGGTTGATAAGTGAGAGACTTATCAGTGGGTCAAGGTATGTTATTTGTATTTATGTGCATATAGTTGTGTATGGATTATTTTAATTAGTTTCAAGCTTTTCTAAGATTTTTATCAACTATTTAGAGAGAAAGTTGAAGGGCTTAATAGGGCTAAGAGCACACTATGAACATATAATATATATATATATATATATATATATATATATATATATATATTTGTATATATATATCTATATATATATATATACACAGATATATACAAATATATATATATATATATATATAGATATATATAGATATATATATATATATATATATATATATATATATATATATATATATATATGTATGTATATATATATATATGTTATATATTGGTCTATGAGACCAATCCCATTCATAAGGACATATAGTTACATGATTTAAAATTCCTTGTAAGTATTCTCTATGGTCTAAATATACAAGGAAGGATTAGAAAAAGGTTTGGGTTTGTGTACACTACGAGAAACTATTATACTACAATATTGGTCTTAAGAGGTGTCTTGAAGAGGAGTGAAGAGTATAAAGTGCATCAAGGTGATATAAGAGTCATGTAAATGTATATGAGAATGTTTTAATTATTATAATATGAGATTTTTATATGTATAAAAGTGTAAATAGGTTTTGCTACTGATGCAAGGTCTCACAGACCTAGGAAATAGAGTTGTGCAAGGATGTTGTCTTGAGGAAGAACCAAGACATGGTGACTTGTAAAGTATGTATAAGTTTAAAGGGTTATAACAAGAACATACTTATATATTTTATGAAGTATTTTTAACTAATTATTTAGTATAGAGAGCTATTATATTATATATAATAATATTTTAACTTTTACACCTAGTGTGAACTAGTAGTTCCAAGTGGTGTACTTACAAGAATGTTTTTGAGACCAGTTGGCCTGAATAGTAATGAATAATGGATGGTGAGGTTGATGAAGTATTAAATCACATAATTAGATAATTGGCATGTCTGAGTTGATTTTATTTTACATGTGCCTATCTCAAAATTTCAAGATAGTTTTTTTGTGTGTAAAAATGGCTTAGTGTGAATAATACAATTTGTGTGGTTCAAGTAGTGATTTGAACTAAAAGGTGTATTGAGTGTTATAAAAATATATCATAGGTATTTTCAAGTGTTTTTTAGAAATTTTTTCATTAATTTATTAAATATAAAGGTACATGATCATAGGGGGAGCCTATGAAGGTTAACTCGGGTCTCTTGAATCTTTGTGACAAGTATGGGTATAACTCCTATGTGATATGAGTCAAGGATTTGTTATTAATTGATTAATATGGTCATGGAGTTAGATGGAGATGTTAGATATAAGGAATAGCATCAATGTATTATCAATCATCAAGATTATTAGGGGTAAATAGTATTTTGTATAAGGTCATCTTGTAGTTGATGAGCATTAAGAAGGTCTATGGCAGTTTGAATGGTGATCCAAAAGATGATTTGTCTTGTCAATAATGAGTAGTCTAAGAAATGCATTCTAAATTTTTTACATAAATACAAAGGGGGAGAATGTGTGAGATGCTTTAAATTTTTATAGAGATGATTTTTTTATGTTTTAGTACAAAGAGATATTTATCAGGTCATAAGCTCAAGTTAGCATGTTGAGGAAAAGACCTTTTTTCATTAATGTCAAAGAGGGAGAGAGATCAGAATGAAGGATTTGTTCACTTTGGAGAGAGAATTTTGAAATGTGTTTTCCATCAATGATAAAGGGGGGGATTATTGAGCATGGTCTTGTGATGCATTAATTATCATTAATGTCAAGGTGGTATTAGTACATAATGCATTAATGACAAAGTGATTAGATTCATGGTTTAGAGTGTACAAGGTAGTTTTATAGGTCTTTGAGGTGGTAGAGAATGATATATGGGTGTCTTAGATTGTTTTGTGAGGTTATAGTTTGGTTCTAGTTCATTTGAAGTGAATAAAGTACACCATTCTATCTAAGACATATCTAGACCATCAAAGATTGTCATGTAAGTGTGTTGTGACTAGTTTCTTTATGTATTTATTTATTTTATGGTCAAATTCAAAATTGGTCAAAGGAAAGTTTGTATATGTTGATAAAGGTTCCAAGAATGTCTCTTACAAGTTTTATGTCTTGAGGTATCTCTTAGTTAAAGTTATAAGCCTTCAAAGATGATCTAGTAGTGTGGGATGTGCCAGAGGCCATCAAATTAAAGGTATAGTAAATATTCATTGAGAGTTAAAATTTATAGCCATTGGAATTTGAAATTTGAATGACTATGTGTAGGAAAAAGAGACTTGAGAGAAAATAATGGGTTATAGAAGATAGGATAATGTCAAAACTAGATGCTGCAAAAATGAAATATGAAGCAAACTCCATGATAAATATACTCAAAACATTTGGTGTCTTGAAAGTACATAAAATTTCCTTTATTACATGTGTAAGTTGACTATAGTTGAATAGGTTTTGAACTTGTCTAACTTGGGAATAGTATAATGGGATTAGTACATGTCTAAAGGTCTTCAAATGGTGTTTTAAGCATTAAATAAGGGTGATAACTAATTTTAGTCATATTATATTCTTTGATGAATATCTGGTAGTGTCTTATTGTATAATAAACTCTTCCTGGAAACTTACTATGTGTGAAAGTTCTTGACTATAGCAAACATGAGGTTATTGTTTGAGTTTTTTAGTGACTTTGGTAAGTCAATGTGATTGATATAAGAGTTTTACGATGACCTCAAAGTCATAAGACACCTTTAGGTGCTATTTTTAGGGTTAGTTTGGTCCTTGATGTGTTAAATAGGCTTAAGTAATGAAGGATAGTGTATTGAGGGTTTGATTTTTAACAACCCTATGATGGTTGTTCTTGATGTTAATGGCCTTGTAATGACTTATGATGCTCAATGATCACTAGGTGAGGTTTGTGAAAAGTTTGTTCTAGTTGTCTATATAGTCATGATGTATTTTTGTGTGCTTAGATGGTACTTTAGAAGACAAAGATAGAGCAAGGGCATACAGAGTTGTTAATTGGTATTGAATACCAAAACTAGTGTAAGTAGTGTTGTTGTTCATATGTTATAAGGTCTTATATTGATCCAAGATGTTGTCATCAAGATTGTCCATAGTACTCTAAATATTTTAAATAGGTTTAAATGTAAATGAACATCTTATGTTTGATAATTCAATAATTGTTTCATGAGAGTAATGTTTCCTAAGGGTGATTAAAAGATGAATCTCATTTGTATTGTGATTTGGCTGACCTAATGAGTTAGTGTAAAAAAGAGTAGTATATAAACAAGGCTAGTTTGGCCTTTTTAGATGAGTTAGATAAAGTGAGAATGAATAAAATGGTATGAGAGTTTGAAAAAGGGTAAGAGGCTATGAAAACTATCATAAAATCATGTTGAAGATGCAGTAAGGGTCGAACAGTGTTTGTTGTAGGTCATGAGTAAGTAAGCTGATTTATTTCAAGGATATTATGCCTATTTTGCTTAGGTGACATAGTGTAGAGGTTTTGATTTGAAATTAATTATAATAACAAGGTAGAGGTTGTGTGATGATGATATTCATGTTGATGCATGATTTTATGCTTGTCTAAGAATATCAGAGTCTGAAGGTGGAATGACTTCAAGGTCATGAGCATGTGTATGGGGGATGTTTGAGTAAAGAAGAGAAAGATTTGGTGTATGAATATGTAAGATGAATATTTACACTTGTATGAAATGTAAAAGACCATCATCATCTTTTTGAGGTTAATGAAGAAAGATGGAGTTTTATATTGTTTATTGAGTGGGTGATTGATCAGTAAAAGGGGTTGTAGCCTCCTAACAAGTTGTGCTTACTAAATCCAAGTGGGTGATTGGTGAATTTGAGGGGTTCATGCTCATTTTGAAGTAGGTGATTAAATAAATTCTCTTATTTGATATCTCTTATAAAACTATAGTCAATTTGTTAGTAGGATTGAGAGTGTGTTTTATCCCCCATGAGGGTTTCCCACATAGTTCATATGTTATGTGCTTTGATCTTGCATAGTTTTCTCTATTCATTACAATTAATGGTTTATATGCTTCCATTAATGGGGCCCATAACAATAGTGTATTCTTAGCCAATAAAATCCTTAGAATAGGATACCACTAGACAAGTATGGAAAAATATGTTTTTAATCATGTTAGGAAGTGTGCTACTTGCCAAAAACATGGTGATTTGATACAATCACCTTCCTTACCACTCTAGATGATTACCACACCATGGTCATTCTCTACATGGGGCCTCAATATCATTGGGAAAATTAACCTAGCCTCTTCTAATGGCCATAAATATATTATCACTACTACTAAGCATTTTATTAAGTGGATTAAGTCCATTCCTCTCACATCATCGTGAAACATATTTACAAGTTTATACATTACCATATCATCTATCAATATGGTATCCTAACCTATATTATATCTGATAATTTTGGATGGTGGATCATTTTTAAATTGAGATGTTAAGGCTCTTTATGCCAAATTAAAAACCAAGCACCATAAATCCATACAATATAACCCATAGTGCAATGGTCAAGCCAAGGCATAAAATAAAACCATTGTAGTAATCATAAATAGGATTTTCAATGACATTGGTCATAATTGGCACTTGTAAATTTTTCTGGCCCTCTAGGCTTATCACACTATTCATTGAACCCCTACAGGAGCCACTCCATGTTCCCTTATTTATGGAAAAAAAATATTATCCCAATTGAGATAAAGATGCCTTCACTATGGGTAACTTTGGATAACATTGAAGATAAAAAAATGTTATAGAGTTTATAGGTTGCAAGATATTGATCTTCTTGATGGTAAGCATTTGGCTGTACTAGATAACTTGAAGGCATATCAAAATAGATTGTATAGAAGATATAATAAATGTATTTTGCCTCAAAATTATTAAATTGGTGATTTTGTCTTAAAAGAGATCCAAAAGAACACTAATGTTGAATTCATAAAAAGGGAAAGTTTCAATCCAATTAGCTAGGCCCATAAGTAATCATAACAAATTATGGATTGGGGGCATACTGATTAGCTACCCTAAATGGAAAAGATATCCTAGATCCCATGAATATTGTAAATCTCAAGTAGTTTTACACTTGACAGTATTTTGAACCATTTTCTATAAGAGCCCTTACTTAGGGATAACATTTGCCAAAGTCATTTTTTCCCACTAGTATATTGTGGATGATCCTATCTTGAACCATTTTTATTCTTATGCATGCTATCCTAGACTATTGTAAATGTGAAAAATATTATTCTATTTATCTAGACCATTGTAACCCTAGACTTCTCCACTTAGAACAATATTCTTTTCATACCCTAGACTTTTGTAACCTAGATAGTTATATTCCATAACCAATTATGATCCTAACTATGACTCATAGGAATTTTGGACACATTTAGTGATCATTCTAAAAAATGGTTTAGCCTGAGCATTATTTCATAGCTTCTTCTTATATACAATTGAATGAGGATATATCAAAAAATGTTTTTTTCTTGTTAAATGGTTCTTCATATTTATCCTATATTTCATATTGTTCTATTATTATTTTTCTATTATTTGGTAGGCATTTTTTCCTTGATAGGATCATAGGCCATTACAACCATCTTTAGATGTTATTGAAACTATTAATCTTAGATGTGCATCTATTTGATTAGTTAGTTCCATATGCTATTATTTATATTCATGATCCCCATTGTAGTTGGTTTAGCTGGTGTTTGAATTCTTACCTGTGGAAGTGCATCTCCTCAGTTAGGTAGTTCCCTAGGCATTTTATTAATATTTGATTTCTATTACTTAACCTAAAAACACAAAAACATTCAAAATTGGTTGACAAAATAAAAAAAACATTGTCTTGAGATTTTATTTATTCTAATCCCATGCTCTCATTATTTTATGAGAAATCATTTAAATGCACTGACCATTTTATGAACCCATTACCTTCTTCCTCTACAACAATAACCATGCTTTATTATCATCACTTTTATTCTATCCCATTAATATGGAAAACTAAATTTGTCATGAAGTTCATGTTAGACCCTGCATCCATGAAATTATGTAGGCAACATCCACTTGCTTCGTGCATTTGGAGTCAGCTCAGCCACCCCTTCCTTTTCTTATATTTTTCCCCATTTTATTTTGTGTTGTTATTTCCCTATCACTTGGCATAAATTTGTCTCCATTATTCTTGTCTCATTATACCAATATTGTTATTTATTAGATTAGGGGTCACCTTATTGTAGATCATAATTCCTATATTTATATTTATATGAACAATTCACTTTTTTGTTGTTTGCACTAACATTCTGACTAACATTTGTTTGTGTGTGTTTATATGATTTTTATTATTGTTTTATTGTGATTTTTTATCTCTTCACTTATTTTGGTTATTATTTTATTTTTTATTTATATTTACATTATGTTTTGTCTTTATTATGTTTTCATTCTTTTTTTGTTGAATTGTTATTTTACTAGCATTTTGTTCTTTATTTCTTAGTATTTTGTTGTGTATTTCTTTTGTTTTTATGTTTTATCTTGTTTACTATATTTTTTTTGTTATTTTGTGTTTAAATTCATTTTATAAACAATTTTTCATATAATTTTAATTTAGCCTTGATTTGTTTAGAGTTTTGTTTGGCTTGTTTTATTATATGTTTGTTTTCCAACTACATTTTGTTGTGACACATGGATATTAATTTTTCATATCTTGATTTCATGTTATTTAAAACACATTATTATTGATTTTATTCTATACATTCTTGTTCTTATTTTAATCTTGATTTTTCATATCTTGATTTTAAGTTAGGTTACATTTGTGTATTGTTTTTAATCTTTATTTTATTTTTTTTCTATTTAAACGTAAATACCTGTAACTTTGGGTTTGGTAATTTTTATCATTATCTTTAGTTATAAATATTTACATTTAAATTGGCAAATTAAAATATAAATAAAATGTTATTATAATTAACTCATACTTATGATGCATAATTTAAATTTTATATAATAAATGTCAAGTGCTACAAATCCAAACGTTAATGAAGCATTGAAAATCAATTATGAACACACCATACCAATGCCTAACACAATATCTATCCAAGGCCAATTTTGGAAACAAACTAGACTCTATGTAACACATTCATCTCTTGACATACCTTGTGAGTCTAATTGAATATTTCAATGATTAATTTGGGAAGTGCATCTCCTAAAACTAGTGTATCAAAACATCTCATAAACAAGAGCAATATCAATGAACACATCACGAGACAATAAAATAATATTAATAATCCATGTACAAGTAGTATTATGCCAAAAATGAGTATCATATATGTGTGTGTATATATATATATATATATGTATATATATAAACATATTTCTATACATCATGAGAATAACTATACATATCATAAGTAAAAAATGGTAGAGCTAGTATAATAAACTTTAATCCTACTCATCCTTAGGAGGACATTAATGAAGATTTTAACCCATCCCCAGTGTTGATGCTTTGAGTGGTTTTGGTGGTGAAGGCCCCATGAATAAATGATGTGAATTTGGCTACATCACTGACCACTCTGAATCTATCCCATGCCTAGATCTAGTGGTTTGGCTTCTTCTCTATGACCTCGTATACTCCCTATAGCATGACACTCTAATAAATAGGAAGTCACCTTGTATACCTACCTCTAATAGGTTATTTCATCTTTGACATGTAAGACATCAGTATTTGATTGTAAAGCATCATACTTGGCTGCAATCATGTTAGCCAAGGCTCTCACTAAACCTACTTTTATATATATCCTAGCACTATGTGCCTCATCTCTATTTTATGTTAGCTTATGAACCTCCATTTGAGAAAAGTATCTCTCCCTAATGGTTATCAAGAAATCCACATATAATGAGGATAACTAGGCCTAAACACCTAATAGTTGTGCTACTTTACCTTGAGACCCACAATCTTTGCATCCTTGCTATGATCAGACCTTGTAGCCTATTCGTCTCTCCCTATGTAGTAGCTAACTAGACCTATAACCTTGCCATAGTGTTATGTAACCCTACTATATTTAAAAGGGGTGAAAATATCTCCTTATAGAATCTATCAATCAATGCCTAGTCCTATGTAAACTTCCCTATGCCTAAGGATCTTTCCCTTCCTAATCTTAACCCTATCTATATAATTGTCTCAAAGGGCCCTACCTCTATAGAACCTATGCCTATACATTTGGTATACCATGTATCCACATCCTATCCATATAGCTCATCCATATCCAAATCCTATGTTAGATCCTACTTGCCTTATGGTTAAACTAATTTTAATAGAATGGAACATGGAATGGCCAACGTACCATCACCTATCCTTGATGTTATGCTAGGGCCTATCCTAAATCCCTCTTCATCCTCACCAATTAATATTTCAAAATTGGTTGCTAAGGCAATGGTTTTGTAATTTAAATGGGTTATATTCCCAACCACCATGAGATATATGCATCCATCACTCCTACATCTAGAATTATACTAATGTAATCCCATATAACATGTACCACTCTAACATAGTCAATAATTACCTCTACCCTAGGTATTAGTGTCCCCCACTCCTTGAACTCCTTGGTAACATGTGAAAAGTAATGTGGACCCTTTAAGATGTCCTGATACATACCAAATTTCCATTATACATTATCTACCTTGTATTGATCAATAATATAATCATGCAACCCTCTGATATAGTATGGTGTGATCATGTATTTGATCTCAAATAGGTCTTCCACCCATGCAAACTACATCCCTGAGTAGAGATGCTAAATGAACTATCCCTTGTCTTAATCCACCATTAAAAGGATAAGACAATTCCTCTAATGCATCCATGTCTATGAACTCAACCACAATATCCTACTCCACTACTCTAAGTGGGTCATTTAACACAACCTATCTCCCTTCCCCCATCCAAGTAATCCCAGGTCCTTACATGGGTACCTACAGAATATGTTGTACATCTTCCAATGTCACTATCACTTCCTCAATTAATAGATGAAAGGTGGAAGTCTTGGAGTGCCATCTCTCTATTAGTACTGATAAGTATGATCTATATTCATGAATCACTTACAAGCATGAAAGGTGATACAAGTCCATAGCTAAAAGGATGCTCATGATCACAACTTCCATCATCCTCTATCATCATAATGCTTGGGAGCATCACTCTTATGACATGATAACCACTACTCACTCTTAAAAATTGAACACATGGCATCATGTCAATTATCTTTGTATAGTATTCTTCTAATTTTGGGACCTAGACTAGTCCTCTATGTGTCCTTATCTCTATTTTACTAAATTTGGGCCTAGATTAATCTCTTCAAGTCCCCATTATACTTTTTTCTAGCATTATCATTATTATTTTAGCGTTCCCATAATTTAGTAGGACATTCCCATCATCTAGTAAGATGATCTCACTATTTCTTAGGATAATCCTACTATTTACTAGGACCTCATTGATCCACGTGTCATTCTTAACAATTGGTAAGGTGATCCAACCATAATGTAAAAATCACCATTTTATAGGGAAAAATTCAGCTTTAAATGTTGGTTTGCAATTTCTTTAGCGATCTCACTACTTTGACCCATGATCCCAACAAAGGATTAGTGAGATTGCTGATCTCATGGCATTCCTTCCATTTTTATGGGTGAACTCACCATTTTATAAATTGGGAAACAATAGTATCACCATGATTACCACTTCCTATTAATAATAATTTCAATAAATGACAAATGTAAAAACTAAAAGAGGTACTTACCAATGATCCACTCCTAGGTGGTCACTGTTACTCTCTCATACACTCCCTAAGATGTTGGTGGTGTAGGATATTAGCCATTTTTCTCAGATCACTCATGTTAAACTATCAAATCTCTAAATTTACTATATCTAGGGTGAAAAATGACTTATTTTTACCTTGAAAGGTCGTCAAAATATAGTAATTTTAAAAAAATTCACCCCTAGGCCTATAGTTGTTACATTTTATCTTCCCTAGTCTATTATTTTAGCCTTGTTGATCTATTTTCCTTCTTATTTCTTTTAATTACTCTATTTTTTAGTTATTTTTTTCTACAATTTACAATATTTTAATTTCTTTTGATCGAGGGTCCACCTATCAATTATTTTCAATTTTTTTTTTTGCCCCTCGAGGTGACATTGTGGGCCTCCCAAATGATGTTTGGGACATTTAGTAAACCTATTTATCCATAATTCATGAAAACTTTAAAAATGGAAAATGGGAATGAAATTTATTTCTTTTTATTAGATTAACCTTTTCATTCTTTAAAAATTTGTTGCTTCGATTGAATGTCTTGCCATGCCTTCTCAAATAGGGGGAAATGTAGACATACAATTCCTATCACTATTGTTTTGAAATTTTCAATCTAAGTAACATTCTAAGACAACACATAATTTATTACAAATCACTAAAATGCACTAAATGGTTCAAAATTGTCATGTAAAGTTGCAAATTTAGGCTAATGTATCCCTGAATGGGGTAATGCATTACATGTGATTATTATATTTTTTCAAATCATTTCAAGTAAAATTGTGACAAAAAATGACACTTTAGACCACTAATTTTTTTAATTTGGTAGCACACATCACAAGGATGTTTTATTTCACATCCATAGTGACTTAACTAGGATATTGTTTCATACACAAATAACACCTTTTTCTGATTATACTCCAGCCAAATTATGACTTCATAAAATGGCATTTCTGACTAAGTTGATTAAACATGCAATATATTTACAAAGAATTATATAAAATTAATTAAAACCACTTAATAAAATTAAATCAAATCAAGAGACTAAGTGAAAAATCCATGAAATTTATTGAAAATCTATTTATTAGAAATCCATTCCTCAAATCTACATCATCCCATGACATCATCAATGGGGTGGCATCCATAGGCTATTAATATAAAAAGTATCAGGATTAAACCTTCCCATGACTCATCAATACCACATTCTTCCAAATATGAATGAGATTATTTATGGCTTGTCCCTCAAAAAATTGAATCATTTCATGGCCATACATCTTGATATCCATATGGATGGTCATGGTTGATTCTAAACATTTTTAGAAAGTATAAATATAGGGCCTCACCATCAATAAAAAGAGCTTCAATTGTGTAATGTTATAATGTAGAATTATCTTCACAAAGCTTCACGAAATTTTCATAAATTGATGAAAATCATGAGCCTAAGTTATTCATGTATTAATAAATGATGGAAAAGCTTGATACTCATCATTTACATGGATTTGGAGAACCAAATCTAGGGAAAACATGCTTTTTGGCTGCTCTTAGAAGGGACATTATTTCAAAGATTTAATAGTATTCCTTCTTTAAATATCTCTTAGAATTAATTTTTAACACCCCATGAGGGAGTGGGCTTGATATTTTATTTTATATATTCTTATTTATAGTTATTTTATTGACTAATGCATGTACTAACATAGATTTTAATCCTATTGTACATCCCCTACTACAATTTGAATCTATGAATAATGTGGAAGCCATGATTATATGAAATGACCCCAGTAATATGACCCCTATATATGCAAAATATTTTCAAACAAAAATCACATACTGACACTTTACATCATGAAGGTACCCATCATGACTCAATCTCTCTGAGTGTATGCCTTAAGGGGTGTACTAGGAAAGGGGTGGTAAACCTTCGGTGATTTATAAGAAGTTTATCCCTTATTTTCACATTATTACTAATCTAACCAGACTTTAAAACCATTACCTAAGATATTAATCATCCCTTGCACATTCCTCCAGTCTTTGTCCTCTTTCTATCCCTCTTTTCCTTTATCTCCTTTCGGCTAGTCAGCTATACCAGGTCATCTAGGTTGACCCTATACTATTAAGGGGCATTTTTCATTTGAGTGTTTATTATCCCTTGGTCAACCTAGCATATGACCTAGTGATTTTAGACATATAATTCCTAACACCATTTGTTGAAATTATCAATCTTACTTGAATTGCACTCAAATGCACATTTTAGGTCAAAATCCATAAAAAACCCTAAATAGTTCAAACATGTCACTTACAAGTGCCATTTTAGGTCAAAGTATCCCTAAATATGTCAATGCATTTTATGGGATTGGTAACTTTGATAAGATCATTTCGAGTCAAAATGATAATTTTGTCATTTAGTGCTCTAAATCACTCTTTTATTCTAAATCATTGGTACATGTCATGTACCTTTTTTATTTGGTGTTGGAAACATCC
Organism: Torreya grandis; assembly: GCA_037957365.1. Lineage (NCBI taxonomy): Eukaryota > Viridiplantae > Streptophyta > Pinopsida > Cupressales > Taxaceae > Torreya > Torreya grandis. The sequence continues at coordinate 3,275,997 of JARHVA010001474.1, read as the reverse complement.
CAAATAGGAATATAGCTCTAACTCATCTAACATCACCTTATAGTTCCTCTCTAATAAAATTATGATCTAGTAATATGAATTTTTGATCATTTTGATTAATTGTGCACCAATTTTCAAAGAAATACACTAAACTTGATTAAACTTACTTAAGCTAATTAATCCAATTTAAGAGATTATGTAAGAATTCAATAGATATTTTTTAATATCTCATTATTAAAAATTTATTTTTAATATTTACATCACCTAGTGACATCATCTATGGGGTGGCATCCATCAAGCCATAAGTTCGTAAAATATTAGGATTATGAGTCACCCATGCCTAGTTAATACCTCCCATGCCTCTTTAATGCTTATTTATCTTGAGGATATATATGAGTTTAATTCCAAATATTAGGATTATCCATGACCAAAAATCTCAATATTTATATGGATGGTCATGGTTTATCCTAACCAATCCCAAAAATGTATAAATATAGAGGCAATGGACATGAATTTTAAGCTTGAATTATGCAAAGTTATTATGCATAATTATCTCCATAATCCTTTGCAATAGAACATTAAAATTAGTTACAAGATTCATTGATAGGCTAGTTTAGTGATTTGGAATCATGAGCCTAGGTTTTATGGAGTTTTCTTGGGACATTGGAGGAGTTTTCCACCTTTGTTGACAAAGAAAAGGATGTTTGATCAAAGGAGAACATGATTTTGAGCCACATGGGTATGGTGAATCCATTTGGGAAGGTAATATGATGTTGCTTTCTTTCATTTGTTTCTTGTTATCCTTTTTAATTCCCATAGGAATAGATGGGATAATTTAGTTAGTTCTTTATACATTTTTCATGATTTATAGACTAATGTGTGACTAAATTGCTTTGTAATCCTCTATACATCTTGGTACACTCGATGGGATAAAACACATCCCATAGATGGAGGAGAGCATGAGGCAACTTTAAAATTTTAATTTGGATGCTTAAAACTCTTTCTAAGTGATTTTCTAACTTCATTTGGCCATTTTTTTCTTTGTCATGGGTTTACACAGTAACTATCACTAATTGAGTAAACCGACATCAGTATGTATAACCATCATCAGTTATCATTAGTAAAATTGACATCCATCTACCTAACCATCACTGATTAGTAAAACCATTATTAGTCTACATAGAAGTCACCATCACCAATTAGTATAATCGATGGTAGTCACTATGTGATTTTTTTTACACAAACTCGAGAGCTCTTTTTTCTATGTTGGTTATTTCATCTTCAAAAGTGTTTCTAAGCTAAACATCTTGCTAACATTTTTTGCAAATTTTACTTGAAAAATCATCAAAGCATTCTTAAATAGATCCTTTTAAACTTTTTTAAGGGTGTTTTAAAATGAATCAAACTTTTCATTTTGGTTCTTAAAGGAAAATCATTTAGGGTGTTATTGCTTAGATCTTATAGTTAGCTTTAAAAGTTACAAATTAAGACCAAAGGGTCAAATGAATACCACCAATTCTTTTATTTAGGATTAAAATTGAACACACTTGTCATTTTTGTCTTTAATAGTTATTTGATCTAATTTTATTTAGTAAATAAAGGGTTGTTGCATGTATGATCTTCTAATTGTCCCCTTTAGGGAACCCTTGGAATAAAAAATGCCATTCTTATTACAAAAGGCCTAGTCCAAGGCTTAAAAATAATGTTGCGTAAAGCACTCCCAAAAAACTCATCAAAGTTTTGGTGACCTTTAAATTGACCCTAAAATCTTTTTATTAGTCTTTTATTTTCATGCAAACTTGGCTTGCAAGGGGGATATCATTACCTCTCATGATTTATTTAAGGAATATTTAACCCAGGGTTTCATCTCCCGACATTGACTTCACTTACTTCTTCTAAGTTACACATGAGATGTATCTACATTTGGACATCATACTATAATAAGTGAACAACAGGATGTAGTGGTTGTAAAAATGACTAGACCTTTTTATAACTAGCCAATTATGTGGTCACCCAATTTCCATGCTTGTCTTCTACATCATTTGACGTGAAAGTCATTATGCAAGTGATTCCCCTAGAACGATCAAAAACATGATAGTTTAGTAGACCCCACTTTACCATACCTTATTAGTTTAGACTTAAGACATTTGTTTTTTGTCATTAGCTTACTTGGTCTTGATTTGTGTGTAAAACTACCTGTTAACTCATTGAACTTAAGTAAAACACATTGTCCTTAATTTTATTGAGCAAGGGAGGCATTACGCTATCCAATTAGAAAATTCATCTTTTCCTTATTATAATTATTATCAAAATCTTAATGTCATGTCATCCACTTTGAAATAGTCATCCTGACCAATTGAGTCTAGATATTTTACCCAATTTATTTAAATCCTTCATTTATAATCCACATTTGAAATTGAACCTTTCTAAGTTTTAAGGGTTGGTATGTCAAAGTGGGTTTTCCATTTGTACGCTAAGGTTGTTATAACTTGGGTTTATTTTACATTTAGATTGAAGGTCATTTATTAAGACTAAAAATCACATTATCATCTTGGTGGACTCAAGTCATCTTGCATATCGCTCACACTTTGAGTCCTAGAACATATTTTATCCTACTAAAACCATGTGGTGACATTGTGCTGTCTATTTAGTCCTAGATTTATACTTAGTGATTTGCATTTTTTTTTACATCTTGAGTTGCTTATTCCATTTTTTATTCTTCATAATCTAAAGAGATTTCCTCTAAAATTCTAAGGGTTAACTTGGCAAAGTTGAAACTAGCTTTTATAGTACGGGCATATCACAAAGATCTAGGCTTTGGTGTACTAGTTTTCACCTTGGGTCTTTGAGTTACCTTACCCTCTTCTGATCTATACAATTTCAAATTTACGAAAGGTTGAGTAAACTCATGAACCAAATATTCTAATTTATAGGTGGTTTCAAACCACCCTCCCTTATAGTCTCATTAGTACCTTGGTTATTTGTTTAAAAGAGATCCAAAGCATACTTTGTTTGGTTACCAAGCATTGGTCCAAAGTTAGTCAAACACATAGAACAACTCTTTTAGACATGACTCAAAGGTTCACTCATAGTGGGGCCTCTTATGGACTTAGTTATAAAGATGAGAAATTTTATGATGGTCAAGATAACCTCATTGTTTTTTATGGTATCCCTAAAATAGTAGGATTCAAAGATTATTACAATGAATATCAACCCTAAGAAGATAAAGATGAATCCCTTCTTAGATTGATAAAATTAGGTGTTAGACTACCTTCTAAATTTCCTATAGAATAATTACATACATTAGTTAGATAAGGAGAAAAATATGGCAAGAGAAATATTTTTCATGAATAAACATACCTTATTCCTATAACAAAGGAAAAGAAATATAATAGAGTCAAAACTCACAAATCTATATCTTCTAGCTAAGATCAAGATAATAAGTCAACGATATGAAAATCAACTTGTCACAAACTTAACTAACTCCCTAGTTGCCACTTAAATTCATGATTATTCTTTGAAATAACAAGGAAATATGGTTGAAAGTATGCAAAAAATATTATGAGGACATTACCATAGTAGATCAAAGGTAATCTAAATGAATAGTTAAAGTCACAAGAGACCTTACAAAGTGTTCCATTTGACAGAGAACATACATTATTCAATCATAAAAAACCTCTTGTTACTTTACAAACTCAAAAACCCAAACATGTAGTTTGAATTGAGGAAATCCCTCAAGAAAATTTGGCTAGTTATTTTCAACCAACACAAAAATTGGTAAATAAACATAGAAATTTCCAAGATCAACAAAATACAAAATAACCAAATTCAGGGAATGTTTTACAATTCAAGAATCAATGACCTATGTTCTCAACTCAAGGATAAAATTAGAACCAAGTCATGGATTGAAAGGTAGACACTCCCTATAGATCTACACAAAACTAGGGGCACATTCCACCCCAACAACAACAAAACTAGGGGCACTTTCCACCCCAAACATTAATAAAACTAGGGGCACATTCCACCCCAACAATAATGAAACCAAGGGTACATTCCACCCCAACAACATCTTATTCAATCCATAAATGAACCAAACATACAAGAATGGAATTCTATGAAGGAATTTTTTTCAAAGATTGGATATGAATAGTAGAGTCAAAAATTACAAATTTGATGAGATATGCTCATATCCATTTGATTTATCTATCTCTAAAATCACATTCCACCTCATTTTGAGGTACCAAAATTTGATAATTACAAAGGAAAAGGATATCCATGTGAGCACATATAGGAATTATTTGTCTTATTTCAAGAGGTTACTTATAGTATTGAGTACTTACTATGATTATTTCCATGAATTTTAGTAGGACAAGCTCTTGATTAACTACTTAAACTACCCAAGGGATCAGTTGCAGATTGGAATGACTCATCAAAAAAAAAATTAACCATTTATCATATAACATAGAACATGAATTAATCATTTTTAACTTATGCAAAGCCAAGCATCATGATGGTGAAAGTTTTGTCTCATATCTACAAAGGTGGAGATCATTAGCAGACTACTTCCAATGCAACTTGCCAAATAAACAATTGGCTGATATCTTTGTACAAAAATTGCATCATAAATTTGCACATAGTATATGGTTAGATTTTGCTAACTCATTTGAAAAAATTATTGTTAAAGGAGTATAGATTGAGAAGGCTCTTATTCCTAAGGGCCTTGTTAATATTTTTGTGCAAGGTCAAACATCTAATTAGACTAAATCACTAGTTTAAATAATTGTGTAGGATAAGCCTAAAGGCTTTAGAAAAAATAAGAACATGGTTGGAAATAGGGTGACTAAAAAAAGACATGTACAAATGGTATAGGATATGCCTCCTCCAAATGTAGAATTAACTCCCCCAAATCCACTACCTACTTTGCAAAGATAAAATCCATGAAGGACATTTCATAACAATTTTAGAGTCTTTATCAAGTTAGGAGAATCAGTTGAAATAGTGTTACAAAATCATGTTGTAGCTAATTTAATTGTATGTCTAGTATCAAGGCCATTTCCTCAAGATCAACCAAAACTATATTAGTACAAAGAGAATGAATGGTGTGACTTTCATTTCATTACTGGTCATGGTGTATATTATTGCATTCAATTATGACATATTATTGATGACTTTATTGAAAGTGGTGAACTATAAATTAAGTTGGACCCTAATCAAGACACAAATTAAGATATGGGAATCTACAAAGACCCCTTTCCTTGACATGATCCACCACCACCAAGAAAAAATCAAAATGGTCACAATCAAGGATAGAGGTAGAATCAAAACCAACAACAAGGTCAGAATCATAATGAGCATAATCAAGATCATAATGCCCATACTAATAATGTGGCTTATAATAGTGTACCTTACAACTATAATAATACAATGGGATGCATTTATATAGCCCACATTACCACTATTACTATGAAACCACGTGGCCAATATCATGTTTCTCACAACATGGGACCTATCATTATAGGTTCAACACCCTCTCCCCCTAGTAATATCATGTCAGGTTTGCATAATCATGTTGTGACTCCATTTACATTGTTTACTAATTCTAAATAATGATAGCTTTATTATAATAATAAAGGCTCCTTGTTACCCCAAAGTTGTAGCAATATAGTTAGTCACCCATGAGTCACCATCCAAGGCCCTTTACCTTCCTCTTTTAATTATAATAACTCCTTACCACCTTTAGGTTGTGCATTTGCAACTAGACACATGTGAGTTACCATTTAGGGCCCTTTGCCCACTTCTTCCATAGAACCCAATGTGAACATTGTGCTAATGGTTCTATATCCAAATACTATCCCAGTAAAGACTAAAATAGTTCAAACCATAATTCAAAGGCCTTATAGTGTAATGAATCTATTAGACAAAACTCTTGCACAAATTTCCAATATTAGAACTCTTACAAACATCTGATGTCTATAGAACCATATTTAACAAACTTTTGAAAGAGTCTATTATGCCTAATGATATAAACCTTGATTAGTTCTAGAATCTAGTTGGACACTTGTCTTTATTTAATCAAATCATATTTGATCAAAAAGGCATGTCCACCCTCAGCCCAAACCATAATAACCCACTATAGATTGAGATAATCATTACATATCACAAGATCAAGTAAGTTCTTATAGATCATGGTTTAAAGCTAAAAATAATATATCTTAAATTGGCATGATGATTAGGCTACATGGATAAAGATATTCAATGAAAAACTATTACAATCAAGTCTTACAATAACATCGAGAGGGAGTCATCTGGTATAATTTGGTTGCCAGTCATGGTTGGGTCTATTTCTCATCACACATTATTCCATATTATGGATATTGAGCTTCTTTATAACATACTTATTAGTCATGATTGGATCCATGAATTACAAGTATCTCTATCTACTCTTGACCAATGCCTTAAGTTTCCCCATGATGGGATTGAGGTTACTATTCTCGATGATCATCAACCATATCAATACTACAAACATATTAAAGTAGAGTTTCATAACTATAACTATTTCCTATGTTATAAATTCATTGTAAATAATAAAAAAGACATCATTTCTCAACCATCTCCATATAAATATATAGACCCTAGTGATATATCCTCCACTTTGACTGATCCATTTCTTGCAACTCTAGCTAAGCAGGCTATTATTAAAGACATAGGCATTTACACATACCATATAAAGGATGTCCTCCATATTTTAAAATTAACAAAATACCCTAAAACATTTGGTAAACCTAAAACTTCCTAGACTCCTAACAGACCCACTTAGATTTGGCAACTAAAGAACAAACAACCAAAACCTCCTATGGTTTTTGTACTTGCAATTGTACTAAAGAAAGATCAAGAGGCTTTTACCAAGGGAGATTGGTTATGTTCTCAAGGCCTTGATAATTATTTTTAAAATCTAAAGTATCTTATCCCTAACAATATAATGGATCATCTTGACTATACAGGGAAAAGCCTTGGCCCATAGGCTCAAAGTATGTTAGAACCCTTATCAGCTAGAGTTGTCAATTGGAACCATGGTCTTAGATTTAAACCACTAGAGGATGACCTCATGAAATTTGATAGTGACTCTTCTAAAGTGACTAATAATGATACTCCTACTAGTGACACAACATCCTATTAAAGCCTTTTTAATGAGCTTACTAACTTATATTTTTTTCATTCAAATGCCATATTGACCATAATTCCTATTTTATCTTCCCATCCTGTAGTAAAAACCCATCCTAGTGGTGTTTCCCTTCCTAAAGTAGGAAATTATATATTTACCATTGACACTTCCCATCTTGAATCAAAACCTCACAGTAACATATATCTTTGCCATCCTAAACTCATATCTTGGGACCAATAAAATTTGGTCATATGCCTTGATGAGTTTCAAAATGAAGAATCAATTGAAAACTACATGGGCTTATGAGATGAATTCCCCATTGGTGATCATAAGCAGGATTTTAATTTTTCATTGGATCCTTCTTCATACTTTAAATAATAGTCAAAATTTCTTGGTCATAATAAATAACAAACATCAAGATCTTTAGGTGAAAACCTCTTTGAGACACTTATCGATCAAAGAAAAAGTAAAGAAGACAAGTCTTTGAGTGAAAACCTATTTCAAGCACTCCCAAGCAAGAAGGTTTTCTCATCCCTTCAAGACATAGAAATTCCATCTAGCCCAAGTTACATATCTAGTACAAGCATCTCTTTAGAACACCATCAAATATTTGAGCATCCTACTATTGAGTTTTTAGAGGTTTTTAATAATTGGCCTTTTCCTAATAAGGCAGATTCTGATTCTTCATATTATTTATATCTTTGGGAGGAATAAAAAGAATATACAGTAGAGAAAAATTATCATGACCATACATTGCCTAAAATTTTAGAGGATGGATCCACACTCCTTATATAGAACACAACAAAAGTGAATTTGGAAACCTATAAGGATCCCAAAATTGTTTATCTTGGAGCTTCCCTTACTGAAGTAGAACATGAACATATTATATCCATTTTAAAGGATTATATAGACATATTTGCATGGGAATACTCTAACATGTTAGGATTGGACCTAGATTTAGTTTTGCATCATCTTATTGTTCACCTTGGTACTAAACTAGTCAAGAAAAAATTAAGAAAGATGCATCCATGCATCAGTCTTTTGGTTAAAGCCAAGTTGGAAAAGTTGTTAGGAGCCAATTTTATTAGACCACTAGACTACTCTAAATGGGTTTACAACATAGTAATAGTGATTAAAAATACCCCAAAAATATGTATTTATAATGATTTCCATGATATAAATAAAGCATGCCCTAAAGATGATTTTCCTCTACCCAACATCAACATGATCATCGACTCAACTACTAAGTATGAGATGTTATCCTTAATGGATGGATTTTATGGTTATAATTAGATCAAGATAGCCCTTGAAGATTAGCATAATTACATGTTCACCACTCTATGGGGGACATTGTACTATCAAGTCATGCCATTTGGTTTAAAGAATGCTAGAGCCACATATCAGTGTGTAATGATTATCATTTTCCATGACATGATGCATGACATTGTTGAGGACTATGTTGATGATATACTAGAAAAATAAATAACAAGAGCTAGACATTTAGACATTATATTAAGAATATTTGAGAGGCTTCATGAATATAAAGTCCACTTGAATCCTAAGAAATGTGTCTTTAGAGTTACATCAAGAAAATTTATAGGGTTCATTGTATCATAATGAGGGATTGAAGTAGACCCCATAAAGGTCAACAATATTATGGAAATGCATTTTCCAAACAATCTTAAATAGCTATGAGGTCTACAAGGAAAGATCTAGTTTATTCACAAGTTCATTTCTCAATTAGCAGATAAGTTCCACCCATTTACCCATCTCTTAAAGAAAGAGGTAACATTTTTGTGGGATGAAGATTGTTAGATAGCATTTTCAAAGCCTAAAACATAATTGGCCAATCCGCTAGTATTACGACCTCCAACATAATGAAAGCCACTCTTTCTTTATATATTAGCCATAGAACATGTACTAGGGGCACTTTTGGCTCAGCATGATGATCATGGTAAGGAATTCACTATTTATTATTTAAGCCACACATTGGTAGATTATAAACATAATTATATGCCTATTGAGAAGGCATATTTAGCTATTGTGTTTACCACTAAAAAAATGTGACATTATATGCTAAATAACAAAACTATTATTATCACCAAGGTAGATCCTCTCAAGTTCCTCTTATCAAAAGTAGCTATTAAAAGATGCATGGTTAAATGGATTATGTTCCTCAATGAGTTTGATATTGAGTACCAGAATCAAAATGCAATCAAAGGACAAGTTCTTACTAACCAACTTAAAGAATCTCCTATTAAAGCCACTCAACCTCTCAACTTTGAACTTCTAAATGATTCTGTCATGATGATAGAACAGGCATCATAGGAACCTGAGTAGTGGATGTTGTATTTTGATGGATCCTTCACATCATGAGGATCTAGAGCTGGCATATTATTGATCACGCCATAGAGGGATCTGATCCCCAAATCATTCCATATACAATTTCATTATACAAATAATATGGCCAAATATGAGGCATTGGTTATAGGGATCCATCTTGATATACAATGGGATATTCAAATCTTAAAAGTCTATGGAGATTCATAGCTAATCATAAATTAGACAATTAACCAATATCAAACAAACGATGACAAGCTTGTTCCTTAAAAGCAAATTATTGATAACCTCAAAACACATTTTAAATATCCATAGTTTGAGCAAGTTTCATGAGTCAACAATATATCTGTTGATGCCATGGAAATAATTTATTCCATGATTGAAATGCATGACAATGCTAAAGAGTATCAATTCTTGATTGAAAATATTCTTTCGTTATTACATATTCTATCAAATTCAAAGAGGATATGCACCATTGCTAATCCTAATCCCTCACGTGAGCTACCATCATACCAATATTTTTATAACTATTTACATAGTCATGTATTCCCCACTGACCTTTCTGAAAACCAACGAAAACTATTCCTTCATCGCTTAACATGTTATATCCTCCTTGGAAATATTCTTTATCATAAAGGCTGTGATGGAAGGCTTCTTCATTGTTTATCTTTTGGAGAATCTAATATGGCACTAAAGGATCTTCATGAAGGAATGTGTGGGGCCCATACCAATGGTGTAGTCCTAATAAAGAAACTCCTCAGAATAGGTAGTTATTGGCCCAAAATGGAGATAAATGCTTGTAATTATGTAAATAAGTGTGTTTGTTGTTAGCAACATGAAAAATTGATACATGCACCTTCCTTACCATTACAGCCAATCACAACACCATGGCCATTCTCAACCTAAAGTCTTAATCTCATTGGGAAAATTAACCCAAAATCTTTATATGGCCATAAGCACATTTTGACTATAACCAAGTACTTTACCAAGTTGATTGAGGCCATTTCTCTCACTTATGTTACCAAGAAACAGATAGCCAAATTATTCATTACCATATCATCTATCGATATGACATCCTGAATCATATTATATCTGATAATGGTGGATCCTTTGTGAACAAAGATTTAAAATATTTTTTTTCAAAATTCAAGATCAAGCACAATAAATCCACTCCTTATAAACCATAAGGTAATGGACAAGCTGAGGCATCAAATGAAACCATTCTAGCCATCTTAAAGAAGATTGTCAATGATGATAGCCATAACTATCAATAGCAACTCTTTCCTACCCTTTGGGATTATATAACCAATAATTTCATCCCAACTAGAGCTACTCCATACTCCCTTATTTTTGGCACTGAAGCTATCATCCTAATCAAGATTGAGATCCCATCATTAATAATATCACTAGAGCACATTGAAGATGATGAAAACTATAGAGCTTCATGGCTGAAAGAACTAGAACATCTTGATGGTAAGAGTTTGACTTCCCTAAAAAACTTCCAAGCCTATTAGAATAGATTGTGGAGGAGCTAAAACAAATTCATAATCCCTTGAGAGTTTGAGATTGGTGTCTTAGTTGTGAAAGAGAACCAGAAGAACATGAATGCTGAAACCAAAAAGAAAGGCAATTTTTATCCTAATTAGTTGGGACCATATATTTTCATAGCAACCTATGGATTAGGATCATATTGACTCTCTAAACCTAATGGTGAAGAACTTTCAGATCCCATGAGCATCATACACCTTAAGAGGTTATACACATGAATAGATTTGAACCATTATCTATAAAACCCCTAACTTGGGGGCAAGTTGTGCTAACATAATTTTATCCCAGCCTTTTATCTTACCTTGAATGCATTTTATACTACCCTAGTCCATCTTTCATGATTCTAGATGGTAAAGGCTTTGAATCCTTGGCAATCTAAACAGATTATTCATCTCATTTTGGATTGTTCTCTTTGAGAAGCATATTATTTGTTATGTCTAGGGCATGTTATAAGCTTGAACACTTTTTATCCCTTGACCAATTATGATCTTGATTATGTCTCATGAATATTATGAACATCCTTAGCATCCGTTATATAAAGTAGTTTAGCTAAGATAGTATTATGTAGCTTTAGACAAGTGAACAAAAACATCTTCTCAATTATAGACCATTGCTACACTATTATAGATAAGTGAATACAGATACTTCATTTTTACTTCAGGCTACACATTATTCTATATCATATTTGCTACACTTTATTGTTTTATCAATATCCTCATTCTTATTGATTTGTGAACATGGGCTGTTGCAGCTAGCGTAGCTATTTTATTGGAGCCTCTCTTAGGATGTGCATCTCATTGACTAGATGGTCCCACCTAGTGCATATTTTATCCCAAAAACACCAAAAACATTAAAAATACCTTTAAAATAACAAAAACATCAAAACATGATCCATAAAAGAACAAAAGCATTGTCTCGTACTTTTATATATTTGTACATTCCCATTCCACCATGATATGCTCTTCTTATTTGCAAGCATAGAAACACCATTTCATTTCATCTTATCCCACACACTTACCATTTTTCAAGATCATTATTTCTCATCTCATCAACTTCTTGTTTTCTAGACCATTCTCATTTATTTGTCATATCTTCCATTTATTCTATAACATTAATCATGCTGGTCTGATCATCATTTTTATTCTATCCCAATTATTTGGGGAACTACATTTGTCCTAAAGTTCATGTTGGAACATGCATCTATGGAACTATATAGGTAATGTCCACTTGTCTTATACATCTGGTGTTAGCTCAGCCAACCCCTTCCTTTTCTTCTCTTCCCCCATTTCTTCTTTCATTGTTCCTCTTTAATTATGGAACATTTGTCATGTTATAATTCTTTGTTATGATGTGGTGGAAAGTAATGCCTCTACCACACATGCATGAACATTTGTCTTTAAACCACACTAACTTGGTTTTTATTTGTGTGTGTGTTTATTTGAGTTCTCTTGGTGTTTATTGTGCTTTCACACCTCTCCTTTTATTTATTACCCTTCTCTCTTTTTATTACTTCTTGTCTCATCTTGGTCTTGTGTTTTGTTGATTATTTTTGCTTATCTCTTTTGTGTTTTAGAACATCTTGATGATTCAGATGGATCTTGATTGTTTATATCTTGATCCTATGTTATTATGTTGTTCTTGGACCATTTTTTTAATTTTATTATTGTTAGTGTCTTGTTTTTATATTTGATTTCGATTTTTCTCTTTTATGTTCAAGAATGCCTTGGTGGTCCAAATGGATCTCAATTATTCATATTTTGGTCTCATGTTATTAAGACATTCTTGCTTTTTATTTTTAAATATTTTGTTCCTACTTAAGATCATATCTTGATTTCAAGTTAGGGTCATTTATGCTTATCTTTTTCTTTGTCTTTGCTTTTTTGTTTAAATGTAAATCATTGTAACTTTAGTTTTAGTCATTATTTTACCATTATCCTTAGTTATAGGTATTCACATTTAAACTCGCTTAGTGCAATTTGAATCTTATGTCATTTTAAGTTATTCATACTTATGATCCCTAATTTATTTTGTTATATCAAGCATTTTGTGCTCATGTCTCAAAGTCTTAATGTCAACATCAGCTCTGATGAATGATTCTCAAGAACATTTTATAAAACCTAGGATCATGATATGGATTTAGGCTTATAGGTAACATGCATTTTAGGCTTCTTTGTCTATGTTTAGATGTGCATCTCTTTTCATACATTGTGAGTCCAATCAATTATTAGTCATTTTTCATCATTCCTTATTCCATTCTCTCCCAAACATGGGTGAACTACATTGGCTTGAATTTCATGTTATAACATGAGTCCATGGAACTATGTAGGTAATGCTCAATTTATATTAAGGTCAGCTTGGCTATCTTCATTCTCATATGCTTGGATTTATATGTCTTTCTAAGCCATTACCCCATCGCATGTATATTTACACCCACTCACATTAACCTATCTTTTTGGTTATATCCTTGATCTATTCTTCTTGCCAATTACCCATGTTGGGGCCCAACATATGAACAATATCAAAATCCAATCAGCCCTATAGGGGAAAATCATTATCTATTCTTTATCAATGATCAAAATTTTCCCTACTGGGGTAAAACTATCTTATCATGATCAAATCTTCTCTAATAGAGTAATTCTTATTATATTATCTTTAGAGACCCCATTCTAGTGGTGCTTCATTTCTTAAAGTAGAACATTATCTCTTTTCCTCTAATTCCAAGCTCTCCACATTAAATCCCATGATGGTAATATTTTAGTGTGTAACTTGTCTCGAGATTGATAAATGTCGTAAGTGTGTAGCTTGTACTCTCAAAATGGATACATTTAAAGTGTGTCCCTTAAATTCATGGATTATATCTTTCCCACTCCCCCCATTTATGGGGCTTATTATACATCTAATTATATTTTTATCATTGATGGTAATCATGTGTGCAATAATTATCTCATCTGGATGTGATCTATTCCATGGGTTAATCTCTCACTTCTTCTTTTCAAGAGTCCATCTTTTTCTTCCATCCTAGTATGTCCTCTTGAGGGGGAATCATGGGTATACTCCAATTTCTTCCTAAAAAATCTTTTCTTTGAAAAGATATTATTTTTCTTGAATGTTTTTCTACACCTTCTCAAACAGGGGCAAAATGTAGACATCTAATCTCTAACACCATTTGTGTTAAAATTATCAATCCTACTCAAATTACACTCAAATGTACATTTTAGGTCAAAAAAATAAAACACCCTAAATGGTTTTAACTTGTCACTTAAAAGTTCTAGTTGAGGTCAAAGTATCCCTAAATAGAGAAATGCATTTTATGGGCTAGCTAACTTTGATTAGATCATTTAGAGTCAAAATGGCAATTTCACCATTTAATGCTCTAAATCACTCTTTTCTTCTAAATAATTATTACACATCACATAACTTTTTTATTTGGTATTGGAAACATCCTAAATGGTAATATAGCTTCAATGCATCTAACATCACCTTCCATTTTCTCTCTATTCAAATTACAATCTAGTAATATGACTTTCTGACTATTTTGATTAATTATGCACCAATTTCCAAAGAATTTCACTAAAATTTATTAAACTTACTTATGCTAATTAATCCAATTTAAGAGCTTAAATAGGAATTCCATATATCTTTTTGAATATCTCATTATTGGAAATTGATTTCAAATATCTACATCACCTAGTGACATCATCTATGGGGTGGCATCCATCAAGCCATAAGTGCATAAGATATCAATATTATGCATCACCCATGCCTCTTTAATGATTATTTATCTTGAGGATATTTATGAGTTTAATTCCAAATATTAGGATTATCCATGGCCACACATATCAATCTTGAGATGGACAGTCATGGTTGATCCTGACCAATCTTAAAAATCTATAAATAGAAAGGTGATGGACATGAATTTTAAGCTTGATTTATGCAAAGTTATTATGAAAAATTGTCTCCATAATACTTTGCAATAGACATTTAAAATTAGTTACAAGATTAATTGATAGGATAGTTTAGTGATTTGGAATCATGAGCTTAGGTTTTATGGAGTGTTCTTGAGACATTGGAGGAGTTTTCCACCTTTGTTGACAAAGACAAGGATGCTTGATTAAGGGAGTAAATGCTTTTGAGCCACATGGGTATAGTGAATCCATTTGGGAAGGTAATATGATGCTTATTTCTATCCTTTTTAATTCCCATAGGAATAGATAGGCTTAGTTATTTAATTATTTATGCATTTTTCATGATTTATGGACTAATGTTTGACTAACTTACTTTGTAATCCTCTCTACAGTGATTAATTGACCTAAAACATATAGGGTCAACCCTATACAACCAACATATCAAGAAGGATTTAGGGTAAAATCTACTTATAAATACAAGATCATTTTGTCATTATTTTAATATGCAATAAAGAGTTATTATTTTCTCGCACTTATTTACAATCTTCTCTTCCACCATTCTTCTTGAGGAGTTTTAGCTTAAAATTTCTACTTAGAGAATCTAGTCTTTTGTATAAGTATTGGATGCTTTGGACTTTCTTATTTATCTTTACAAACCATAACAACCTCTTGTGAATCCCCTTTGGCCAAGGGAGAGATTGAGTCTCAATGGGTTCACATTTGGGTACGTATATTCTAACTTTATTCTCCTATCTTTTAGTAGATAGAAGTAGAATAAATATTGGCTTGAATAATATTACTCTTCACATTCCATGTATTAGGGTCTTACTCATACATAGCTTAATTGATATTCTCTTATACATGTTTTGATTGATTCTAACCCCTCATATTGTGCCATAAGTTTTGGTGTGTACTAGATTATATTTACTTTCTTATTTATTAAAATAGGTGAATATAAAACCTTAGGACTCTTTCAGGGTTGTTATGTGATTTTGTTAGACTCTAGGATTTGTAACCCTTCCTAGCATGGTGTATTATGATAAATCATCCCCTAATTAGGTCTAGTAGATCCTTATATTGGCCATGTTCTTGCTTAATAAATGTATTCCTAATTACAAGTGTAGGTATGCTCTATCTTCTTTAAGCTAGGATTGATTTATAAACATGATGCATTTTTTATTGTATACATTTTGATGAACCCAACATGAAACTAACCCTTGCATGATTTATTTCACTTACTTCATTCTTTTTACCATATACTAGATCAACTCTATCGACTTAATTTCTAACTTATGTACACATATTTTCAAGAACAAGTAACTAAATCAACTTAGATGACTCAAAAAAGGTTTACATACTTCTAGTTCAGACTACTAGGTTAACCCAATCAATCCTATACTTTTTCAGGCTTCATATATAACTTATTAGGTTGACCTAGTTGACCCTGTATAGTTCAGGCACTTTGCAACAAGATTCAGCAAAGCTTGATTGACCTATTTGACCTGGTTAATAGGTTTTATAAGTATATTCTAAGGTTATTGAACATCAATCTTCATTTTCTACATCTATGATCCACCAAGGTTCTTTTCTATCTCTCTTTTTCTTTCTTTCTTTTCTTTCCTTTCATAGTTTGTATTCTTTAAAACTGCCCTTGTATAATCAACTGGATCAACCATGTTGACTTAGTTTTTTTTATTTTATGTGTTATCTAGATAATTGGGTTGACTTTACACCTCTTGTTCATTTTCAGACCTTGCTTTCATAGCATAGGTTAGACCCTATCGACCCTGTTATGTATTTTGTGTATATAGTTTCAACACTATACCTTGTTTCAAAGTTTGAATTATGATCAAATTTGACTTAAGAGAGGATGGTTAGTATGGTGTTAGTTCCAAAATGAGAATAAAATGAAATAAACACACTAATAACATAACATCTCTAGGCCTAGACACTAGGGAGAGCTTAGCTAATAAAATCAAATGATAAACACAACTAAAAAGTAAGGAATGAAAATATAAGAATTTTTTCACCTTCCTTAGATTTTCCAAATGCCTTTGTAGTGGTTTTTTGCTTGACTTGTGCTCATGAAGTCCTTAGCAATGGAAGATTGGATATCTCTATCTCTCTTTGGCACCTTTGGCTTATGGATTGGCTTGGCTTGGAATTAATTTGGAATGGTCACACTAGTTGCAATGGATTTTGGAACCAATCCTACATTATAAATTTTCAAAAATGTAGCTTAGAAATGATGTTATGAGGCCTCCTAATTATAGATTTTTGAGAATGTCTAGAATCAATATGAACCATCCATCTCAAGATTTAGATGTGTGGTTGAGGATTAATTCAATTTTTGGAAATAATTTTGTAATTATCCTCATCATAACATTATAAGAAGAAGAAATTAAGAGGCATGCATGGAATCAAAAAAGGCATTGATGAGGCATGGGAGGCATGAATCTTGATATTTATGACATTTATGGCTTGGGGATGTCTTCCCAAAAAATAAGGTCACTTAATGATGTATATATTCAATAGTCATTTCTAAAAACAAGTATTGAACAAGTTTCCATGGAATTCTTAATTAGGCCTTGATTTGGGTTAATTATTTCGTAATAATGTTTAATTACTTTGTGTACAAATTACTCAAATTTATCAAAATGTCTTGTTATTAGTCTAAAATTTGATTAGATTAGAATTAGAAGTTGATGTCAAATGTGCTAGAACCATATTAACTTTTAGGATGTTACCAATAATAAATAACAAAGGCACATGTCTTATGTAAGATATTTGATATGAAAGAGTGATCTAGAGGACCTAGGTGAAAATTTAGCATTTTGACTCAAAATGAACTGATCAAAGTTAACTATCTCATAAATTGCATTACCCCATTTAAGGATACCTTGGCCAAAATTGGCACTTTAATATGCTATTTTCACATCATTTAACATGTTTTAGTGTTTTTAGGCCATATTCTGCATTTTAGTGGAATTTATTCAAAAGCTTGATCAGAGGTTATCGATGGCCAAATTTAGGTGTCTATAGTTTGTCCCTATTTGGGAAGGTGTTGAAAGTTATAACCATAGTAACATCCTCTCAAAGAATGAAAAGGTCATGTATTCTTACAACTACAGTGATGATAAACTAACTATATGATTCCCCCTTGAGGGAATAATTGGCACAAGTAGGTTAGAAAATGGTCCTTTAAAAAGAAAGAAGTGAAAAAAGGTGACAAAATTAAGGAAAGATGATAGGGTGAAAATATAACGATGCCAAAAAATTAGTCAAAATCATTGAGAATGCAAGTGGGATGGTGCACAATGGTTTGCTCAAAGGTGGTTATAAACATTGTACCCTGATAGTGGTAATGTGGTATGATAACACAATGATTTTCTCAAAGGTGGTTATAATCATTGAGAAGATGGAGTTGTCCTAGTTAGGATAGAAAAACAAGATAATAACATTCCATTTTATGCAATAAAAAGTAAAGTGGCAAAAACATAATGATCTTCCCAAAGGTGGTTATAATCATTAAGGAATGTAGGTGGGATGATTTGTAATGATTTTTATGTAGGCGATTATAATCATTAGACCTTGATATGGAAAACATGATAACCTTGGTCAAAGATTATGATAACTTAACACAGAGGGTAATGATGAATTGGAAAAACCTAATAGTAAAGAGATGCATGTATGAACTACTAAAGGTTTAAATTATTTCATGGTTAATTACTCTATTTGGGATATGATAGGGAGTGAATCAAGATGTCAGTGCTGAAGAGATACTACCATTGATGAATAGACTTTTTGAATCTTAAGTTTGTTGTAGCATGTGTTGATATGCAACATGGTATAAAATCATGAGAACTTAGCCAAAATATGCATGATTACTAACTCTCATATTCCAATTCTTAATAGAAAATAATGCACCAGTGATAGAAACCATGATGATAATGTAAACATATGAATAGGGATGGATTCAAGTGTAAGTGTGGACAAGGAATCACCTAATGAATACACATAAGCTGAATCAAGATAACCATGCTAAAATAAAACAAACCGATAGATAAACAAAATAAAATAAGCAAAAATGAACAAACAAATAATGCAATAGAAACCTTACAAACATTGCCCCTAAAAAATAGGTGAAAACTTAACAAACAAATAAAATGGGGGAATAGAATAAAAGAAAGGGGGTGTCCAAGATATCCCCATATGAAATTAGCAAGTGGATGTTACCTACATATTTCCATGGATGTAATATCTAATTAAAAACTTCAGGCCAAATGTAGTTCTCCTAGGGAATGAGAAGAGTGTGATAATTGAGGAAGACAAATAGAATGGTTATGATAGGAGAATACTAATGATATTGAAAAATGGAAAGTGCATGAGAGAAAAAGACCAAAAATGATGGAGAAACTAAAAGACAAGTGATTTAGTTGTAACTTATTATGGGTTCCTAGAATCCTTAAGGCAAAGAAGTGGTCAATGTTTTTTTTTCTTTTTTAGTGATTTTTTAAATGTTTTTGGAAGTGTTTTGGAGTGCCTCAACTCAATCAAGAATAATGAGACACTAAATGGCTAACCTCACAAAAATTTCAAGAGCGTTTAAACTAAGGTTGTTCATAAAATGGTGAGAGTGTGACTTAGGTTGCTCACAAAATAGTGAGATTATTGTTTAGGTTTCTCACAAAATGGCAAGAGCATGGCTTAAGTTGCTCATAAAATGGTGAGAGTTTGGCTTAAGTTTCTCACAAAATGGTGATAACATTACTTAATTATCTCATAAAATAGTGAGAACGTGCCTTAGGTTGCTTACAAAATGGTGAGAGAATGGTTTAAGTTGCTCATAAAATGGTGAGAGCATGGATTAAATTGCTCACAAAATAGTGAGAGTGTGGCTTAAGTTACTTGAAAAATGGTGAGAGTATGGCTTAAGTTGCTTGTAAAATAGTGAAATCATGGCTTAAATGGTGACTAATCTGACCTCAACATTTATTGAGTGCTGCCTACATAATCCTAGAGTAGGACCTCAAGTCACTATAGTTCTACCCTTACAGTAGAGTTATTTAACTAGTGTAGCAGTCAATTCAAACAAAATAGGGATAGTTGGTAAAAAGGCATAGTATGACATAAGAAGTGGTAAGTTGGTACGTCAAGGCTTAATGTTACCCCTAGTTTTCCCATAGGTGGTTATAACCAAGACACAATAGCATAGATTAAAGGTACTAATTTTCCCAAAGGTGGTTATAATTAGTAGTAAGATTGGTGATAAGAAAGGAATAACAAACGAAGGATGCAATTACTAGAACTTATATCATACTATCTCCAAATACCATCTCCATCTAAAGTAATTGAACCAAGTAGTGAAACTAATTAGATACCTTGATTCTAAAAATGCATAATAAATGGTAAAATCCAAGGTTAAATAGGCTAGGCATTTAGAACACATTAGGTGAATAGGTCAAAAAAAAAAGTGGATATGATGAAGAGAATATATAAGGATGATATATGTACAAAGAGGAATAGTGATAAAATGGCATAACTAAAACAATCTATACATACAATACCCCTCAACACTCAAGCATATTACTACTTGAGATGAATAATATTTATCATCTCTAGAAGTTCATCTTTGTCTACTGTGGTAAGTCTATATGCACCTGATCCATAATCTAAAATAATGATGAAAGGCCCTATCCAGTTGGGTTTGAAATTCCCTTTATGCTTCTTCTTAGCCATGGTATTATTTTTGTTTTCTTGTAAAACAAGATCACCAAGTTTAAATGTTCTATTCTTAACATGTTGATTATAGTGGCCTTTGAGTCAATTTTGATAGGCTTGAAGATTGTTGAGTGAAACTATGTATTTCTCATCAAGTACATCTAGCTCTTGTAGACGAGCTACACATATTCATGATCATCCATAACATGCTTGAAAGATATGCATAGTGAAGGAAATTTTACCTCAATGAAAAGGATGGCTTTAGTATTATAAACAAGTGAGTATGGAGTGGCTCTTATGGGGGTATGATTATTGGTATGGTATGCCCAAAGGGCAAGGAATATCTAGATGTGTCACTCATGATTGGTATCATTAAAAATATTTTTGAGAATATTGACAATGTTTTTGTTGGATGCCTTAGCTTGGCCATTACCTTGAGGCTAATATGGTGTAGAAAAATGTTGTGTGATATTATATTAGTTATATAGTTGGTCTACATCTTTGTTCTTAAATTATCCTCCATTATCATAGATAATGTTATCGGAGATACCATAGTGGAAAATGAGATGGTTGAAGATGAATTTATAAATTTGCTTTCCAGTCACGTAAGTGAGGGGTATAGATTCAACCCACTTAGTGAAATATTCAGTGGTGGTAAGGATATGTTTATGGCCATCAGATGAGGTGGGGTTGATATTTCCAATGAGTTCAAGTCCCCATGTATAAAATGACCATGGTTTCAACATCAATTTCAATTTTTTATTGGGGCATGAATCAGATTAACATATCATTGATATTTGTCACACTTCTTTACATATGTAGTGGCATCTACATCCATTATGGTGTAATAATAACCAGTACACAAAATATTTTTGGATAGGATTTCTCTACTATAATGGGCTCCACATAATCCTTCATAAACTTATCTTAACACTAGTGTAAACTCTATCAAATTTAAATAATGAAGCAGAGTTATATCAAAACTACAATGGTAAAGGGTAGATCTAAGTAGAGTATAATGAGTGGAATGATGAATGAAGGCTTTTGTTTATTTTTAAGAGAGGTTAGGTGGTATAAATTGGTCATGAAGGTATTTTTAAAGATCTAAGTACTAGATATAATTGGGACCAACAATATCATAAATCATGGCAATGATTTAAGGTTCATGAGCTGGTGCTGATAAATTATTAACAAGGAACTAATACTCTCTAGCTTTATCTGTTTATCAAATTAGTGATCTAATAGTATCCATGAAATCTATAGTTATATTAGTAGCCCTTTATATGTGCTCAAACTCAATGTTGGCAATTGTTATTTAAGAGTGTTGACCATGGTTTAATACGGAACTAACTTGTCATCTTTGATCTGTAAATGATTTGTAACTTGATTGATGATTAACTCAGAATCACCATAAACTTGGATATGAGATATATTCCACTACACTACTTATCAAAGTCCTAAACTAAGTGCTTCATACTTGGCCATGTTTTTTGTATAAGGATAGCTGATTCTGAATGATTTAGGGATTAGATCCCACTATGGTGTAATAAATAATAAGCCTACCCTTGATTCATGTGTAGTAAATGAACCATAAAAATATGGCTTCTAAGACTACTCCTTAAGGGGTGTGTCAATGATGATCATTATGGATTCATCTTGATATTTAAATGTGAGTATTTGTGTCTCTATGAGAGGTGCTTCAACAAGTTGATCTACAAGAATTTATCCCTTGATTACCTTCTAATTGACATACTCTATGTCAAACTCACTGAGAAGCATGATCTATTTATCCATTCTATCTTACAAAGCTATTTTCGACAGTACATACTTGAGTGGATCTACTTTTGAAATGACCATGGTTTTATTATTCAACATGTAATGATACAGTTTCTGAGCTATGAAGACCATGGCTAGACAAGATTTTTCAATAGGTGCATAGTTATGTTCATATATAACCAAGGTACGGCTTAGGTAATATACAACATGTTCTTTTCCATTGTCATCATGTTGAGGCAAGAGTGCCCCTATAACATGGTTGGTAGCTGATAGGTATAACAAGAATGGATTTCTTGGTATAAGAGGTAATAAAATAGGTGGATTAACAAGATAGTCTTTGAGTTGTTGAAAAGCTATTTGATAGTGATCATCCCAATTAATTACAACTCCTTTCTTTAAAAGGTGTGTAAATGGATGGTACTTGTCTGCTAACTAAGAGATGAAACATTGGATTGACTGGATCTTACCTTGAAAACTATAGAGTTGCTTATAATTGGTTGGTAACAACATCTCGATTATAGCATAGAATTTAGCTAGATCAACTTCAATACCTCTACGAGACATAATGAATCCAAGTAATTTACCTCAAGTTACATTGAACACACATTTATTTGGATTGAGTCTAACTTTTTACTCTCATAATATTTTAAATATCTTACATAGTATTACTAGATGGTCAACCCTCGTTTTGGATTTTCCTAATATGTCATCAACATAGTCTTTAATAATATCATGCATCATATCATAGAATATGACAATCATGGCCCTTTGATATGTAGCTCCAACATTCTTAAGGCCAAATGGCATCACCTGATAACAAAATTTTCCCCATGTAGTGGTGAATGTTGTTTTATGTTGGTCTTTGGGTGCTATTTTGATCTAGTTGTATCTTGAAAATCCATACATGAGTGAGAGCATTTGATAACCTACCATAGATTCAATGATCATGTCAATGTTAGTCAAGGGAAAATCATCTTTAGGACAAGATTTTTTGATGTCTTGAAAATTAGTATAAATTATGATCCCTTCAGGCTTTTTACTAACAAGTACCACATTAGAGATCCATTCTAAGTAGTCAATGGATTAGATACATCATGCTTCTAAGAGTTTTTATAACTCTTTATTTACCAATAAAATAATGCCAAGATGCATCTTACGTATCTTTTGTATTACTAGTTTGGAATCAGGATTAACCACAAGGTGTTGTAGAACCAAGGTGGGGCCTAAACCTACCATGTTAGAATAGTCCCATGCAAAAATATCTACAAGTTCTCTCAATAGAGCTATAAAAATTTCATATTCCTCCTTAGTGAAGGATATACCTAATTTTATCCATTTTAGGTCTAATGGAGTCTCGATATTTACCTCTATTGTATCTTTGACAAGAAGGGTTGAAACCTCTTCTAGGATAGCAGGTAATGACTTAAACTATTGGATTATGTTAGGGTCATCCATTAAGACATGCTATCCAACTTCTCCTATGCATGATGAATTTGAATCCCTTAATGAGAGATTTGGCCATGTGATAAAAATAGTAAAAAATTCTTAATGAATTTGATAAAATACTTCCTATTACTCAAAACTAAACTTAGATCCATAAGCAAGTTCATTGTTGGTGGTTTCCTAGTCTAAATTTGAAGATGAATGAACACCCCTATCTAATGGTGCCTAAAATAGGTTTACACCACTAGAATAGCATTTATCTTTACTTTTTCCCTGGTCAGAAAGTACCTCAAAGAGGTTTTGACTTTGAGACCTTAATGTTTTACTAATGTTTTTTTAGCTAAGGGTGTTTACTCTCTCTCCAAAATAGGCTACATGATCCAATGTGATTGAGAATCCTGATTTATGATCTCTCAATGGAACATTGTCTCTAAGGCCTACGAAATCATAGAATGCCTCATCATTCTAAAGCTCATCAATAGACATACTAGATTTTGGTTGATCCCAATCTATAAATTGGTGATAATATAATGGTAATAGGTTATGATTAATGGCTAAGGTAAGGGTACAAATGGTATTATTATCAAATAGGTTGGTTTTAGCTAGGTTATCAATGGTGAGGCTATAATCAGACTCTACTTTGTTGTTAGCATCATCATCACTAGTCATTGGTGATAGAGTTTGAATAATATATGTGGGGTCACCCACAGGCGATTTAAATCCATGTCCATAAGGTCTTTCATACTTAGTCATATAAATTGGTTTGATGGTTCCTTATTGATTTGGTTCGAGGCTTCTTCCTTCATAATTTTGATGCTCCATGATCCTATTGGGAATAGGATACTTTATATTTTTATAACAATCAACCTAGTTTTCATTTTATAACCATGATTCATCTCTTTTAAGAGGGTCAGGTTCTAGGCTAGATGTTGGTACAAGTGTGATAGATCCCTTATCTTTGCTCTTTTCTTGCCAATGCATATGTGGGGTGACTTTAGGCTACCCAAAGGTTTTTAGATTCTCAAGAATATTGGTAATATGAAATGTATCATGGGTCACATACTCTCCCAGCCCATTATCAAAAATTGTAAAATGATTGTAAGCTTCAGGAGGTGGCATGTGGGAAAGGGAATCCAAGGTATTAGGATCTGTGTAATTATCTAGTGAAGGATCAATAAGTATAGCCTTTCCTTTATCCTACATGGAACTTGGATTCATGCTATATTGATAATTATAGCTTTGAAATTCAACCTCAAGATGCTTGCAATGTTCATATGGGTGTAAATATCTTAAAATATTCATTTCCATCCTTGAGTGGGAAAATTTGATACATTAGTGCAACATTGATAGGACTACATGAATGTCATGTAACCCAGGACTACCTAGAAGTATATTGTATGATAATTCAAGATCAAGCACATGGCAAAGTACATCATGGGTCAAAGGCCCAATGATAATTTGAAAACTAATGGTGCCTTGTGACTCTCTTTCATGATTATCATAGGCTTTGATGGTTATTGTTTCTGGCTAGAGATTTGTCATTGTGTACCCAAGAATTTTAATGAGCTTTAGGGACACTATGTTGAGGCTAGATCCATTGTCTATAAAGATAATTTTTCACTTAATGATATTTTATAGAAACTTATATGTATAATATATTATTATGGAGTGAGACAAGGGACGATATATTGCTTTGGTTGAATGTGACTTGTTGGGCTAGAGCTAAGTGTCCAACCAAAGCTTGAAACTTATCAGGGGATTTGTCCCTAGTAATATTGGATTGGGTCAAAAACTCATTCAAGTTATTCTTATAGATTATTGTTCACAAAAAATCTCAAATATAAATTTGTGATGGTGTCTTCTATAATTGTTCTACAATATCAAACTTCTTATCTTTGTTAGTAGTGAATGGTTTATTATGAGGCTAAATGGTTAGTTGGATGATAGGCAAAGTGGCAGATGATTATGGGCCTAGGATAGTAATCTTTGACCTCTGAGTTGTGATTTCACTATTGAGATTAAATAATAGACCATTATTTCTAATTGATGTTAGAAATGATGTGGGAACAGATAAGACAAGTCTCATTTGTGGGTGTACTTGCATGTGGTCACATGTTAAGAATGAGTTGTCAATATAAGGTCCAAAAGGGGAAGTCCTAGTTTGCTAGTTTACCTATATGCACTCCTAGGTCAAAGAAGGATTATCCATGTAATTTATTTAAATATTTTTATTTATCAATGGTCGAGGCTGATTAGTACTTAGTTGAGGATTAATGGAGATGGTATTAATGTTATCCCTTGCAATATGACCTACAACCCTGTTGTAATCATGTGTAACTGTATGGTAGGTTTATTGGTTATTATCATTATGACCTTGGTTTTTTACATTTTTCTATCATTGTGGGGTTTGCTACTAATTTTTTTGATTCTATTGGTTAGATCTTTGATTCTTATACTATTGATTTTATTACTACACTGGTTGTTGTTGTTGCTAATTATTTTTCTATTACTAATTATTATGTCAAGTAAAGGGGTTTTGATAAATCCCTAGAGTTTGATTGGAATTAGAAGCACCATTATACAATTTTATTTACCCATTATCCAACATATTCTCAATAAATTACTTGATTTGAACACATCTTCATAGATTATGCCTGCTGACATGATGATAGTCACAAAATTTGTTTTCACGGTACCAATCAGGATAAGGAATGCCTTGTAGATAATGATTTGGTATAGTAAAACTAATCATATTATTATTAGAAATATTGTGAAATATAGATTTAATAGGTTATCATAGGTGACTAAAGACATGACATGTAGGTACGGTTCTCTTAGGAGGAGTGGTTTTCAATGGTAAAGGCTACTATATTTGTTGTACAGGTTTTTGTTGTTGTGATTGTGGCATTGGTTGGAAAGGTTGCTAGGTAGGATTAATATGAAAATGTGGTTCATGTGATGTTTTCATAGTTTTAACATGATAATATTTGGTTACTCCATTTCCCACAACATTCCTATTATGGTTATATTGCTAATTGATATTTATGTAGTAATAGATTTTGATGATATGGCTAATTATTTTCCTTGGAGGATTTTATGGTTGGGATGGAGGGATATAACATACTATGATTGTTGTGATTGAAAAGGGACATACTGTTGAATAATCAAAACTTGATGTGGAGTGGGAACTTGTGGACCAAGACCCTGTCTTTGAATTTGTGGCACATTTTGAACCAACAATTATCTAGTAAGTACTTGAGAAATGTGGGGACCTCTTTGTTGCATGAATACCTATGTAGAAGTAAAATTAGGTTATAGATTTAGAATCTATCATTGACCAATATTTACACATTGTTCACTAGTCATTGCTTGGTTTTGAATTGGCATATTAGTCTATGATTGAAGAGGTATGTTCATCATTACTTAGTGAGGTGGAACATTAGTTTCCCCTGATTGAGGTGGCAATGTATTTTTCTTTTATTACATTGATACACTAGATTATGTCTACTATTGTGGAATACTACTCATTAATTGTTTAGGAAGAATAGGATTCATCACATTCTATTATTGAGGTGTGACATTAGCCATTGTTTGATTACCTAATCTCATAGGTTGTACACTTGAGGAAGCATCTATTTTAGGCTAGGATGTATAAACTCATATTCCTTGGTATGATGATTTACTCATGGGATTAGCTATAGACACACATTGTTAGCTAGTTATTTGTGTGTTAGTACCACTTTAATCAAGATTGGATGTTGTTTACACATTGTCCACTATGTTTGGCTCACTATTCAATGTAGAGGTTGAAGACACTTCTTTGATGACTGGAATATGCATCAAGTTATCTATTGAATTAGTTTGTATGAATGGGTCAGGACTCATATTTTCTTGTCTAGTTAACTCTATCAACACTTCTGTTGAAAGAACTAGGTCAATAAGAGGATTACTCACCATGTTCATCTAATTGAAATCATTGCTAAATTCAGGTAGGTTTGATATGCTCTCTGCATTTGGTTAAATTTAACTTCCATGATGTTTTTATCTCTATTAGATATATTAGGGTCTTGATACGTTATTTGGACTAGAGCCACAGGATTGCTAAAAGAAACCTATTGATCAAAAATAGTATTATGGGGCATTCTTACCAGACTTGGTAAATTTTAATGAGTGAATTATACTACAAAATTGGGCCCTACCTATATGTATCTAACCAAAATCTCATATTTATTCTCTAACAAATATCTCTTAAACAAAAATGGATCATACATGGAAGCCGTATTAGTAGAATATGAATATTGAAGAATTGCCTCATTCACTATGGGTATTGTAGCTAGGTATTTCATGGTTTGTTCTTGGTATTATTCTTAATAAGGTGGTGTGTTAACCAAATAGTTATCCAATGGATCTTGGCTTTGTGTCCCTGATTGAGTATTATATGAAGGATAAGAATACATCTCATAAGCAATATTATCTACATAGGGGTCTTGCACCATTTCTTCCTACTTAACCACATTACTAATCTCTAGATTATACATGAGTCCACTATGAGTGTAGGAATACATGTTGGGATCCATATTTAGTGATTTATGATAAAATGTCAAAGAGTTCTACAAACTCTAAGAAGGACAAAATCTAAAACAAGTGATGCCTTCAACTTGGTCTAGATTTGTAAAAAAGATCAAAAGGTTTATGTAAATATTTATGAGGAAATAAGCTAGCATAAAGTATTTAACATTTCACTTTTCACACAAAGATAATAAAGTAAATGGACCAAAAATCAAAATGGCAAACTCTAGGGTTGAAGTGTTTCAAATTAGTCTAATCTAGGAATTTAAAAGTTGCTAGGTGTTTTGGTCAAATACAACATCAAAATCTATGCTCAAATAAGTCATGTGATAGGACTCTTGGATAAATGAATCAAAATCTAAACTTTTAAAATAGATGAAAGTTTTAATCTAATGGATTTGAAACACTTCTAATAATCATTGGGCATTTGATTCTTGGACATGAACTTGATCAACTAGGTATAATGTATGAAACATAAGGCTCTTTAAAAATAGTTTATTTTCTCATAAATAATAGTATAAAACTTGGTTCCTTTGATAAATAATCTATACAAAAGTAAGCATTTTGACTATGCTTTAAACAAAGTTTCACAAAAGGTGCACCCAGATTGGTCAAAAAATGTAGGAAAAAAATTGTAATTCTATGCAAGAAGGTGTATGAAACAATATTTGAAATGATTTGGGTAGTGTAACAATGATATACTACATAAAAGGTGTGACAAAAAAGTTTATTTCAAAAAATCTCTAAGGCTAAGACATTTTCCCATAATTTTGACAGCATAACACTACTTTTCTTGACTCAAAATGTTGTGGAACATAGACTCAAAGTGCAAGTGTTTAGAAAAAAATGGCTTAAGTCTATCAAGTGATAACAATTATTATGTGTCTTAAATTTCCTTCAACCCAAATTAGAAATTAAACCTAATTTCCCTCAAGTTTAGTGAAAATGGTGAACCCACTTAGCACATCAACCCTATGAAATTGTAAAGGCATAATTCTAAATTTATATTATAAGTGAAGGACTTAAATAACTTTGGTAAAGGTCTAGACTCAATTAGGGAGCATAATTTTACCAAAGTGGATGATATGACTCTAAAGATTTTGATGAACTTTAAACAAGGCAAAATGATGATCTCACGGGGGCAACATAATGCCTCTTTATTCAAAGGAAAATTTGGACTATGTGTTTGGTTTGGATTGTTTGTTGACACCAAGTTTTGACTCTAAACAATACTTTAATCTAGGACAAGACCAAATAATTAATCACCTATAGATACTAAACTAATAATGTTTTTTGGTATTGTTGAAATCCATCAATATATGTCATTTGAGATGATTTTAAGTGTTTATCCAAAAGTAAATGCACATTATATAGTAGGGGTTTTAAACCCCCTCTTCTCTAAAATGATAGTACTATGACATGGACCTTGAGGTGCACCTTGCACCAAAAATACTTTTGTGATAAGTGGGGATTTTTCTAAAATCTAAAAAGTTTCCAAATGATCTATGGGAATCAATTGTACAATGACTTTTACACCAAACAATGCAAAATAAAATCATGGATTTTAGGTCCATATCAGTTGGCTTGTTGCAAAAAGGTCTAGTCCTTTTTGTAACCACTACATCCTATTATTCGCTCAGTGTAGTGCGATGTCCAAAGTACCACTAGGTCCCATGTGTAACTCCAAAGGATCCAAATGAAGTCAATGCTGAGAGGTGAAACCTTGGGTCAAATCTTCCCTAAAGAACTTATGTGAGGTGATGAAGTCCCTCTTGAAAGCCAAAATGCAAAAAAAATAAAAAAAAATCATGAAATTAGAAAGACATTAAGGTCATTTTCAAGGTTACCCAAACTTTTATGATTTTTTTGGGAGTTATTTAGATGACTTATTTCTAAGACTTGGACTAAGCTACTTGCAAGATTCCAAGGGTTCCCTATAGGGGACAAATGGAAGAGCATATATGTAATATTCCTCTTTTTTCTAAACAAAAATTTGATTAAAAAACCATTTCAAACAAGAATTAAGAAGTGTGTTAAATTTTAAACCCAAAATGAAAGATTTAGTGGTGTTCATTTGATCCCTTGGTCTTAGTTTCAAACTTTGAAAACATTCACCAAAAACATCTAAATTCTTTGTTAAAGACCAAAAAAAAGTTCCTAATTAATTTTTAAGCATTTAAAAGGTGATTTAAACATGTTTTGAGAAAATATTCAAGTTTGGTCTTGGAACAAAAATGTTGTCATGTCCTTTAGATTTGAATCTCTTTTTAGTTTGAAACAATAAACTTTGGAAAAATAGCTCTTGGGTCTATGTTTTTGGAAAAAACATAGTAGTTGACGTCGGCTATATACAACTGATGATGGTTACCTTGGCTAACCAAGATCTAATTGATGTTAGTTTTACTAACCAGCATCGGTTAAGATATGTAACCGATGTTGGTATTATTTGCTATCATTGGTTATTGTGTAAAACTATGGAAAACAAAAAAATGGAAAAATAAATTTAGAAAATCAATTTGCATAAGTTTTAAGGGTCCAAATAAATATCTTAGAGTTTCCAAGTGAACTTCTTCATGTGTGGGATGTATCTTCTCCCACTGGGTGTGCCATTATGTGATCTAATAATTTGACTCAAGAGAGGATGGTTAGTATGGTATTAGCTTAAAAATGAGAATAAAATGAAATAAGCACACTAATAGAATAACATCTCTAGGCCTAGACACTAAGGAAAGCTTAGTTAACAAAAGAAAATGACAAAGAAAACTAAAAAGTAAGGAATGAAAGCACAAGAATTCCTTCACCTTCTTTGGATGCTCTAAATTCCTTTGTAGTGGTGGCTTGCTCAGCGTGTGCTCATGAAGTCCTTGGCAATGGAAGCTTGACTACCTCCATCACTGCTTAGCACCTTTGGCTTATGGCTCGGCTTGGCTTGGAATAAATATTAGCATGGTAACACTAGTTGTAATGAATTTTGGAACTAATATGTCATTATAACTTTTCACAAATTTAGCTTAGGAATGATGTTATGAGGCCTCTTATTTATATATTTTTGAGAATGTCTAGAATCAACCTAAACTATCCATCTCAAGATTGAGATGTGTGGTTGAGGATTAATTCAATTTTTGGAATTAAGTTTGTAATTATCCTCATCATAACATTAGAAGGAGCAATTAAGAGGCATGAATGGCATCATGAAAGGCATTGATGAGGCATGGGTGGCATGAATCTTGATATTTTTGGAATTTATGGCCGAGGGATGTCTTCCCAAGAAATGAGGTCACTTGATGGTTCAAATATTCAATATTCATTTTTAAAAACAATTATTCAACAGGTTTCCATTGAATTCTTAATTAGGCCTTGATTTGGGTTAATTATATCTTAAGCATATTTAATCACTTTATGAATAAATTACTCAAATTGATCAAAATGTCTTGTTATTGGTCTAAAATTTGATTAGATTAGAATTGGAAGGTAATGATAGATGCATTAGAACCGTATTCCCTTTTAGGATGTTACTAACAATAAATAACAAAGGCACATGTATTATACAAAATGTTTGATAAGACAGAGCAATCCAGAGCACCCAGGTGCAAATTTGGCATTTTGACTCAAAATGAATTGATCAAAGTTAGATGGCCCATAAATTACATTGCCTAATTTAGGGATACCCTAGCCAAAATCGGCACTTGAATATGCCATTTTCACATCATTTACCATGTTTTAGTGTTTTTAGGCCAAATTGTGCATCTTAATGTAAATTGGTCAAAAGATTGATTGGAGGTTATCAGTGGCTAGATTTAGGTGTCTATAAGAATTAACCTTATATGCTCATAATTAATTCACACCTTTCATTTCATGTTGTTTTCATGCTTAGAATAGATCACATAGTCTAATTAGGGAGTTTTCAATTAACCATTTAGTTTCAATATTTTTATGTTATGCACATACGACCAAATCAAAAAATATAAACAAGCACTTTAAACATTCATCTACCTAAGTCCAACCTAATTATATTTCATCATCAAGGGGGAAGGTGACTTGATATTTTGGTTACGTATAAATCATGGTTAATGGTATTTTTTGTCTAAGAACCCATTACCCTTATTACTATGGTGTGTGAAGTGAGGGGGTAGGCTCCAATACCAAGCCTATATCATTACCACTATAGATTCCTTTCAGCCCAAACTACCTATTAGGATAAGAAAACTAGATAAGTAAGATTATGTCAAATATTCCTTGAGTATTTATGCATCATATATGTAATTGTCAGCTTGTGTATTTTATGATATCTTTTCAGCCTATGAAATGATAGAAGGTGAATAGTCTCCTCAATTTGGTGCCAATGTATAAAGTATAATATGAATAATCCTAAACTATATCTACTATAAATATGTATGTTTGTATGAAGAATATAATGACCTTTTATGAGATTAATATACACTTTCTGGTTATGGTTACATATCAAATTTCTTGTGTTTATCCTTATTTATGTTATCATGTTTAATGCTAAGGTTTAATCTATCTTAAAATCACTCTTTTATGCTCTACACATCTAAATAAGTCTATGATTAATCTATTTATTCATAAGCACACATTATTTGTCTCTATTATGCTACCATTAATTATGACTTCACTACTCTTTTCTACACAAACTCATAAAACTTAACTATCCTAATAATTAACATGTTCTGGTAAATGAAGAACCTCTACTAACAATGGTATAATGAGCAAGGATAACTCTTATAATATAAAGCTATGCTAATATGGTTACCAGGACAATGAGATATTAAAACCTAGTTAGACCAGAAAATATGGCACTTCACAAAAGAAGAATCTAAAAAGATAGGCCTCACTACAAGTGAAATCACTCGAGAACATATATATGGTGAAATATATGAAATTTTCTAGTGTGAAATACCTGAATTGATAGCTGATTGGTTGAAAGACTCAATTACTACTTTTTTCATCCTAGAGTAGAACAAAACATTACTTATACTAAAGAAATGATAGACTAGTTAGTGAAACTAGAAACTAATTAGACAAGAGTGATGTAATACTGAGCTGAAATCACTATAGATGGATACACTAAAAGTTCATAGTAAAAATCTATATATAATTTGAGACTATGTAGGATTAACTTATCTAAGGAATCAGAGGGAATTTTTTATAGTAGCTAGCTCTCTCATTAAAAATTGTTGGCGATGGAAAAGGCTATGGTGCTTATCCCTACTAGTATGGTGTAGTCACTTCAAGTGTATGGGGATGTGTGTGTATGATGGTGAATGATGGATAGATGAGCAATTAGATATTGAGCCTGAATATAAAATGAAGATGTGAGGGAAGAAAGGTTATAAAAAAACTTTAGATTTAGAAAGGGAACTATGATAACCAAATAGATGAAATAAATAGACAAATACCCAAGTAGCTATGAATATAAGAATAGTAGTAGATTAGTTGATGAATGAGTGCACAAAAGAGATGAGTAGGATGATGAATGAAGGCTGAAGAAAGAGAATGATGATGGATGTTGATAGAAAGAGTGAGAATATGAATAACGAGTAGAAGAAGAGATATGTGATGAAGAAGTTGAGAGTGTAAAGTAGACAGAAGATAGAAGCAGTGCATAGCTAAAATAAAAAGTATTGATAGAAGAAGAAGAAGAATTAAAAAAATAAATAAAACTTAATAGTAGGCTACTAGGAAGGATTATTCACTATAAGTGTACACTTCCCTACTTCTCAATCCTATATATCCTAGTAAAAGTTTTTAGTCAGTAAAATAGGAGGAGAAGAGTTGAGAGAAATCATTTTAAGATCACTTGGATCATTGGGGAATGGAAATCTAGACAAATTCAATTAGGAATGCTTTAAATAATATATTAGGTGAAGTTGAGGAATAAAAAATAAGCAGAGTGTGTATGAAAATTCCTCTAGTGCATAGAGAGTACATAGATAAGATCAATCAGGACATAGTCACTTTAAGTAATAACTACATAGAAGACTCCATCTATACCTATCTCTATGTAAAATTAGGTAGGAAGATTCCTATATTTAACTATTTATGATGGATCTATGGATCTTGAACAATATTTTTTATCTTACAAAATGAAGTGTCAAGTTAAAGGTTTGACTGATGAAAATTTACAAAATTGCAAATTATTAGGGCCTCTAGTTGGGAGAGCACTTGAAATCATATACAAAAGAGATCTTCAAGAATAAATATTACAAGATGTGTAGAAATGGCTCATAGATTTTAAAATTAATAAATGCATTAGCTAGATAATACAAGATTTGAAATAAATAAGGAAAAAATTAGGAGAGTCAGTTTCTGATTATGATCATTAGATTTTTAGATGTAATGAACAAAGTAGAGTTCACCTTAATAGATAAATACAAATAACATTGTTTGTTGAAGGATTATGAGGTGGGATTTAGTTTACCACTATGCAAACATAATATGAGACGAAATCAAATGCCAGGGCTACTACACCGCATGTTGAACAAATCAAAGTCTATAGTGAAACTCTTATAGCTAGCTCCAAGTTTTATAATACATTATAGGCTTTTATGAAAAATATGGAGTAGTGTCACAAAATAGAAAAGCCTAAATTGAACTTATGGTGCATAGAGTGTGGTAAAGAAGGACACCACTAAAATAATTATCCTAAAATAAAAATTAAATTTTGTGAACGTTGTTGAGTAGTTAGGCATGACACGATGCCATCTACTATAATAATACATCTAATTTCCATAGAGTTTATACTATAATTTATACAAATCAACTACACATGATGAAATTAATTGTATATCTCTATAATAAATTAAAGAGGGAATTTCTAAAAATGTGTTTTCCATCATAGTGTAGTAGGTCTCCTTGATGAAGAAAATAATTCTAGGCCCAGAGGTTGATAAGAATTATGTGACTCAAATGAGTCCACAATGGATTCTAATTTCACCATAGTACCAGCCTCAAGGTTTGGCTAGATGGAATACATCTTTACTAAGTTGAACACCTCCATCCCCTCAACATCAGTATCTAGCATCTTGGGGTTTGCCCATAACATATTCATAATAATCAAATTAGACCCCTCTAACTATGTAATAGTAGTTTAATATGGGAGATAATAATCAATAGTTTTAATAGTGGAACTTTATGAAGCCACAAGGAGGATATTAGGGGGGGTATCAGTCAAATAGGGGAGGAGGCTCATGTGGATACTAAGGAGGATATCAAGGTGGAAAAGGAAATAACTATCAGTGACCTCTTTTAAAGTGATACCTATGTGGAAAGTACAACCATGTTTAAAGAAATTGCCTGATGAATCTATAGAGGTATTCATATTATGCATACTACAGAGTTTTTGAGCAACATGATACAGAGTATCACCCTATTTTGGACAAGTAGAGGAAAGACAAAGTTGTCCAAAATGTAAACATGAAAGTGTGGAACCTAGAGAAAATTACTTTTTGAATGTTGTGACAAGGTAACAATGTATAGAAAAAGACTACCTCCACTTGAGATGCCTCAATATCAATGCATTAGAAAGGTTAGATAAGATTAATACCCAAATCTAATTATAGAAAAGTGTTTGATGAATAAAATTGTGCAATTACTAAAAAAATATTCAACATGAAACTAATAATGGTGATGCTACAACCATCAATATGCAAATGTATGGATAAACTATGCATATCATATGATAAGATGGATTTTTCACTATACTAATGGATTTAATAACACTATTGAGTACCTTACATAATGAAGAGATATCATAAATAATCATTAACATGTTGCACAATATTTTAAAATGTGTGCAACATGGCTATCAAAAGATAGAAAAGTTGGTTTAGTACGTTAAGATGAAGAAACCATGGGATGTGAATGTACAGATTGATATTAAGGTTATAGGATATTAAATCCCAAATTTTGTCCTTGACTTTAGTAGCATAGTAAATATGATCCCCAAATCCACATGGGAAGTGACTAGATGATCAAACCTTAGTTATAACCTAGTAACTCTGAACTTGGTTGATTATGGGATTTGAACTTATTTGTCACTTGGAGCATATTGAAATCAAAATCATGGAATTGTCTCTATGAGGATACTTTGAAGTCATAGATATGAATACCATGGAAATGCACTATCCTACCTTGATAGGGAAAAAATGGGTGTATTATAGATGGATGACTATCTATACAATACTCAATCATCTTGAGGCATGTCAAGGTGATAAGGTTGTGGTCATTCCCATCAATAGAGTGCATAAAATATATATAATTCCTATTAAACTAGACTCTCCACATGTTCTACAAGAAACTAGTTGGATGAAGGTCAATACGGAGGAGAATCTTAATGGTTTACCTCCAACACAATGAAACTTCTTGTACCATTAAGCTAGACCCCAAGTGTAGTCAATGCTTACCTATTAACTGAATGTAGTATAACAATAGAAATCAAAAGAATAAGATGCACAAGAAATTATAAA
This sequence comes from Torreya grandis, assembly GCA_037957365.1. Lineage (NCBI taxonomy): Eukaryota > Viridiplantae > Streptophyta > Pinopsida > Cupressales > Taxaceae > Torreya > Torreya grandis. Next base: position 3,239,068 of record JARHVA010001474.1, on the reverse strand, counting down.
ACAATTCATTAGTGAATATTGTGCCTCTATGTCTATAAAATTACTCACTCACTTAGAAGTTAAATTATTGTACCAATTTGATGATCACATGTAGGATTACATATAACCAACAAGGCAAGGAATAGTTCCCTATGAATCAGATTCTTCTATCAGTGGTGATTTAGATACACATATCCTTAACTAGGCCCATTATTACCATGAACTTAGGCCCATGAGGAAGGTCTTTATGCATGAAAGTCATATACTTGTATATTACACAATGAAGGACATCAATGATTTTATTTTACACTTGCAATTCCATATTTTGACTATCAATCAGTGGGTTAGTGCATGAAACTATGCTTTCAAGGGAGTTGCTACAACTTGGTGGATAACTCATGGGGATAATTAGCTAGAATGGGATGACACCTGTGAATTCATGATCAACAAAATTTAGCTCCCACAATTCATCCACACTAACTAGCCATTTTTCAAGAAGGATAATGATTTGGGATTTATGTACATAAATTGGTTGAAGTTTGAAATGTAGAATGTGTGACACCTAAGTATTGGGTTCATATTTTTTACTACACATTAGATCTACTACTCACAACATGATACATGCACTAGGAGCATAGGAGAAAAACCAAACATTGAGCACATGTATAGAGTGAATTCATACAAACATTTTTTTTTTTGAAGAAAAAAATTTAGTCCATAATGCACTTTGAAAACTCATGTACTCTATATGCTATGGGTACGTGGAAGCTATGAAAACTATAATAGAATAAAATACATAAAAAAATATAGCTTTTGATTTTAATTATGCACGCTAAAAGTATAAAGTTACTAGGATAGAAGAACAAGACTTGATGTAGTCATGTTACCAAATCTAGAATGAGGTAAATGATGATGAAGACTATAATTTTAATGCAGATTAAGATTTGAATGATTTATTTGGACTTGAGTGGCCTATAAAACTACTTAAAGACACCAATATAGTACTAACTAAAGATATAAGTTGTGCAACATTTAGATCCCAAAGAAGGAAGGTCAAATAAAGATCCAAAAATTAGTATATGATGAAAAATGCAACATATATCATTAGCCTCTTAAGAAATATGTCACTAACATTGGAATAGAGGAGGTTCTAAAGCTGGTAAGTGGAGGTGACTATTGTATGGAGACTAAGATTTTAGAAGCTCTAAAACTTTTTAGGGACTATTAATATGTATTTTCCACTAAGTTCTCAAAAGTAGTGGGATTTTACCCATCCCTTGTTGAGATGCACATTGAATTAAAAGAGTCTACATGCATAATTAAAAATTGACCATAAAAACTCAACCCCAATATGAAACTCAAATTAAAAGCAAAACTAGATAGGATGTAGGACACAGGGATAATTTATCTAGTAAAAAAGGCTACAAGGGTAAGTCCAATGGTAGTGTAACCTGTTGACCATTTTTTTCCCAACAGAAAAAAATTGGTCCCCTTCTATCCTTGCTATTCTAGGCCATTTCATTTTTCAATTTTGCATGTATCTATTCATTTCTACAAATTTAACATAGTGAAGTAGCCATTATTTTTGAACTACCTTAGCACCAAATCATGGAAAGAGCCCCAAGGAGCACAGCAACCCACCAGAAGATTGCCCCTGAGGGCTAAAAAATTAGGAAGAAGACAAAGAGAAGAAATGATAAAGCATTTAAGTGGCGAAGGGAAGGTGAGTTATTGTAATTGAGTGGTGCGACCTATTTTCTACAATTGGCATTGATGAGGGGACAAACTACAGTCTGTTTATAGAAAAGAGGTGTGGCCATGCTCTTACATTAATATTTGAACACCAAAGTCAATTTTGGTGATTGTACAACATGGTTCTAGTAGGCCTTTTTTGAAGAATAACATTAGTAACAGTGGTTTCCTCTTCCCAAGATTTAGAATGCACATGGGCCACTTGCACAAATGAGTGCCAAAAAATCTTTCCAAGAAGCACCAAGTTTTCTTCCTCTTCTTATATATTGTAAACTTCTCTTTTGAGAAAGGAATCTGCTCTCAGCCTTAAGGCAAAACTCTACCCAAAAATCTCTCAGGCTTGTAAGGTAGACCTCTACCAAAAAATTTACCTTGAATTAGAACTTAGTTATTTTTACCTCCATTCTAAGTTTTCCATCTTTAGTATGTGTCTATGATTTGATTTTGTTACGTCATTTTCTTAATGCTTTTGAAAAATGATTTTGCATGTCTAGTGCATTTTGTGAGTTTCCTTTTATAGGTCTGTCAAAAGTGTCCCTAGAGGAGTATAGATGAAGTGCATAGGCTACTGTAGTGTGTCTTAGAGTGCCTCTAGTAGTTATTTCCTCCCTGTATCTCCATGGACCCCTGACCCACTGATGCAGAAGGTTTTCTCACTTTAGATGAAGTGTATAGGTGCTTCCTTTTGGTGAAAAGTGTATATTCAGGCTGGGTGGATCACATTTTTTGGTGTATCACCTTTTCTTTTTTTAGGCTTAGGCTTTGTTTTCGGCATCTCTCTCCCCATTTTCATTCCCCCCCTCTTTACTTTTTTTATTAGCAGTAGGAGAAACCAAGGCCTAAATGATACATCAGAGGGAGCTAGCCCTTATCTAGAGACTCTCCCCTCCAGCTTCACTGGTCCCACAAGTGAGAGGGGAGTTTCCATTGTTGCGTGAAGAAGGTAGGAGCTTGGCCTCTTGGCAAGGGTGCAATCTTCTATGTCAATAGTTTCTAGCACACCCAATGGGACCAACTAGGACAAGTTGTGTCCAAAGAGTTGAAGAATTTTTGGTGTGTTCTTCAACTGACCAGCCTCTGGAGGCTTTTGCATCAACACCAATGGTGACTCTGAGTTGAATCAGCTGGTTAAGTAGCCCTGGTGCCATTAAGAAATCACTTTTGTATGTATAATCCCTTTGCACAAAATCATGGACTTTATTGTCCTTCTTATAATTTTGATCAAGCTCAGCCTTTTTATGGCATCTCCCCAAGAAGCCCTCCTAGTTACCCTTCAACCAAAAGGGCAAATTCCAAGTCTGAGATCTTTTGCCATGATGGCAACCTCTTGACCTAGGGGGAAATAGTGGAATCATTGGGTAGGAAAGAGGAAAAGAAAGGTTTTGCTCAAAACCTTAAATAAAATAAAGTTGCTCCTACCCATGATTCCTATAATCTCCAAGAAAGGCTCTTCCAAGAGGATCTAGCTAGGAGAATTGTAGAGTTGGAATCTAAAGAGAGATTCCTTAGCTAGTGTGTGATGGATGGTTCAAATCTAATGGCACATTCTATGTCTAAACACACCCCATCTACACACTTCTAAGAGAGCTATCAAGCCACACCTAATATAGATGAAGTGCTAACCAAGTGGAAGGAGAAGAATCATTTGATTGTAGCTCAAAGACTACCTCCTCTTCCACATGGTTTTCCCACTTCACCCCTTCTCAAGGAAGAACCTATTCTACAAGAGGTGAGTGAGGAGCATAAGATCCAAGCTTCAGTTTCCCAAGGGGCTATCATGAGTGACAATGAATAAGAAATCATCATTGATGCTTCTTATGAAGACACCATCAGAAATGGAGAAGATGCAAGTCTTGCATATATGTAGATGTTCCAGCAATATGAGGAGGAACAAAAGCATGGTCAGCTCTCTTCCCCCTTGTTTGATGAACTTCCTTGTTGCTTTGATGAGGAGGATGACTACACTAAAGAGCCTAAGTTGGAGGAGGAAAAGGAGAGGTCTATCTTCCTGGAGGAAGGCCTTGAAGAAGAAAGCTTTGAACAAAGAGGCAATGTTCTGTGGGATGAGAAATCATTTTGTGAGTCCATTTTAGACATCACCACAATCACCCTTCTTCAAGAAGGCCAAGAGGAAGCAGAGGATGAGTCTGATAGAGTCTTCAATGAGGCAAAAGGAAACAAGTCAGACCATGATACATTGTAGAGGAGATATACACATCAAAGGGCTTATGGTGATGAGCCAACAACCATTGATTTCTTGGTGAATAGCACTAGTATGAGGGACCAACATTCAACAAGCTTCTAATGACAAACAAAGTGTATATATATGTCAGAAGCATGTTTGAATCTGATCCACTTGGATATCAACCAATCTAGGTGATAGGCAAAAGGAGTAGGTCACCAAATCTCTTTTTCATTTAGCCACTTAACTAGCACCATAAGTCTTCTTACAAGGAAGGGGACCTAAGAAATTGTCCCTTCGATCCAGGAGGGAGGATAACATTCTTGGTTAGCTATATATAGTAGTTTATTTTCAGTTTCTTTTCCTAATTTCCCTAAGTGAAATTTGCATAGGTAGTGTTTTTTAGTCTTGTGCATTTCCCTTTACATGTGGGGTAGAAATCTTCATGTTTGATTCTTGGATCTTTTGGGGCTATTGCTGATTTTGTTTAAGATGCATCTAACTCTATGCCCAATGGACAACAAGGAAAATGGTCTTTAAGCATAACAGACATGCTTCCCCTGGGAGTCACCAATTTTTTGACCATTTTTGGTCCCCTTCTATCCCTGCTATTCTAGGCCATTTCATTTTTCAATTTTACATGAATCTATTCATTTTTATGGACTCTGTAGGTTAGTCCTTTGGCTCATGAAGGATTAGTTCAGAGAGTTCCAAGTTTTACAAAGATTATTTGGGCTCTAATCTAAAGAAAATGAAGAAGTTTGGCATCATTGAACCATTGAACCTAATTTAATGCCTTCATTTAATGCCTGGTTCAATCGCTAGGTTTAATCAGCCTCAGTTTGAGCTTTGTTTCAATCAATAGTTTAATCACTCCATTTCAAAGCCTAGTTCATCGCTTCAAGTCCATCACTTCATTTTTCAAGATTCATTCAATGCCTTTGGTTTAGCGGCTTTGGTTCAATGTGGGTTCAATGTTTAAATCTCATCAACAAAGTTCAAGGCCTTGGTTCAGTGGTTAAAGTTCAACACATTTTGGTTCATCGATGCGCAGCTTTGAACTGTTGAACCAGTTCAGAATCAATTTAAAGGCTTGGTTCAATAGCAATCATGAAGGAATTCAACATGCTTTTTTAGGATTAGCAAAATGTGCCACATGTCCCTTGTAGGGATCAGTGGAAGCTGACAGGTGGTAACATCCATGGGTTTCTCCTGTTGGCTTTAAGAAGGCTGTGGTGGGCCCGAATGAGTTGCTAAGAATTATGTGGAGCATGCCAAGTGTCAATGTCCAAAATTATCAAAAAAGGGCCCAAAAGTTTTCTAAGGTAGCTAAAGGCTCTGTGGAAGTGGCCACGTGTCAACTTTGGTTCAATAAGGAGGTTTAATGAATCAGTTCAAAGGCTTGGTTCAATGGGCTCGGCACGCAGTGGTTGAACCGTTCAAACTGATTAAACCATTGAACCAATTTTGGTTTAATGGCTTGGTTCAAGGGTCTGCCCTATAGCTAGAGGGTAGCAATGGGTTCAAAGGCCCTTGTGGAGGGTAGTTTAAGATTTGAGAGGCCCTTGCAGAGGGCAGAGAGTTTCAAAGAGCCTAAATAAAAGGACAAAGAGTGGCCAATTCCTGTAAACTTTTATCTGTGGAAAAAAAGCTTGAAACAAAATCTTGCAAAGAAAAAAAGCTAAAACAAAAGACCTGATGACTTTGTCGAGGACAGTGACATCTTGAAAGCCATCAAATTTAAGTAGATGAATTAGCTGTTGGGTGATAGTCGTGTGAACGTCAAATTTAACATAGTGAAGTAGCCATTGTTTTTGAACTACCTTAGCGCCAAATCATGGAAAGAGCCCTAAGGAGCATAGTGAATCACTAGAAGATCACCCCCAAGGGCTAAAAAAGTAGGAAGAAGATAAAGAGAAAAAATGACAAAGCATTCAAGTGGTGAAGGGAAGGTGATTTATTGTAGTTGAGCGGCGCGACCTATTTTCTGTAGTTGGCATTGATGAGGGGACAAATTGTAGTCTATTTGCAAAAAAGAGATGCAGCCATGCTCTTACATTAATTCTTGAATGCCAAAGTCAATTTTGGTGATTTTACAACATGGTTCTAGTAGGCCGTTTATGAAGAATGACATCAGTAACTGTGGTTTCCTCTTCCCAAGATTTAGAATGCACATGGCCCACTTGTAGAAATGAGCACCAAGTTTTCTTCCTCTTCCTATATATTGTAAACTTCTCTTTTGAGAAAGGAATCTGCTCTCAGCCTTAAGGCAAAAATCTATCCAAAAATCTCTCGGGATTGTAAGGCAGAGCTCTGCCAAAATTTTTACCTTGAATCAAAACTTAGCTATTTTTACCTCCATTCTGAGTTTTGCATCTTTAATATGTGTCTATGCTTTGATTATATTAAGTCATTTTCTTAATGCTTTTGTAGAATGATTGCAGCATGTCTGGTGCATTTTGTGAGTTTCCTTTTATATGTTTGTTAGAAGTGTCCCTAGAGGAGTATAGGTGAAGTGGATAGGCTACTACAGTGTGTCTCAGAGTGCCTCTAGTAGTTATTTCCTCTCTGTATCTCCACGGACCCCTGACCCACTGATGTAAAAGGTTTTCTCACTTCAGATGAAGTGTATAGGTGCTTCCTTTTGGTGAAAAGTGTATATTCAGGCTGGGTGGATCACATTTTCTTATGTATCACCTTTTCTTTTTTTAGGCTTAGGCTTTGTTTTTAGCATCTCTCTCCCCCTTTTCATTCCCCCCCTTTTTACATTTTTTGTTAACAGTAGGAGAAACTAGGGCTTAAATGATACATCAGAGGGAGTTATCCCTTATCTAGAGACTCTCCCCTCTAGCTTCATCGGTCCCACAGGCAAGAGGGGAGTTTCCATTATTGTGTGAAGAAGGTAGGAGCTCGGCCTCCTGCCAAGGGTGAAATCTTCTGCATCAACATAACCTAAGAAAATAAGAGAAATATTAGTAAATAGAGACTACCACATTCTTAATGATGCTTGTGTAAATGATCCATTCCCCATATGATTTATAGATGAAGTCTTAGAGTTTGCTGTAGGCAATGAAGTATTTTCCTTTATAGATGGGTTTAGTGGATACCATTAGATTTTGATCATAGAGGAGGATGGAGCCAAAATGATTTTTGAAATAGAGTGGGATTATTTTGTATACAAATTCATACCATTTGGGTTGAAAAATGCACCTATGGTATTCTTATGTGCAGTAGTCGCAACATTCAAAGATTTCATCCATGATTTCTTAGAAGTTTATTTAGATAATTGGGTAGTCTTCTTCCTATTTAAATAAAATTTGTCTAAGTTAAATTTGATGTTATAGTGATGAAAATCCCTATGCATCACTTTACATTTGAATAAATGCTTATTTTTCACACCTTTTTTTGTTTTACTTGGCCATGTTATTTGTAGTGATGGCATTTTGATGGATTAGGCTAAAATCATAGTAATCATGAGTATGCCACCACCTATTAATTGCATCAAAGTGTACTCCTTTTTTGGACATTCTAGATACTATCAAAAATTCATAAAAGGCTATGCAATAATATCATCTCCACTAAAATACTTATTTCACAAGAATGCTAAGTTTATATGGATATTTGGATACCAATCAGCTTTCATTGAGCTCAAACAGTGATTGGTCATTATGCCTATAATTTTTTTCCCAGACTAGACTAAGCCATTTTATGTACATGTAGATGCTTCAAGCATCACAATTGGTGTAGTACTTACACAACCTATATATGGTATGCTTGACCATCCCTTTCACTTTGCTCGCTGAAAATTGTCTAATGTAGAGAAAAATCACATAACCACAAAATGAGAAACATTGGTAATTGTGTTTGCACTAAAAAAATTTAGGCACTATCTTCTAGTGATACCATTCAAATGTTTCACAGACCATCAACACCTACACTACTTGGTCAATAAACTAATGCTATAAGGATGAATATCTCATTGGTTGATGCTATTTCAAGAATTTTAATTCTAAATAAATGTAAAAAGAGGTAGAGAAAATGTAGAACTAGACCACCTCAATCAAATTCTAAATGGTGAAGAGCTAGAAGAACTATAGGAAGACTCAACTGATGCATACCTCTTCTATGTCACTATGATTCCTAAATTTTTTGAAGAAATTTCTAACTTCATCAAACAAGGGATCTTCCTTGTGCACTTTCAAGAGTGGGAAAAAAGTAGTTTGTAATTAGAGCACTACCCTGTACTATCATTAACAGACTACTATATCATTTGGGGAAGGATGAATTCCTACACAAGGTTTTCCTCAAACATGAATGCCCTCAACTCCTAGAGGAAGCTCATAAAAAAATCACAAGAGGACATTTTTTAGGATAAGCTATAGTGAGAAAGATCTTATAGAACAAACTATGGTGGCCAAATTTATTTCAAGATACACATAGAGTTATAAAACATTGTGATGTCTGCCAACATATGGGGAAACCAATTCAAAAAAATGAGATTCTGCCACAACCCATCTTAGTAGAGCAACCATTTGAATAGTAGGGTATTGAATTCATAAGACAAATCAACCCTCCAAGAAAGCACATAAAGGCTAGGTATATTATTACTATGATAGATTATTTCTCTAAATGGGTTGAAGCTACTACCACACCCAACTATGATGTGAAGGATGTAGCAAAGTTTTTATATGAAAACATCATTACCAGGTTTGGATGTTTGACTAAACTAGTCAGTGATATAGGAATGCACTTCCTCAATAATACTATCAAATATTTGATGAAATATTTCATGATTTTGCATCATAAAAGCATTACCTATCATCCATATATGAATGGTTAGGTTGAAGCTTCTAATAAGGTACTATGGGAAATGATCATAAAAAACTATGATGTTAAGTGCAATGATTTGGAATATCTCATTCCTATGATCTTATGGGCATATTTCATAATTTATAAGAGAGATACAAGATTTACACCATTTAAGTTGGTGTATGATCATGAAGCAGTTATGCTAATGGAGTATATAGTGCCCAGTCTATGCATCACTATGATTATGTATCTAGGAGAGTATGAATATCTTACTAATAAATTATTAGAATTGAATAAAATGGATGAGTTTTGAATAAGATTATTATAGACATAGGAGTTACATAATCAAAGTCAAAAAGCATGGCATGATTTGAACCTACACCACAAAGAATTTCATAAGGAGCAGTTAGTTTTGTTGTATGATAGCTAGTTTAGAGCATTCTAAATCAAGTTGATTATAAGATGGAAAGGACCTTACATTATTCATGATTTAATGAAACAAATAATGGTCATTTTAATATATTTACAAAGAACCATATTAATATGGAGAGTAAATGGTTTTAGTCTTAAGCCCTACAACCAATAGCTATTAATCTTTGTCCATAGATGAGTAACATAATATAGATTAGGATTTTTGTTAAATTTTTATTATGTGTTTGTATATGATCTTATAAAAATCATTTGTGAAGTACCAAGACCAAGCACTACGTACACCAAATGTGTGTAAGAAGTGCCACATGTACCACTGTAAAAGTTAACTAGGAGTGATTGAAAAATATTAAGTTCAAAAAAGATGCCAGAAGGTCACATTAGCAAGATATATTTTGGATAATGGTCATCAACAAAATAAATACAAGAGCCAAGGTTCGATGGATATGATCTTCTATAAATTGGTGGCTAGTCAACATCAACAAATTTTGTACCTCATATAGGCACCTAAGGGTATAATAGTGTAACTCTACACATGCATCAACAACTAACAACTTTAAGATCTAGATCAAAAAGTGATTTTCCACAACAACTAAGAATTTAAGGTGAATAGACAACTAGGTATGGCTTAGACATAGAAGCTAAGAAGCATGAAGTATATAAAAGCTAATTTTTTAATTTCACAATCACATTTCATACTTAGCACATTCTTTAGAGATACAAATATAAAAAGAGCCAAATCAATTCCATTTGCATACAACATTCAAAATCAATCAAAAAACTTCTCACAACACCATGGACACTATGTCATTGATTCGACCTCTTTCAAAAACATAGAAAGATGATATGGGCATCAATATGGAATTGTGACAGATGAAATATAGTGATTAGAAGCCCTTTCAATATTTTCATAAAGATAAATAAAATATCTTCTATTCAGACCCTATGGATGATACACAACCACTTTCCCTTGTAGTTCCCCATAGATTTTAGAATACAAATGTGGAGTGCTTGTTCTAAATGCCAAACTTTGGTGACATGGGTGAAATTGTTCAAGTTTTATTGGGATGGTACAATGAGGGAGTAATATACTTGGGGTTAAATGATATGATCATCATTAACACACAAGCCATATCCTGAGCTCTTGGCATTCCTACACATGAATATTCTTTGTTGGCTTACAACACTAAAACACCTCCAATCTTATCAAAATTTTGAGATCAGTACATGTAACAAAACTGAGAGATTCTCATAGATGAGATTTTAGATGAACCTATGCATATTTTGGTCTAATTCATCACCAAATTCTTCTGGTAGATAACCAAGTTAGCTAAGAATATACCTAGGGGAGTTGTGTACATCACCGATAGGATGATCCATCAAGGCAAGTAATTTAATTGGCCTGAATACTTTATTTAGGAAGTGATTACCAACATTGATAAGTGTCAAACCACCCCAAAATAAACCTTCCAATATCAATTCTTAATCATCCTCCTCTATTTCACCTAATGGAAGTCACCTAAGGGGGAAGTGCCCCTAGATATGAACTATTGATCGGCACAATAGTTTTATAACGTCATTTGGACACAAGAATGAGGAACCCTCATGTATGAGGGGATGTTTAAAGCATGATGGGAGGAGTGCTTTCACCTTATTTCCACACACCCCAAATTTATATTAGATGTTTTACAGTATTTAAGATATCAAGGTACTTTTACCCTTATGCCTAAGGGGGTATTCATCACCATACATGAGTTATCCTATTCACCTTTCAAATCACATCCATTTTCATAAAAATAGAGATGGTGTAGGTTGAGATGGAAAAATAGAAAGAGTACACAACAAGGTGAGTAACTCCACTATACAATCCATACCATTAGGCACAAATTTTCCTATGGTGCAAACTTTAAAACTAACATCCAGTCAACAAAAACATAAGGTGAAGTGCAAAGCAACTCCTCATTTAGTGTCACCTCCACCAAAGTGCACAACATGCAACACATCATATAAATATGATTCAAAGGTGCCACAAATTGTTAGGTATTACAATCTCATGGAGATGGGAACAAATATGTAGGATGTCTACCAAGTCATGTTGGAAGACATGGCTATGGAATATTATGAGAAAGAAGAAGAAGAGTTATTTTTCTAGAAGGTAGTATGTATGGTACAAATTTAGAAGTAGGTAACACCAAATTTAAGGGTATAACTTCTAGATTTCCCATCATTTACAATTGTGGACATAGTCAAAGAAGAAGAGGAGTAACTTTGGTGTTGAACAGAAGTTTTATAGGCTTAATCTAACCCCACATATGCACTAAATATTGTTTTTGCACCCTTACCAAAAATCTATAGAACCACTTGTGTGTAGGCCCAAAACATGGTGGGAGATGAGACTCTCCCCTACTTTGGAGAAACACACACTTTGATGGTCTGTTATTGAATAAGATCCATATCTTACCTCAGAAACTTCTACACCACCACCATAGTGCAGATTGGTCACCATAGGTAGGAGGAAGCAATATGTTTCAAGTGTAGAGGTATGACCTGAGGACTCCCGACCCTCACCGTAGGCACAAGAGATTGAAGAAATTGAAATGGAGTAGATCTCAACCAAAGAAAAATAGGTTGTAAGAGAAGAATTTGCTCACACTACCAAGTGTAGAAGGAAAAAGGAAGAGAATAAGAGAAATAAGGAAGAAGAATAAAAACAATAAATACATCAAGTTAGGAAAGTAGAGGCCTTGAAAAAGGACAAAGATGTAGAAGCAAAAGTGCAAAAGGATTAGTAGATGGCTCAAAAATCCTAGGAAGAAATTGTAACATAAAAGTAAACACAAGAAGAGAAAGAGAAGAAAGAAAAAGAGGAGGAAGAAAAATGACAAAAATAAGAAGTAGTCTAGGTGCATCAATAGGAAAAAGAAGCTTCGAAGAAAGAGGAATATGATGAAGTCCTATGGCAACAGAAATCATAGGCACAAGCACAAGCTCAAGATACACAGGAATAGGAATAGAGGAAGAAAGAAGAAGAATAATAAAAGAAGGAAGAGAAGGAAAATAAATAGAAGGAAGAAGAAGATAAGAGGGATAATAAATAAAAAAGAGGATGATGATAAGAAGAAGAGGAAAGAAGAGGAAGAGAGGATTAATAAAGAGGAATAAAACAAGAAAAGAGAAGAGGAAGAAAAGAAGAAAAGTAATAATAAGAGAAGAAAAAGAAAAGGGAGGAAGAATAATGGAAGTAAAAGTAGGAGGAAGAGGTGAATAAGAAGAAGGATGAGGATGCTATGCAATAAATTAAGATAGTAACAGAGCCCATAGTGCAATACAAAGTACCAATGATAATGTAGATACAAGTTTAGATACCACAACTTCTATTAGGAGGTGTATGGCTCTAGGATGTCCCAACAATAATTTATTGTTATACCACCTTCTCCCTTCTTCTAGCCACCATGCCCCATCAGTATCCTATAATGACAATAAACACGTTGGCCATTATTTTAGTTAGGCAAGAGGAATTTTATATGTCTCTTTTCTACCCTTGAAGAAGCAATTGGAGGGAGATGCAACATTACAAAAATCTATAACACATAATGTAGCCTCCCTAGAATAAGAAAAGAATGCAACCATGACTAAGAATGTGGATCTTTGGAATAAATTAAATGAAGTAGTGAAGGCAATTCAAGATGATTGACTCGCATTGGATTCTAGAGTCATAGTAGAGAAAATCATGTTAGATCATCATAGGTTAATGACACTAGTATCAAAGCTCACAAAATATGGGTTATAGTTTGAAGAACTTCATGCACTAGAAAATATGGGTTATAGTTTGAAGAATGATACCACAAATTTTATCACTATGAAAGAAGAGTACCAATGTATGTTGGACACCACATCTCTCCAATCCCATCAACTAATATGTAGTCTTCTTGGCTAGAAACAACTTGACAACTCCTTGTTTATTTTTAGTGCAGACTTTAATATAGCTTTTACAAACCACACAACTATGCACACCATGAATACATCATCCAATGAGAATAAAATTTCTCTATAAAAATCCTTAAAGGCTATATATAATGTGTGGTATTGAATTATTAGTTGGTAGTAGGACCTAAATGTAGTGCATTTGTAGGGAAATAGGTGGACAGATAAGTAGAAAAGGTAGAGAAGCTCAGCATAGAGATTCAATTGAAAGTTAGTAATAAAATTACTAATCTAAGTGCTACACAGAACAAGGATTTGAAGGAAATCATCATAATTTATGCACCAATGCACATATTGATTCACATGGTCTAGTAATTCATGATAGATTGAGATGTATTCAAGATTTACTTGGCACCATTTTATAGTGAGGTGACTCTGATGCTTAGGGTTCTTATATACATGCCACCTTCTAAACTTCATGAAGTGATTACCCAACACACAACTACCCAGAAAGAGGTCAAGGATCCTATTGACCAGCGTTCTTACATAGATACACCACTAGCTACTATTTGAGTATTTCACACTAAACAAGTTTTAGAAAAAAATTGTACAATTTTGAATAGTTTTGAATTAGGGATTATTAGTGAAACAAGCAGGGCCAAGTTGGTTGAAAATTATTAAAGGGTATCCACCTACTTATTCCAACCTATGGAAAATGTAAAATGATGATAGGTCAGTATACTTATTAGTTGAAACTTGAAATGGAAGCTAAGTAGTGTGTAAGAGGTGAAAACTAGAAATGGCACCTTGAATAGTTACTTTGACTCTTGCTAGTCTACCCAAATTTTCAAGCATCTACCCTCAACACACATAAAAATGAACCTACATCATTGTCTTAGGACAAGACAACATTTTAAGTCTAGGAAAGTGTTGAGAGAATAAAATTAGATAAGTAAGACTAGATAGCATATTCCTTGAGTATTTGTGTGTCATATATGTAATTGTTGGTTTGGGTATTTTGTCTTATCTTCTTAGCCTATGAAAGGATAGAAGGTGAATAGTCTCCTTAATTTGGCACCAATGTATAAAGTAGAATATGAATAGTTGGTAACTATATCAATTATAAATATGTATGTTTGTAAGAAATAGATGATGATGTTTTCTAAGATCAATATATTGTTTTTGGTCTATGGTTTCTTGTTGAGTTTCTTGTGTTTATCCTTGTTTGTGTTATCATGTTTAATGCTAAGGTTTAATTTATCTTAAAATCACTCTTTTATGTTATACACATCTAAAGAACTCTTTGATTAATCTAGTTATTTGAAATCACACATTCTTTGTCTTTGTTATGTTGTCATTACCTATGACTTCACTATTTTTTTATAGACAAACTTGTAGAACTTAGCTATCCTCATAATTAGTATGTTATAACAAACTAGGAACCTCTATTGACACTACCTAAAACCATCTTTAGATTTTTTTATAGTTATTTTCTTACAACCAACTTCCCATCACATTTAAAATCATATCTTAATAATCTAATATAACATCCTAGGTTGACCAATTAGTTGGCTCCTTACTTTCCAAGTTGATTACTTGATCTTTGCTAAATTATGTGTGTAAAAAATTACATTATCCATCATTAGTGTAAGGTTTTGTATTGTGTCCCTCAATTATATTGGCCAAAATTTATCCAATTGACTGTTTATTTCCTTTTGGTACTTACTTATTTACATTTCTTTCAAAAAAATTCTTTTTTGATTTCACAACTTGTTACAAACTTTATCATCTTTCTTGTCTATAGTATTAGATCAACCCAATCAACCTTATACCTTTTTATAGCATTTTTACAATTTATAAGATGAACCCACTTAACCCTATAATATTTATAGACCCTTTTGACTATTTTTCTAGCCTCTGTTCACTGTACTGGATTGACCTAGTCAACCTTGTACTATTTTAATACCTTATTTCCTATGTTAGGTCAACCTAGTTGACCCTGTACTATCTTCTGCCTTTCCTATTTGCCAATCTAATTCTCTATTTTTACTTATTTGCATCTCTCTTAATTTATAATTAAGTCTCTTATCATAATATTCTTGGATAGCCTGAATATATTTAGATACTATATGGGATGTTCATTTCTTCCTTTCTTTTCCTCCCAAGATAATCATCACTCTTGGGGAACCTCTTCTGCTCCATCCATGAAATATAACATAGTGAAAATAACACCTCAAGATGAAGTTGATGGATCTAATTCTTTATTTAATTACCAAGATACTTTTCATAATCAAAACCTATAAACTAATGTGGGAGTAATCGATACAAATTTACTTAACAATCCCACTAATAATCTATTTCTAGTAATCCTCCCCTAATACCAATTTAGGGAATGCTCCTACCAACACCAACCCACCTCCTAATATAACTCAAATTTTATCCCAAGTCATTCAACAAATGAATATAATGTAAAATTCTAACACCAACCAAATAATGCAAATCTAACAACATATAATCAATGTGGCTAATCAATCTCCAACTATCCATCCTCAAGTTAATCCCAATTTCATTCCTCCACCTCTTAGGGGTGCCTCAGGAAATGTCATTACACAACCCATAATGAATAAAAATATGCTTCAAAATATTTAAAATGAGAATTTAGCTCCCTTTATTATATCTATTGATTTTGGTAACATATCTCCAACTATAAAAAATGATGGGACTAAAGATCTTGCATCATTTCTTAAAGCCTTTAACAACCTTTAAAAAGATTGGATCTAAACTAATAATCTTACCAAAAATAAAATATTAGTCAAAACTTTTATCGATGTTGTATTAGAATGGTATAATAAATTTCCCCAACATTATATTTGGCAACTTGAGGATTTGGTTAATATTTTAGTTGAAGAGTTTCAAAACAATGATCTTCCCAAAAATTATCTTAGCCACTTCATCAATGCTAAACAATATCCTAATGAATCATCTCATGACTTTATCAAAATATGAAAATAATTGGCCCATAAATCTGACCATAACATGGTTGATGATAAATTATTCAAACTCTTTATCATAGATTTTACTCCCACTCTTTAATATAAGGTTCAAACCTTTGCTCCCCAAACACTTAATGAAGCTCTTAATCAAGATAAACATCAAGACTTTCTCATGAAAACATTTGAATCTAATCCTAAAATTATTAAAGTGTCTTTCCAAACATCTAATTTTATCACTAGTAAGGCTCCACAAACCAAAGTAGGAGTTGCTAAAACTGATATTCCTTTACCTTCTCACACACCTCTTTAGATTCAACAAATGAAATGATTTTTACCACACTTAAAATCTTTCATCAATCCCAATGCTCCTCCTAAGTGGTATGACCCCAATATATTTTTTTGGTTATATGCTAACATTGGGCACTCTCATGAATCTTGTATAAGGCTCGCTAAATTTGTTATCTCTTATGTGCTTGGTGATTCATTCAATGTTGAAGCATGATAAATTTTTTTCATCAGGAATATATTGTTGCTTCTCAAGAACAATATTTTCTAAATATTATAACTCTAATAACCAAAAATATTCT
The DNA here is from genome assembly GCA_037957365.1 of Torreya grandis. Lineage (NCBI taxonomy): Eukaryota > Viridiplantae > Streptophyta > Pinopsida > Cupressales > Taxaceae > Torreya > Torreya grandis. Next base: position 3,222,413 of record JARHVA010001474.1, on the reverse strand, counting down.
TCAAATAATCAATCAACTACTAAGGATGTTTGTTTTTTTGATGTCTATTATGACCAATACTCTCAAAATTCTCAATATGCCAACAATACTAAGGTTAATTATCATAGTAAACCACCTCACAAAGATACCATTACCAAACCTAAAAATCCATATTTATAAGAATAATTGATTGAAGATACCACAACCACTAATGTTACTTCAGAATCCCAAGAGGAACCATCTCCTCATTCCAATCCTCAAACCACATCTATTCCTCCAAAATCTAACTTATCTCCTACACCTTGTGTTTCTCTTCTAAATTCCTTGAATAACTCAACTTTATGCCTTGTAAGATTATACTTATGGAGTTGGTTCATAATTTACCCTATCATCATAAATTCATTATGCAACAACTTCAATAAATCAAAGATACATCTTCCATAGATGAAGAACCACCTTATACTAAATCTTAACCTACCAACATAAATACCATTGAAACTATGTGTCCTTCTTCCAAGTCCTCTATTGTATTTCTTGAAGAGGACATGATCAATGATGAAATTCTCTTTCTTGTTTATGATCCACCTCTCTTTATAAAATTACCCATTAATACCACTCATATCTATAAATTTCTAGTTGATGAAGGTTCTAGTATTAATGTGACATATTTATGGATTATACAATAACTTGGTTATAAAAAGGATCATCTAAAGTAAACCCACATTAATTTTTATGGATTTGACAAGAATAATAAAAAACCACTCAGTTGTATTTGGACTCCATTAACCATTAGACCAAAAAATGTTCAAACCAAGCTTATGGTCCTTGATTTACCTTTATCTTACAACATACTCCTTGGTCATCCATGGATTCACTGTATGAGGGGCATTAATTCTTCTAGTATCCAATGTATTAAATTATTACATAATGTAAAGTGATACAAGCATGGATCCAATCCCAACCCATGGAGAATTCAACTTCCTAATCCTAAATCTCAATATCATGTTCGTACAATTCCTAATATCAATAATGTTGCTTTACCCAAGTTCATCAACATGAATTCTGATTTACAAGTCATTCTTATGGATTATGATGATGATGAGCCTAATCAATTACAACACACTTTCAATAAAACTAAGTTACATTCATACATTTTTTAATGGCTTCCTCCTTCTCTCTTCCCAAGATATCATTTTAATTTATCTTATGGATGAGATTACCGATTTTCCCCCTCAATGCAATGCTCAAGAGCCTTCTTTACCTAAAGATACCTTCATTTTCAATGATTTTTGAGTGGACAAATTATTTCAATAGCCTCTCATCATGTCTCCTCATAAATTTAGTAATATTGGGATTTTATTCTCTAAAACTCCTCCTGATTCTCAAGCATGTACAATTTCTCCAACATCTGAATACAACTACATCATGGCCCAAGATCAATCTAGAGACTTGGATTTCTAACATTGTTAGAAAAAATTAGCCCAAATTCAGGTTTTTAATTGGGATGTTCATACCATTTCTTTGCATCATACCTTGGATCTTTAGGGTCATGTGCCTCTTGCCAAGTATCCTCTTATCAATACTCCTTGGGTGGTGGAATAGATTATACCTTACAAACCCTTGGACATTATTACACCTCCTTTACCACCTATTCATCAAATCATTATATTTTATCCTTGTCCCATCAATGAATCTACCACCAACACACCAATATCTTTTCCTCCATCTACTTCTCCTCCTCTTGAAATTACACTTGATGCCAAGGCAACCAGTGTTTTCTAGATACATTCTAAGTATGATCACCATGGAAATCAAATTTTAGATCTTGAATTAAATTTTGAATATTATGGTCCTCTTCCTACCTTACCTAGTGATAAAGCTATTATTGAGTTACTTTATGCTTGAGAACCCCAACTTCCTCAGTAACATCATAAACATGGAAATTTTGAAACTAAAACTCCTTACTTCAAAACCTTCATTGCTAGCACTAATCCCAAAATAAATTCAATTTTAGACTTACCTAATGAACCATATCAATTTTAGGATGGAAATTCCATTCTCATCAAAGAAACCACTCACATTAAATATGGTACCCCATCCTATCCTTGACCTATCACAGTTTTTTGAGAACTCTCACCATCCAAACATAATAACTTTAGCTTATTATTTTAAAATTATCATGAGCTTTTCACTTGGTCTTATGAGACATGCCTAGAATTGACCCTAACATCATGGTTCATAACATTATTATTTATCTTGATGCCAAATATGTGAATCAAAAATAAAGGAAATTTCCACCTAAAGTTTCTACTCAATGTCATAAGGAAATCATCAAATTACTCGATGCTAAATTCATTAAACTAGTGGATTATTCTGAATGGGTTTCTAACATTGTTCCCATTAGGAATAAAGTCACTATTTTCATTCATATTTGTATTGATATTTTAAATCTTAATCTAGCTTGTCTTAAGGATAACTTCCCTTACATTCAATAGATTCCATAATTGATTCCATGGTTGGTTACAAAATGTTATCTCTTATGGATGGTTTCTCAGGTTATAATTAGATTCACATTTCCCCCAAGGACCAACATAAGAATACTTTCACCATATAATGGGGCACTTATTATTATTCCAAAATGCCTTTAGTCTTAAAAATTATACAGACACTTAACAATGAGTGATGACTCATATATTTCATGATCTCATCCATAAAATTGTTGAAATTGATGCAAATGATCTCATTACTAAATCTAAAAATTGTGAGAATATTATTTTTAATCTTGCTATCATCTTTGACCATCTCCTTAAATATAAAGTTAGACTTAATCCTTATAAATGTGTCTTTGGAGTCACATTCATAAAAAATTTAGGATTCTTAGTCTCTCTCTCTCTCTCTCTTTGGTATCAATGTTGACCTAGCCAAGATTAGTGCTATCATCAACATGCCCATTATTAGATCTATTCCTAACATTCATACTTATTTATGCAAATTTGGGTTAATTAAATGATTTGTATCCAAAATGGCTTATCACATCCATTCCTTAAATTCCATTCTCAAGAAAGGTACTTCCTTGGAATGAATAGGCCCATGTTAAAAATCCTTTAATAATATGAAAGAGTCTTTGTTTCACCCACCTACACTTCATCCTCCTTCTAATGATCAACCATTTATTCTCTATACTTATTCCACACCTATTTTATTTGGGGTAATTCTTTCCCAACATGATGACACTAGAAGAGAGTATGTTATCTATCACATTGGCTGAGGCTTTATTTATTATTAGACATGTTATACCAAAGTTGAATATGATTATCTTTCCATCTACTTTATAGCCAAAAAACTTTTCCATTACATGATATACCAAAAAACTTATGTAATCATTCATTCTAACTCCTTTCATCATTTCTTCTCTAAATTTTTTTTCTAGAGATAGAATTGGCAAATGGATGGTCCTAATTATGGAATTTTAACTTCACATCATTACTCAAAAAATTGTCAAAGGGCAAGTCATAGCTAATCAAATTGTCACATCTCCCATTCCAACCACTTATTACCTTCAAGATGACCTTTTAGATGATAATATCCTTTACATTGAAGGTCTTAATCAAAATATTTTTCTCAAAGATTATTTTCATAGATTTACAGGTGATCTTGAAGTCAATCAACTTTATGAATCTTCCACTCTCTTTTATACTATTAAACTAAAAGTAGTTATCAAGGATCTCCCTAAAATTAATGTTAACTTACATGAGGAACTTAGAACCTTCACTTTGATGTTGATAAATTACTTCAAGGAGCTAGAGAAGGTTGCATTCTCATGATTCCTATTGGTAAGATCATTCTTTTAGCTTTCTTCTTCCATTTTTATGTCACCAATAATATGGCCAAGTATGAAGCTCTTATCTTATGAATTCAAGATGATCTTGACATATAAATTCAAAAACTTCATGCCTTAGGTGATTCTCAACTTATTTACCATCAAGTTAGTGGTTATTATCAATGTAAAAGTGAGAACCTTGATACATATCATCAAATTAAAATCATTCTTGCTAAGGATTTTATATCTTTCACTATTAAACCTATTCTTAAATTCCATTATTTATTGTCTTGCCTCTTTAGCCTCTTTCTTTCATCAACATCAAGTTCTTTCATATCCTTCTTTTCTTATACAAATAAGAAAATATCCATCATCAAATCAACCACCTCATTCACTTATATGCCACATCGAGGCTGAAACCATTCACCAAAACCCATGGTATTAAGATATCATTCGATTTTTAGAACACCAAACTTATCCTCTTAATTTAGACTCTTGTGAAAATACATGCATTCAAAAACAAGCCTTTAGGTATGTATTTTGACATAACATCCTTTATTATCACAATGCTAAAGTTACCTTATTCCATTATGTTATGCAAGATGAGGTCCCTCCTCTTCTTAAATAATCACATGGGGGAATTTGTGGTGTTTATTCTAGCAAACATGCTACAACATGAAAATGCATATATATGGGTTATTTTTGGCCTACTTTTGAAAAGGATGCGATTGACTATGCCGAAATGTGTAATCTTTTTTAGCTTCATAATGATCTAACTCATTCACCTCTAGTCAAACTTCTAACTATCCAGTATCCTTTGCCATTTTCTACTTGGGGATTCGATCTCATTGGTAAATTACCTCACTCAAAAGATGGGCATGTTTTTATCATCACTACTACCAAATATTTTATCAAGTGGGTTGAAACCATGCCCCTTGTAAATTTCATTGGTACAACCATTTCCAAATTTATTCTTAATCAAATGATTTTTCACGTTGACATTCTCCATACCATCATTTCAGACAATGGTGGTAATTTTAAAAACAAACATGTTAAACAACTTTGTAATAAATTCAATATCAATCATAAATTTTCCACACCTTATCATCCATAATGCAATAGTCAAGATGAAGCCACTAACAAGATTCTCAAAAAGATTCTTCAAAAGATAATTCATGAAACCTAAATGGAATGGCATTTATATATTTACACTACTCTTTGGTCCTATTAGAGTAACATACATACTACCATTAGGGCAACACCATTTTATTTAGTATATGGTTCTGAGTCAGTCCTTATTATAAAACTTAAACTTCCCTCTCTTCATATATCTCTTCATGGTATCATTCCCAATAAATAATTATGTGAATCTCACCATAATTCCCTTGATATTGTTTGTGAATGTCATCTTTCTACCTTAGGACATAACCACCAATACAAAGCTCACATCGTCAAACAACATAATAAACCTATTTAATGTTGTTGATCTTGTCCTTAAAGTAGACTACACCCATGATAAATAAGGTAAATATACTAAAAATTAGTGGGGTCCATATTTAGTCAAAGACATTCTTGGTCCTAGTACCTACCACCTTCAAACCAATGAAGGCCTTTTTTTCAAAGATCCTACCAATGCTCAATTCCTTAAAAATTACTTTGCTTAAAAATTTTCTTCTTATCATGTTATATCTCTCTAACACTTTTTTTAGGTTACTTACATGGATCTCTCCCTCTACATCAGTTCCCTCTTTTTAAAAAACTTTAGTCCTCCCTTTTTGATCTTTTAGTTTCTTGATGTACCATAGTCTTCTTTATCTTCTTTTATTTTCTCTTTTGACACCCCTTTGGTTATTATTTTATGAGTTACTTTTTAAGACCATAGATAGAATCTGCCATTCCTCATAAAACCACCATATTTTAATTATTTTTTTCATTTATATTTTTCATTTTTCTTTTGGCACCCCTTCAGTTTTTATTTTTTGAGTTGATTTATAAGACCACAGATATGACCTAGCATCCCTAAAAAAACTACCATATTTTGTTCATCTTTCACTTATATTTTTATCACTCCTACAAGTTTTATTTTATGATTTGATTCATAATACCATGGATAAGACCTTTCCCCCATAAAATTACCATCTTTTCATTTATCTTATTGATCCTTATTCTCAACTTTAGATTTTGCTTCTTTTACTAAATGGAATTTGCACAATAATCTATGTTAGCATGTTTTACTTCATTTCCCTCATTATCTTGATAAAGAATCACATTTTACTATCATTTTATCCCTTTTTTTCCTTTGTCACATTTTTTTACAATTTGAAGTAATTTAATTTATTCCATGTGTCATCCCTCTTGATTTCCCCTTCCTTTCACTCCAGATTGGATCAAACAAGGTCGAAGTCAATATATAACTTTTATTTTACCTCAATTTATGAGACCCTTAGACCCCATGCTCTTTGATGTTCTCTCTCTTAGAAATCTAGTCCCAAGTATTTAAATGAAAGTCATCTCTAGCACCCATGTTTGGTCTTCTAAATCCATATGGAGGAGGAATATAAAAATCCATCAAGAAAGCTAAAATCCAAATCATTTGAAACAAAAGATAATAATATATCAAAAAATCAACATACAAATATCAAAAGTCAAAATCACACCGAAAGATGTTATTACAAACACATCTCCTATCTCTAATAGAATCTCAAACTCCATAGTTGGCCTCACATAGAGCCGAGGTCCTTTGGGGTGTGGTAGGCCAATATATTGGAATAGGGGATTTCAAAAACTCTATGGTTCTACCTATTTTCTCATGCAATTACCCAATCTTTGTATTAGATCGATGACTCTGTAAGGGGTTCTAAACAATGGATAACACATTGTGAGAAGGTATATCCATTTTAATTTTCATGCATATAGCCTTCATGGGATGATAAATATACATCATTTGTTGACCTAAGACTTTTGTGGCTAAGAGAAGTTATTTAGAGTCCTTAAAGTTTAAATTCCTCTTGTTTTGACAAACCTAATTTGATTGTCTTGACTTTGATAAAGAGTTCCTCTACCTTGCTTTTTCCTTCATCCTCCCCTCCACCCATTTCATTTCCCCCATTGATAGGCAAATTTTGATTCTAAATATGTTTCCCTTTTATTTTTCCTTATTATTCAAATCTCAAAAACATGCTATCACTAATTTGTTTTATTTTTATATATCCTTAAATCAAAACGTGTTTGATAAACTATGGATTCATTTTCTTTCTACCATGGCTTTACATTCCTAGACTTGTTTTAATTTCATTTTACCATTTATCATTTTTATACTATCTTGTTGTTGCAGACACCTAAGTTCATACCTTTTTTCCATTATTGAGTGAGGTTGGTTTGTTACTTCTCACTCGTCAATGTTTTTTTCCCTTTTTATGCACATTTTTCCATTGTTGAGTGAGATAAAAATTGTTAATGCTCACTCATCAATGTTTTTTTACCATTTTATTTCATCTCTTTAACATTGATTATTACCATACTTTTTTACATGTACCCTTATTTTGAATTGGTGATTTAGCCTTTCTTACTTAAAGTTTAATTATTTTAGTTTTTTGGTCTTTAGTAGCCCTAGATTTTTGATTGCTCAATTTACTCTTATTTTTGACTTTGTTATTTGGTATAACATAACACTTGTCACCCTAGCTTGCCAAATTCCAACATATGTCCCATCCTCATAGCACCAATTGTCTTATCTTTTCTTATGTATTTTTTTAAGCTCTTTAGTTTTGTATTCGTAGGTTTGTCAAAAGCAATCTCTGTGCCCTACACATTCAAAACTAACAACACAATAGATAACCATCCAATTATAAAATAAAATCAAGGTACACATCACTTTTACTTTTTAGTTATTTCCCTTTCAATTATTTTTGTTTTAAAATACTATAAATTTTATTTATCATTATCATTATGTGTTACTATATTCTTTCTCGAACCACCATCCCCTATTGCACCTTAGTGACACATGATGAGCTTCGAGTGGGACATATGTATACACATAATATTTTCAAAATTTTATCACATATTGATGATTTACATCTTGAAAAAACCCATCAAGAATAAATCTCTCTAAGTTCATGCCTTAAGGGGTGCATCAGGAAAGGGGTGGGCAGACCTTTGGTGCTTCATAGGATTGGTGTCCCTTATTGCCACATTATTACCAATCCAACTAGCCCTTAAAAGCATCCCTAATCTATTGCTCCTCCCTTTCACATTCCTCTAGTCTTTCTCCTTTTTCCATCCCTCTTTTTTGTACTATTTCTCTATTTAGCCAATTAGATACATTAGGTCAACCCTATACTATTTAGGGACATTTTTAATTTGAAATATTGTTAACCCTTGGCCAACCTAGATTATGACTTAGTGATTAATTGATAAAAAACATACAGGGTCGATTGGGTCAACCCTGTATAACTAAAATATATGAAAGGATTTAGGGTAATATCTACCTATAAATATAATATAATTTCATCATTATTTCAATATGAAATTAGGAGTTATTATTCGCTCATACTTATTTACAATCTAATATTCCACCATTCTACTTGAGGAGTTTGAGCTTAAGATTTCTACTTGCATAATCTAGTCTTATGGATAAGTCTTGGATGCTTTGGCCTTTATTAGTTATCCTTAAAAACCACAACAACCTCTTATAAATCCCCTTTGGCCAAGGGAGAGATTGAGTCTCAACAGGTTCACATTCAAGTAAGTATATTCTAACTTTGTTCTCCTCTCTTTTAGTAGATAGAATTTTCATAAATATTGGCTCTAATAATATTACTCTTCATATTCCTTGTATTAAGTTCTTACTCATACTTAGCTTAATTCAGATTATCTTATACATGTTTTGATTACTTCTAACCCTTCATATTATGCAATAAGATTTGGTGTGCACTAGATTAGATTTACTTTCTTATTTATTAGAATAGGTGAATATAAAACCTTAGGACTCTTTTAGGATGTTACATTATTGTGTTAGACTGTAGGCTTTGGAACCCTTCCTAGCATGGTGTATTATGACAATTGATCCCCTAATCAGGTCTAGAAGATTACCATATTAGTTATTCTCTTACTTAATAAATTTATTACCAATTAGAAGTGTAGGTATGCTCTATCCTTTTCAAGATAGGATTGATTTATAGACATGATGCATTTCTGATTATATACAACCCCTCCACCCCCCCACTCTATTTTTATGTGATGGGAAGTATCAACTAGTAGTTACCTCACTTGAAAGGATAAGATAACCATGTAGAATATGAATTTATCATGCATAATATTGGAGAAACATGTCTAGTTTTGTGTGTGTGTGTGTGTGTGTGTGTGTGTGTGTGTGTGTGTGTGTGTGTGTGTGTGTGTGTGTGTGTGTGTGTGTGTGTGTGTGAGAGAGAGAGAGAGAGAGAGAGAGAGAGAGAGAGAGAGAGAGAGAGAGAGAGAGAGAGAGATGAAAAATGTGATCACATCAAATCTTAATATGCATGATATATATTATATAAACTTTTAGAGAGTAATAGTACATGATCAACAATCAATCAAGCACATGCAAGGGCATATCAATAATAAATCAAAGGACAATGGTCTAAAAAGAATACAAATAAGGGGCATGTTAAAATGTCACACAATTGAATGGGAATGATTTAGTAAAATGTCCACAAAACATAAGCATGACATTCAAATGTCAACATACAATAAATCATGGAAAATGTAAATGTCAAAATTATCAAACATAGGGATGGGGGACAAAATCAACGGAATATATTCAAATGCTGAAATCCTCAAGGAAATATCAAGGCAAAACACTCAAGTAAGTGCATAAATTAAATCATAAGCAATGAGAATGAACATAGGTTACTAGTACATACATATGTGTTATAAAAAATGTGAATTACATAGAATATCAGTTACACTAAGAAATATGTAAGGATGGAAAGGCATGTGTAAGTACATAATCTCAAACCTAATAATGGAAAATGATAATAGAATGATATAACCTATGTGTATCATGATAATTTATAGGTTAAATTTCTACTATAACCCAAGGATCTCATCATGGAGATACATTTTTAGAGGTCCCATATCATGTCTATCGTAATCATATGCTACAAAATTAGTATCATTAAGATCTTACCAATATTCTATATTACTAGGTTCATAAACATGTGAAAGGAATTCAAATTCCAAACTACAATAAGATAGCATTAAAAAATTAAATATAATCTAATCTAATCTCAATCAACCTAGGATATAGATACAAATTAAAAGAAACAAAAACACAAACTTATACATTTGAAGTATCGTAAGCTTCCTCCATTGTGATTCAAATGTATTTTCTCTCTAAAATGTGGTTTCTCAATATTATCTAATGCAATGGAATTTGGGAAACATTTTGGTATGTAAATTCTCTTTGGATGGATTGGATTCACTTGGGATTCTCTCATAAATTTGATAGAACTTCACTAGCATAAGTTAATATGGATGAAAGTGATGGATTGCATGTCTATTTTTAGGTTTTTTTGAGGTTAATAAAATGGTGGAGGATTATTTGAATATTTATAATTACATAAATAATCAATGATGGATAATTAATCCTCATTTATGATGATGATGACCAATTCCATAGGTTGAGATAAAAGGGTAATTGGTTGAGTGAATAATCAATAATTGGTTAAATTTGTTAAAAGGTTCTAGGTGACTCACTAGGTGGTTAAAGAAGTTGAGGAATTGGTTAGCTGAGTCAAAATTTGAGGTAGATAAATGTGGAGGATGTCTAGGTGAGGTATAAAATCTAGATTTAGTAAATAAATTTAGATAAAAGGTGTGTATAATTGATTAATTAGGAATTATTCAATTGTTTGAATTTTGGAGGGAAATGATGTTGGTTTGAACTTGAATCTAGGGAATAATGATAGTCCATTTTGAAAAAATGAATTTTAGGTTTTTAAATTTTCCCTCTTTGAAATGGTGTTGTGAAGTAATATCATTTTGAAGAATAATAGAAGAAGTAGAACATTGATGATTGAGAAGAAAAAGTTTCCCCAAGTGAATGAAAATTAATGTGATGATTCCCCATAGAATAGTCATATGTGAAAGTGGATTAATGATCAAAATTATGAATAATAAAAATGAATAAGTGTTAATAATGTAAACCATCAATAGATCAAAGTACCAAAAAATTATGTTGTACTTTTAATATTAATGTATGTAAAAGGATTTTCTGCTAGTTGTTAAAAACTAGAGAATACATTGGAAAATAATATTTACCATTTATAGATTGCATGCTTGGATGGTACTCAGACTCATGGATCTCATGAGTAGATGTGTGAATGATATACCCTGATGATTGTAAGTTTTAGGCTATAAAAGATAAATGTAAATTTTCTAATTTGTGATAAATATTTAAAATTTTTAAAGTTTCAAGCATTGTTAAGTAGATATAGCATTGTGATTAAATTATGGTAGAAAATTTGGATGAAATGACGTTTATGGATGATGGTGGTCATATTAACCCTAGATACCCTATGTTTCTAAGCATTCTCTACATAATTCATTATGGACAAAGCTTGAATAGGGATATTAACTTATATGTAGTTCTCCTAATGTAAGAGATATGTGAAGTGATGATGTAATATAAAAGTGACCCATGGATGTTAATAACCCACTTAAATTAATTATTTCACATTATGATAGGATGTGATGATGGATTTATTTGCCCTTAAGTAATGATATATGTAAGGATTGCATTTAGAATGATGTATCTCTAGATAGAATACATGATTTGAGGTGCCCCCTGAGTCGGGGTTCATAGGAGCATAAGTTGGAATGATTTATCTCATTGTAAAGATACGATATTGGATTGGTTGACTAATTTATTAATTATTAATTTATTGAGTGAAGGATAGATGGAGAAAGGATGGATATTTTTATGGTATTTATTTTCCTACATTTTGTTTGATAATATCACATGTTAAATTTTGTTTGATAATATCACATGTTAATCCTTTTCAACTTTCTCTATGGTATATAAAAAACTAAGGTAAAAATTCATGGATGTATGGATTTTTTTTGCCTTGTGTTGAGTTTTTACCTTAAATTGAAATTCCAACCTAAGTAAAATTTTTAGAAACCTAATTTTTAATGTAGTTTAAAACAAGAATTACTAATGATATGAAATAATCATGATGAGTGTTTATGTTGTACGCATAAGGGATTGAAAATTTTATTTGTGAAGAATGAATTACATCATGATATAAAATATTCATAATCACACTATAATGTAACACACAAAATAATCTTGACTTTAAAAATCACAAAAATAGTTAAAAAGAGGATAAAATATTAGGTTGTGATATATATAATTCATCATGATATGTGAAACAATAATAACACTATAATTTAATACACATTTTTTTAATTAGAAAATACACATAATAAAATATGAAAGAGACTAAGCAATTAAAAACAAGACAAATGCAAACCAAAAAAGCTCACACCAAAAAATAATTAAAAGATAAAAGAAAACAAGTAAATGAAAAGATGAATAATATGAATGTTAAATTACAAGATAATAATTCTAGTCTCAACAAAATTAAGCTCATTAACTATAAATAGTAGTTAAATAACAACATATTAAAAGATTTAAATAAAATATGACTAAAAAAAATTGAAAATAGACAAAACCTAAAAAAATAAATACAAATGACTATACCAACATCCTAGACCTAGGTTGAGACATTTGGTGTCCATGATCTATGATACCATTTAATGATCGATGAGGATGTTTGAGCAAACCCACATGGATGTGGATATGAAAAAGTGATTTCACATGTTTGATGTGAAAATAATGAAACCATGCTTAGGGTAATGGGATGATGGGGATGATGGTGGTTGAACTAACCCTAGAGACACCATGTCTCTAATAGCTAACTACATAATCAACCTTGGATAAAGTTCATGTGTGGATATTAGGACAGATGTAGTTATCCCAATATGGGAAGTGATGAGAAAATGTTTTGATTTATGATTATTTTGTGTAGATGAATAAATGTGTAATGTTCTTGAAAATAAAGTGATCAATTAAATGATGATATCTGGTTTGAAATATAGGTAGGATGGTACATGTGGATAGGTTAAGTGTTTTGTGTTTATTTGGAATGAGTGTGTTTGTGATAGAATTGGTAATACATAAGATGATATTATAACATGAACAATGACATAAATTCACAAATACATGGAGAAAACCTTAAGCTAAAATTCTATGAAATGTATGGGAAGACAAATGGCAATGTGGGAATAAACAAGTGATAATTATAATGGGATACCCCCAACTAACAAGGTTGAATATAGATAATGGATTAATCATGGTGCCAAATACCTATTTTTCACCATGTTACTTTCCCAAAGCACCAAGAAACTAGTTTTCACTCATGAATGGACTATTTTCTCTTTTTCTCAATTTATCATTTAATATATAAAAAACAACATTAGAAAAAGTTAGGCATGTAATATATTAAGGTGCATGATACTCATAGGTTCATAATATCTCCTCTCCATCTTTTGTGCTCAACCTAAAAGATCCTGATCCATATTTTGGTAATAATTACATATGGGCCTAACCAATTGGGTTCAAAATTTCCTTTCTTATCCCTCTCAGTATTAGTAGTCCTCTAGGTTTCCTTTAGAATAAGATATTTGATTTATAACTCCATGGATTTTATACAAATAATATAGCTATGGTGAATGAAATTTTGGTAGACTTGTAAATGGTTTAAGGCATTAAGTAATTTCTCATCTAGAAGGTTGAGTTCATTGAGATGTGAAGTGTGGTAAGAATTTTCATCAATAATATGTTATAGGGATATGTGTAAATATGGAATATTGAGTTTTATAGGTAAAATAGATTTTATTCCATAGACAAGTAAATATGGGGGTGCCCCCATGGTTATACAGATGCTAGTGTGGTATGCCCAAATGGAGAGATAAATTTGTGTATTTTACTCACAACAAAATTCATTAACAAATCGTTTAAAGGTTCAGAGTTTTTTTTAATTTTTTGCTTTCACTTGGCCATTTCCTTATAAATAATATGGAGTGTTCATTTCTACTTTATATGGTAGGTTTTGAAAAGGGACTTGATTTATTTATCTGTGAATGATTTTTCATTATCAAAGATGATAGCAGAAGGGATACCAAAGAAATAAACAATATGGTTTAAAATGAACTTATAAACTTGTTATTTGCTAACATATATAAGTGGCATTATTTCAACCCACTTCATAAAATAGTCAGTGGTGGTAATAATGTGCTCAAGGCCATCTAAAGAATTTATATTCATTTTTCCAAAGAGGTCTCACCCCCATGTCAAAAATATCCAAGGTGTGGTAATGGGCTTCAAATATTCTAAAGGGTTATGTATAGACATAATATTTTCAAACTTGTATCACTTACTAACACTTTATATCTTACATGAACCTATCAAATCTTAATCTCTCTAAGTGCACACCTTAAGGGGTACAATAAAAAATGGGTGGATAGACCATTAGTGCTTCATAAAATTATTGTCCCTTTTTCCAATTTTCATCTACACACTTGTCTTCTAAAACCATTATTTCTAAGCTTATTCTTCTATGTTGTACCCAATCTAGTCATTTTCTACACTTTATCCTCCTTTTCCTTACCTTGATCCTCATTTGACAGTTGGTTATACTAGGTTATCTAGGTTGACCTTGTATTATTTCAATATATTTTTCACTTTGGAGCTTGTTAGCCTTTGGCCGACCTAGTTTGGGACCTTGTGAATAATTATCTTAAAACATATAGGGTTAACTGGGTCGACTCTATATAGCCAAAATATTTGAAAGGGTTTATGTTAAGATCCACTGGTATATACAATTTCATTTCCACTATTTTAAAAAGAAGAAGATAATAAGTAAGTGAAAATGAACATCTACTTATTGACCATTCTACTCAAGAAGTAATGCTTAGGGTTACATACTTCCTTTGGAGATACGGATCTTGTGTTTTGGATGAATTGATAAGTTGTTTAGCCTAGAGCTGATTTGTCGTTGTTATCCTTACATACCATAATAATTTCTTGTGAAGCACCTTGGCTAAGGGAGAGATTGAGGCTTGATAGATTCATCTTCAAAGGTAAGTATTATTAACTTTATTTCTCCTTTATAAGAGTATATATATAATGTAGTTGTAGTCTTATTCCATGATTTAGGATTTCATATATGTTGGCATAAGTATATGTCTTCTATAAATGTTTTGTTTTGTTGTTTCTAAGACCCACTTTGTGCCACAAGCTTTGGTGAGCACTATATTAGATTTACTTTCTTGTTATTAAATTTAAGTGAAATATTAAACCTAGGACTCTTTTAGGGTTATTACATGATTATGTTATATTTTAGGCTTTGGAACCATTCATATCATGGTGTATTGTGATTAGTGATCCCATAATTGAGTCTAGAGGATCCCCATATTGGTTATGTTCCCACCTAACAAATGTTTTCCCAATCGTAAGTGTGGGTATGCTCTATCTTCTTGAAGATAAGATTGATTTATATACATGATGCATTTATAATTGCATACATTCTAGTGAACCTGATGTGAACTAATACTTGAAAGATGTGTTCACTTATTTCATTCATTTTTATCATATAATTTTCATATGGGGTTGACTGCATCGACCCAGTTCTAACTTTTATTTGTATGTTTTCAAATACAAGATACTATATCGACCCAGTTGACCTAGTACAATTTTCTAGACTTTCAAACATGTATTCTAGACTACTAGGCTAACTCAGTCAACCTTGTACAATTTATGACATCTTTTTTAGCATACGAGGCCAACCCAATTGACCTTGTACATTTTAGGCACTCAGTAATAGGTTTTTGTAAAGCTTGATCAACCTAGTCAACCTAGTTAGAAGATTTTGTAATAATTTATCAAAGTTATTGAATAAGAATCTCACCTCTTTTAATCTTCAATCTACCAAGGTTCCTATCTTTCAATCTCTTTCCTTGAATTCTTTCTTTCTAATATTTATAGTCTTTAAAACTACCCTTGTACAATCAACTGGGTCGGCCCTATCGATCTAGTTTTATATTCTGTGTTGTCTAGATAACTAGGTTGAATATGTCGACCCTATTCATATTTAGACCTTTGATTCCATAGTATAGGGGTCACACTATCAACTTTTTTTTGATATTCTATGCATACACTATCACTAAAAATAACACTATATCATGTTTCAATGTTAGAATTAACCCTTATATGCTAGTAATTAGCTCACACTTTCATTTATTATTATTTATACGCTTAAAATAGATCACATAGTATAATTATTTGGTTTTTAATTAACTATCTAGTTTAAATATTTCTATTTTATGTACACATGACCAAATCACAAAATCTAAACAAGCATTTTAACATTTGACTACCCAAGGCCAACCTACTTGGATTTTATCACCAAGGGGGAAGCTGACATGATGTTTTGGTTAAGTATAAAACATGGTTAATGGTATATTATGGCTAATAACCCATCACCCTTATCACTATGGCGTGTGAAGTGATGGGGTAGTCCCCAATACCAAGCCTATATCATTACTACTATAGATCCCTTTTATCCCAAATTTCCTAAAACTAGCCTTAGATTGATTTCTAGTTCCTTACTTATAACCAACATCCCATCACATTTAAAATCATATTCTTAATAAACTAATAAAAATTTTGGTTGACCATTTAGTTCTTTACTTTCCAAGTTGATTGCTTTCTCTTTACTTAATTGTATATTGTATTACAAAAACTTGTATTAGCTAGTGTTGGTGCAACATTTTATAATATATGCCTCAATTAGATTAGTCAATGTTAGTCCAATTGATTTCTTTTCCCTTTAGTTATTAATTTTCAAATTACTTACATAAATTATCATGTTTAAGTTCACAATCTATCTAATTTTCCCTAGTTGTTGTACTAGGTCAACCCAGTCAACCTAATACACTTTTTTAGCCTCTATCTTTTATACTCGATTGACCCAATTGGCCTTGTACTCTTTGTAGGCCCTATTTCTTATATTAGGTCAACCCAATTAACCCTGTACTGTTTCTATCATTTCTTGTTTCCTTGACTTCTCATTTCTCTTCCTTTCCCTTCATCATGAACTTTCTACTTGATGATAACATTAAGTTGCAGTCAATGGACATGATGAATTTTACCAACCCTCATAAGGTTTCCCATAGATAGAGTAGGTATCATCTCTTGTATGAGAGTAATGTTCACATTTACACTTGAATAATTAACTATGAACCCTTCCTACTACCTCTTCCTAGAGTAATCCTCTCTTCTCATTAAAATACCAACTCAAATTATATTATACCCCTTAAATGTCTTTATTTATCTCTAAATTTCCTCAACATCAAGGAAAGTATTCCTCTACCATTTACAACATTATGATTATTATTAAATCCAAATAGCCTTATTCACCTACTCGTACATTCTCAAATGGATTTAGATGTACTAATTTATTTTATTCTCAACCTCTTCCCTTGATTATGACTCCTTTCGATACCATGACCTCTTCTTCTTTAACCTCGTTTATCTCCATGCCTAGTAAATCTCCTAACATGGATGGTTTTACATCTAGTGAACCTCTTATAAAATCTAATATATTTAATCATTCCATTAGGGCATCATTTACTACACAAGGTAATCATTCTTTTAGTACTTCCTCTTCTCATCCATTCGCTAGTCCATCTTTTGATACACAAGAAAATTTTACCACTAGTTCCTCACATTCTCACAATTCCTCTCAAGCTCCTATCAACACTAATAGTGGTACCCAAGCCACTAATACCAACTATAATTCCTCTAAAAATTCTAATCAAGCCCACCAATTCTTGTTACAAACACTTAATCAAATGATTACTTTTTAGGCTCATAATAAAAATCAAATGATGAGAATGCAAAACCATATCTACATATTCAATCGCATCCTTAAACAATGGCTTAGGGCACACATAACTAAAATGTTACCCTACCTCCTCTTCAATATTCCTAAGTTAATCTCATTCCTTAACCTCCTTTGGTTAAAAAAACCGTTAATCATATTATAAATGAGCCTCTTACCACTCAAATTGATAATATTGATATAAGAGGTATAACCCCTACAATTTCTTATAATGAATCAACCAATCCTACCCTTCAACTTAAAACATTTGGAAATATTTATAAGTATTGGGTCAAATTAAACACCTTTGACACTACCAAACCACTATCCAAACCCACGGGTGATTCTTTAGATTGGGACAACTAAATTACAACTCATTTTATTACTAGTTTGGAAGATTTAGTGAATTCTTTAGTTCAAGAATTCCAAACTAGTGATTTTTCCAAAAACACTTTGGCCCACTTTATAAATAGTAAATAACTCAAAAATGAAACTACCCAAGGATTTTTTTTAATGTGGAAAACTTTGTTAAATAAGTGTGAACATAACATGGCAGATGATAATATTTTCCATCTCTTTAACAATGCACTTTTTCTTAAACTACAATATTGGGTCCACACTCTCTCTCCACTTACTTTGGAGGAGGATATTGACCAAGCTAAAATACAATATTTCCTTATGCATCAATTCTATCTACCCTAAATTTTTTTGGGCCCTAGTCTCTTACTTAGGAACAAAAATCATAATGTTACGAATGATAGTGTCATGTATTCTTATGACACCATTTACATGTTCAAGCTATTATTCCCAACCAATATTCAAAACCAAATACCTTTTCTCAAAAATATACCAATCCTCACTTATATTCACTAAATAACATCAATGTTCACAAGCCTTTATCTTTAACTAAATTGCTTAAGCATCTACTGAGGCCTCTTTCACAATAACTTGACCCCATCCTATAAAAACTTAGTATGACCCTAAGAAATTTTTTTGGTTTCATGATAGTTGGGACCATTCTCATGAGATCTATATCCAAATTCATAATTTAGTTATGTATTTTCTTCTTGGTCCTAATTTTGATCATGATTCAATCATTTGCAAATGTCAACAAGCCTATGAAATTGCTTTTAAGGATTACAAAATACATGATAAATCTCAAACCTTAAATAAATCCAATGCTCATTTGGATATCTATAAAGACCCTCTTCCTAATCATCAACCTATCCAAGACAACTAAGATAAACCAGCCCCTTACACCAAAAATGTAGAAAGTCTTATTAATCCAACTCCTAAAGAGAACATGGTTATCATGACTAATATTAAAAGGGTGGTTGATTTTATTGATGCAAAACCTATCTACACTCCTCCATCATCTCAAAAAAATCATGTTATGTAAGATTCTTCTCTAACTAATTTAAATGAGTTGTGAAAAAATTAAGTTATGACTTTTGATGATCCCATTGATGATTCTCCTTTGGATAACAATTCTCATTCTATTTCTACCACTCTTCCATCTTCATCTTCTAACACCAATGATAATCAAACTTTTACTAATTCTCTTCTATTAATTCTCAAAACCATCCTAAACCATATAATTCATCTTCAAAAAATCACTTCCAACCTTGTTCTAAACCTTATCCTTCTTATAAACACAAATTCCAATGCCCTCAGTTCTTCCTTTGGAGGATCTCATTAACCATTATGCACCTATTTATAAAAACATTCTTATGGGTTATGATGAATGGATCCCATCATGGAAATCACTAATATCCCATCCCAAATTCCATTCCTTAAGCTTATGAGGACATATCCACATCATATAAATCATTTCAGGTAACTCTTATTTGAAATGAACCTCCCTTGTCCTCACCTAGTAGGATGGGAAGTGGCCTTATCTAGATCTAAGGATAGTATATTACAACAATGTGAAGAGACATCCATCAATGTTGATGAAACCATGGATATATCTCTTTCTTTAAAATTACTCATTTAATCTATAATTTTTGAAGAGATTATACTTCATGTGGATGATCCTTGTTTATTCATTAGTATCTAAATAGGTGATATCAAAATAAGACATGCATTTATTGAAGATGTTTCAGGCACGTGCATTACCTCTCTTGATTTTATTAAAATCCTTAAATACTCATAATGTAATATCAAATCCACACATAGAACATGAAAAATATATCATCAAAGGAAAATTCCTCCATTAGGTTGTGTGTGGCTTCCCATTACCATCCCACCTGTCATCATTTATTTGAAGGTGATGATATTTAACTTTCCTCTTTATTATAACATCTTGCTTGGTAGGCCTTAGACTCACTATATGAGAGTGTTTTCTTCTTCTACCTACCAATGCATTAAATTCCCTCATAATAGAGACATTTATAGGATCTATGGTGAAACTAACCCTCAAAATTTCAAATAATTTTAAGACCATGGTGTTGTCAAGATTCCTACTTTTGAACCTTTGCCTAGTGTTCCATTCCATGAGTCTCAATGATTCACATTTCTCATCAATTTGACTCGAGGTTACAATGGTCATCATGAAATCAGTGGGAACATTCCCCCTAAAATATTAGAAGATTATGATGATGATATAGATGAGATTAACCTAAACATTAGAAATTTTGACCTCTCACCTCATCTCATCTTGCAGGTTCTAGATTTTATGTAGCCTCATTCTTGAAAACCTCTTTGTGATGATATCTATGTTATCTTGAATAAAACTTGGAAATATATTTATCACACTTCATCAAATGACAATGTCATACATAATTGAATTATTGACCTTCACACCTTATATTATGATGATGGTTATTCCTTAGATGATCCATTTTTAGGTGGTCTTGTCTAGGCCTATGATTCTAAGATTACCCATTATCATTATTATTTACTTGAGTCTTTTTGTGTATCTTCATGACTTATTTTGCTTACAATTCCTAATTTTTTTAATTTTTCATCTTTATTGTAGGTTATATATGGTACCAAAATCTCTAGTTTATAAGGAACCCCATAGGAGTATGCTCATGAATCATGCTATGACTGGGCCTTACCACTTTGTTAGGTACCCTAACTACCATAGTTGGTTTAGCCTTGAGATGCATGCCACCCTTATTCAACTTTCTATATATCCTTCCCCTCACTTAGTAGAGCCCATATCAAATCCCATTTCCACTCATACTATTACTAAGTCTATCCATACTTTTGATCATATCTCTCTTTCTATTGATCCTAGTTTTATTCCTTCCCCATCACCATCTTCTCTTGGTGATGATTTGTTTCCTTTGCCTCAAATGGATCTATTGTCCATTAAATTGGATAATGATTCTTCTCTAGTTTCTTCCACTTCTATTATGCCTCCTCGTATGATTATGTTTACCAAGACTACTCATAAGCATATATGTTGCTTCCATGAGATAGATAATCACTATTCCACTCATTTTTGTAAGTTGTGATAATACATTGATACTTTTCATCCTTCATCTCCATCCCCAAAAAAATTTATACCTCCCCTAAAGGTATTACCTTAATATATGCCTAAGTATGGTGAGGTTTATTATTTATGGCACCAATGTGACACCCATCACACCAATCATTTTCATATTCTTCAACAACACCTTAATGATCACCTTATAACTTTTACCAAACATTATACCATTCTTCCCAAAGTTTTTTATTACAAGAAGGCTCCTCCTTATTCTCCCATAGTTCCAAATTCCATGGTTCCATCACCTCCTATGGTTCTTTCATCACCTTCTATGTCTCCATCAGTGACTCCTTTACTTGTGGACCTTCCCTCACTTATGGATCCTTCTCCACTAGTGATTCCTACATCTCATATAGATCCCAATCCCATGTATTCTCCTGAGAATCCCTTGCCTAATTTCCCTCTTCAACATGATCCATTGAGCATTCCTAATTTTTTTATTAAGGACACTAAAAGATAAGTATTTTCCTAGTTTTCATTGAAGATATATGAAACATTAGAAATAGTTCATATACATATTCATAGGGATCTATCCAATGTCTTGGATAATGTGTGTGATAATATTTATCAGTACTTATGAATGAATTCATGGTACTTTTACATTTACATTTGGATTTGACATGTGATCCAATTATATCTTTACCTATCTTTTATATCATTTGACATTGTGTCAAAATCTTATTTATCTTACATGGTGATTTTACCTTTTATACTTATATTACTTATATTATCATTT
The DNA here is from genome assembly GCA_037957365.1 of Torreya grandis. Classification (NCBI taxonomy): domain Eukaryota; kingdom Viridiplantae; phylum Streptophyta; class Pinopsida; order Cupressales; family Taxaceae; genus Torreya; species Torreya grandis. Next base: position 3,200,397 of record JARHVA010001474.1, on the reverse strand, counting down.
ATATTTGTAATGATTGTCTTTCTTTATCATTTTTTTTTCTTTCTTGATTTTTTTAAAAATTCCATTTATTTTCACTTCATGATTATTTACTTGCTTACTCCTATTTTTCATAGATAATTATCTTTGTGACTTAGTTATACCAAACTTGTTTCTTTTAGTCGTTATTACTTATTACCATGTGATTAGTTAACAAAAAATTCATATCATTATATTCTCTTTTTACTGATCCACTTTGGATATCATTTCTCCCTTTCTTTATTTTTCACAAACTAAGCATATACACAGTTGAGACTTCAAATCACATGCTAGTTCATTGTTAAGCCTAATTGTTCTAGTTAATCTTTATTTTTGGTCACTTAGATTCATTTTTCCTTATCCTAAAACTAATTCGTGTGTATCACTACATCTCTAAAAATTGGTCATTCCAAATCTATCTAGAGGAGGAATCTTAAAAAAACATTAAAAACATTTAAAATCCAAATCATTTAAAAAAAGGCAATGATACAAAAGGTAAAAACATTCAAACTTATTAAAAGTCAAATCACACTAAAAGACACGATTCAAAGCACATCTCCTTCTTCTAGTCAAATTTCAAACCCTACACTTGGCCTCACAATAGAGCCAAGGTCTTTTGGGGTGTGGTAGGCTAGTAGATTAAAAGAGGAGAATAAAAAATCTTTTAGAAATACCTACTTTCTCACACAATCACCTAATCTTTTTAGTAGATTACCGACTCTAGAATGTGTCTTGAATATTGGGGAACATGTTGTGGGAAGGTAAGTACATTTAAATTTTATTTTACCAATATACCTTCATGAGTTGATCTTAGTGACACACTTATTTTCCTACAAAGCTTTATGTTTATAGACAATAAGTTTCCTTTATACATTGATGGTCACTAGTCACTTAGTGTCTTCTAATGTCCTTAGTATGCCTATTATCTTCTAAGGTATTCTTATTAGACACCTAATTCATGATTTTTACATTCCCTATATCCCTCATATTTCCTATTGATAAATATTGTTTTGTTCATTGATCACTCCCCTTGGGATTTCAATTGTGATTTATTTTGTAAGACCATAGATAGGACCTAACATTCCTCAAAAATTACCATCATATAACCTTATTATTACCCACTATTTCTAATAGTTTTTTGATTTTCTACATTTAGAAGATGAAAGAAACTAAGATAATGGTCAAGGGTTAGATGATACCCAGATGAATTTTACACACCATATCCAGACGATTGAAGGAGCTCCTCTTTGGCTGTGGAGGACGACACCTATAGAGAGAAAGAGACTAAAATAAGGAAAATGTTAGATAGATAGATGATGGACTGCCAAGCAAAGCTTGGTCCCAAAAGTGCAAAAGACTTCCTTGAGGGATGACAGTCCACTTGTTGATAAAAATAATGTTGGATAAAGAGAAATAATGAAAGACTTAAAGAAATGGAAATAGATAATGCATACCTGATTCCTTATAATCTATCTTTCACAGTCACCAATGCCGGTTAGTCTGTCATCGTCAGTTATGAATGTTGCTAATGCCGGTTATTCTACCATCATCAGTTGGTCAATGTGACAAAGTTGGTTATGCCACCGATGTCAATAGGGGTAGTGGACTTTTGGACAGGTCTCAAGTTGTGTCTTTGGTTGATAGAATGGTCTGAGAGGTAAAAGGGTCTATGCGGGGTTGCAGGGAGACTGATAAGGTCTGCAAAGGGTCAGAGGGAGAGGATAGGTTGTCAAAAAAAGGGGTAAGAGTATGAAGAAGGCTTCTCAGCCTTTTTAGGAAGAAGTCAGGTCGGGTCTGGTTGATAGCTGAGTTTGATTGATAATACTTAGAAGTAATGAAAAGAAGCCAATTGCTTATACATTCTAAATACATTCTAGATCACTGAAATAATAAAAAGGGCAGAAGAATACTTACCTCCTACTTGGTGCAGAGCTAGAGGTGTTTGAGACGCTTGTCCCTGTTGTGTCTATAGCTGGAAGAGCGTTTGGTTGAAGTCTAATGATTGATTTCAAAGAGTCCCTGTTGATGTCTAGGTTTGAGAGCCGAGAGAGTGAGAGGTCAAATTTTGGATCTGTGATTGACTAATTTAGTGTTGTGATTTTAGTGTCACATGGAGGGAGAATTTGATTCAGGTTATTTTAAGCTACCAACGTTAGTGATCCCACCAGTGTCAGCCAATGGGTAACCAATGTCGGTAGCTAGAAGGTGGGTAAAAAGGCTATTTTCAGCCTTTTACCCATTCCTCCCTCTGTCGAGTGTAGTGGTCATGGTTAAATGGTTAAAGGCGAGCTAAATGAGCATGAGAGTTTAATGGGAGAGTGGAAATGGGGTTTAAGTAATTAAGATTTGGCATGGGGTGATGGAGGCATCCAAGGGGAGGTATCCAAGGTGGGGTGAGGTGTCAAGGGTGGTGTGTTATTAGTTTAAAATAAGTTATTATTTTAAATCAATAAGTGTGTGGGTTAGGAATGTGTTAGAAGTAGACCAAGGGGACCAAGGAGGGAGTCGACCAAAGAGTAGACATGATTTTGATGTCTACATTTTCCCCTTTTTATTTTGTTGGTTGTTCTTGATGAACTGCAAGACAAAAATAGGAGCAAGTTGCCCCAAGTATGGGATGAGGTGGTTTTGTCCTATTGGTTATTCTAGTGAACTACAAGACAAAAATAAGAGTTGGCTATCCTGATTATGGGATGAGGTATTCCCCCTCAAAGTAGGAGCTGAAGGAAGGGAACCTGAAATCAGGTGCCAATTTGATAGATGGTGGATGGATATGGTGAAGTTTGAGTGTGAACACTATAATAGTTGAGATTGCATGCATACCACTTCACAAGATGGGTAGGTCAAATTATTGTAGGTCAAGGGTTGAGGAGTGCTAAAATTGAAATAACTAGACCCCAACATTTAGTCATAGCTAATTAGGTTATTTGATCCAAGATGTAGCTCTAACGGTCATCGTGCTCCAAGTATCTCAGGCTCAGGAAGTGCTCTTGGAAAATACAAAAATGTCACAAGTAATGGGGATCAACTTGCTCATGATCCAATACTTGTGAGGGTCAAAATATGATGTGCAAACAATTTGGCTAACTATTCGTGAAGTAGCCTACATGCAATCAAAACAGCTAAGGCAAAGTTGTCTCAAAAGTGGTCAAGGTCTGAGGAGATAGTCGTGATCTCCAAGGTTGGTGGTCGAGTCGAGTTGAGATAAATAGTTGGTCAATTAGATGGATGGAAAAAAGAATGGCTGAGCTAACCTCAGAAGACATCATGTCATCTGAGTGCTACCTACATAGCCTCTATTTGAAGGGTCTCAGACCAATGTAGTTCAGGCTAAGAGTCAAAGTGGTTGATAGTTGGTTTAGACTAGGTTAAGTCATGGTCAAAGGTTGAATGGTTTGTCTATCAAGTAGATGAACAAACAGATGTGGCTAAACTAACCCTAGAAGATGTCATTACATCTGAGTGTTGCCCACATAGCCCCTGTAGGAAGGGCCTTAGACCAATGTAGTTTAGGCTAGGAGTCAAAGTGGTTGATAGTTGGTTTGGACTAGGTTAAGTCATGGTCAAAGGTAATATGATTTGTCCATCAAGTAGACAAACAAATTGATGTGGCCGAGCTAACCCCAAAAGATGTCATGTCAACTGAGTGCTGCCTACATAGCCCTTATTAGAAGGGCCTTAGGTCAATGTAGTTCTCCTTAAAATGGAGGAAGAGGGTCGATTATGGATGTGGGTTGGATGAGGTTAAGTCATGGTTAAAGGTGAAATGGTTTGTCCATCAAGTAGACAAACAAATGGAGGTGGCCGAGCTAACCCCATAAGATGTCATGTCATCTGAGTGCTACCTACATAGCCCATGTTTGAAAGGCCTCAGACCAATGTAGTTTAGGCTAGGATTCAAAGTGGTTGATAGTTGGTTTGGATTAGGTTAAGTCATGGCCAAAGGTAATATGGTTTGTCCATCAAGTAGATGAACAAATGGATGTGGCCGAGCTAACCCCAGAAGACATCATGTCAACTGAGTGTTACCTACATAGCCCTTGTTGGAAGGGCCTCAAGCCAATGTAGTTCTCCCTAAAAGGGAGGAAGAGGGTCGGTTATAGATGTGGGTTAGACGAGGTTAAGTCATGGTTAAAGGTGAAATGGTTTGTCCATCAAGTAGATGAACAAATAGAGGTGGCCGAGCTAACCCCAGAAGACGTCATGTCATTTGAGTGCTGCCTACATAGCCCATGTTTGAAGGGCCTCAAACCAATGTAGTTCAGGCTAGGAGTCAAAGTGGTTGATAGTTGGTTTGGACTAGGTTAAGTCATGGTCAAAGGTAATATGGTTTGTCCATCAAGTAGACGAACAAACGGATGTGGCTGAGCTAACCCCAGAAGACATCATGTCAATTGAGTGCTACCTACATAGCCCTTGTTGGAAGGGCCTCAGGCCAATGTATTTCTCCCTAAAATGGAGGAAGAGGGTCAATTATGGATGTGGGTTGGATGAGGTTAAGTCATGGTTAAAGGTGAAATGGTTTGTCCATCAAGTAGATGAATAAATGGAGGTGGCCGAACTAACCCCAGAAGATGTCATGTCATCTGAGTGCTACCTACATAGCCCATGTTTGAAGGGCCTCAAACCAATGTAGTTCAGGCTGGTTGATAGGTTGGTTTGGGCAAGTTATAAATGATGAGGGTATGATGATGTTACAACATTTTCCATATTATGTGATGGTGTATTCTGTAACATTGGTTGAGTGGTCTTTTCATCCCTAGCAATTTTCTATATTCGTGATGGATGTATGCTAAAAGTGAAATGAGGTTATTTATGCTTCAGCAAGTAATGGTTTATGCTTAGCATAAATTGTGTGGTCGATAGTTCCCATGTGTATTGGTTTCCATAGAAACTATGTGAAATGGACTATGTCGATGTTTGTGCTCTGAAAAAGGTTTGGTTGGTTTGGTTTGGTTGGCAAATGATTTGGTTGGATTTGGATTGGTTGTATGTGACCAAAGTGTGTAAGAAGTGAAAGGCACGTTTCTCTTTCATTGACAAGGACATTAATGATAGCATTGATAAGGGTTTTACAAACAGAAGGCCCGTTCATGCATTATATCTTTGACCATTGGTTGTGTTAGAGAAGTAATCGAATCACTTTGACATTAAAATGAGTTCAAAATCCCTTGAGTAGGTGATGTGATATGTTAGGATAGGGTAACCCCTTTTAGTAGGGATAACTCTGCCCCTTTTTATAGGAGACCCTGAGAATGACTATAAGTCAAGTCCATGACTTTTTTTTTGGGTAGACTGATCAATGCAGGAAGTCTACATAGGGATGTCATTTTGTTTTGTGGTCATTTGTGAAGTTGATCGATGCGGGAAGTTTCTAAGAAAGTGTTGTTGATAGCAAGAGTTTAGGCATAGCCATCCTTTGAAGGAGTGGTCTATATTTTTGTTTTATATATATTTTTGATGAATTTGAATAGTTATCCTTCGAGGGAGCAGTTTATTAGCTATAGCAATGATGATGCAACTATCCTTCGAGGGAGCAGTCTGCATTTAGAGTTTATGAACTTTGGATATTTTGACATCCCAATTTTATATTTTTTGTTTTTGACTAAATTTTTGGTCATGGACTTGACTATAGAGGTTTAGAGCGTTCCCTTTTATTAGGACAAAACATTCATACTATATAAAAGGGTTACATAGTGTTGGTTTAGGGAAACAAGGTTAAAAGGAATAGGAATGATGATGAAGGGGTTGCTTAAGGGACGAGCTCAAGTTAAATGTCAAGTGAGCGAGGAATCAACTAACAATAGAATGGTTGTAGATGCAAGGCATTAAGGGGCTCAATTTCTAGCCAGCCTTCAAGAGAAGACAAATGATAAGTCCCTGATCCAAACTTGTGCGTGATGATGTAAGGTTTGAGCCAATTAAGAGCAAACTTGCCTCGTTTACTTTTTTCCATATTGGTCACATGTTAAAGATGAGTAAGAAGTTGGTTGATGTTTGGTCAATGCTTAGATGGTTGGTTGATGTTTGGTTGAGGTTGGTTGAGGTCAAGATTAAAAGGTTGGTTGAGGTCATGATTAAAAGGTTGGTTGATGTTTGGTTGAGGTTGGTTGAGGTCATGATTAAAAGGTTGGTTGATGTTTGGTCGAGGTCGGTTGATGGCTTGGTTGAGGTCATGATAGTCAAGATAAAGTCAAATTCCCCCAATCACTTATGTGATAGGGAGAATGTCTAAAAAACTTAGTTTGAGAGGGCAAGATCTTGGTCTTCCATGTTGGAGGTTGGAATCTTAGAATTATGGATGGTGATGGATGCAATGGTTGGTAATGATTGGACCAAAGCAGCCAGTGGTTGGGGGTCTTTAGGTTGGACCTCCACTGCTTATAAGGCTTTGATTAAGCCTTGATGATGTTATGGAGAGTTTGTATGAGGTCATACAAAGATGTCTTCACAGAGGTTTGGTGATGTTTCACCATGGGGTCATTAATTGGTTTAAAAAATTTGGTCGAGATGTGCCCAAGATTGAAACCTTGGTTTTGATGATTGAGGGGGGTTGATGAAAGGATATGTTTGAGGGAGAGAAATCTTCTCTTTCCCCTTATCCTTCATGGTTTGTGACCTAGTGGCCACATTGATGGTGTTGATTTCAAATATAGGGGTTGAAGGTGGTAGAGAGACCATAGTCTGATGATGGAATCCCGATTTAGGTAAAGATGTTTGAGAGGTATGGGATGATGTCGATGGCTTGGTTAAAGGGTGGTCAAGAGGATCCTTAATGAAAAGGGTGTCCTTCTTTAGGTATTGATGAATGATAGCTTTAAGAGTGTAGCAACGCTCAGTGTCATGTCTAAGTGTGCGATGATATGCACAAATTTTAGTGTCATCGAACCAAGATGGTTTTGGTCTGAGAGGTTGAAATGGTTTGATAGGTGAAAGAGTGATGTTAGAGGATTGTAATAATTGGCATAATAGCAAGGTGTAAGAACCTGTTAATGGATTTGCACATTTTGTTGTAGTAAAAGTTGGCAACCTCTATTTAGAAGCTATTGAGGGAGTGTTTTACACCATTTTTTTGTTTGGTGGTGTGGTCGCACATGTAGATGGGACTTTCGTGGTAGGAGATGTTGGATTCTTTGAGGGAGGTATGTTTTAGTCAGGTGTTGGTAGTAATGGACGTGATTTGTTTTTGTTGGGTGTCGAAGTAGGAAGCACTCTTATTAAGGTGGATGGGTGTGGGCCCAAAATGGAGGGCAATGGTGATGGTGGGAGAAGAGTTCTCCGATGTGGTTTAGTAGCCTTCTTTGGTTTGGTTTGAGGACTACTATTGTGGGGGGTAGGGTTCAAATCTACCATCATCAAATCTTCTTCAACCAAAGTAGGTGAGGTGGTGAGTTACTCTCTCGATGGAGAAGGGATTGGAGATTGTGGCTCTTTGACAGGGCAGAGCATAGGGATGGTGATGGCTTTAGCGTGTGGTCAAGGAGTGGGGAAAGTATGATCCCCCATTGATGATAGGAAGGATGAGGGTGAGGCTATTGGTATTGGAGTCACCAAGGCATCCTCCAATATGGTAGAGTTTAAATTTGACTCTCCTTCATGTGAAAGAGGGCTGGACGGAGGAATATCCTCTATTAGTGGAGGAAAAATAGGAGAAGAGGGTTTGTCCACCTATGGAAGAGAAGTGGGAGAAGAAGACTCTTCTTCGTGTGATGGACCAATGGGTGGGATAACCTCTTCAGACTGTGGGAGATGTTGGTTAGGCATGACAGGAAAGACCATGTTGACTGTGCATATATGACGCTCTTGGGAGTCATCGGCCATGGTCTTCACATTGTTTTGACTAGGGGGATGATTAGGGAATGGTTTTCTAAAGATGTCGATGTTTTGGTTAGGTGGCATGTTTGGGTTATCCAAGACAAGGTCACCTTTATCTATCATGTCTTGGACAATGTTTTTGAAAGTTTTGCAGTTGTTTATGTCATGGCCTTTGACACAGTGATAATGACAAAAGTCATTTTCCCTATAGCATGTAGGGATGGCTTTTGTGGGGTCAAATTATGGTGGTCAGATTTAGGGGAGATTGAGGATCCCCTACTTGACAAGTTTATCCAAAACAGAAGCATATGATTCACCTATAGGAGTATACTGATGCTATACATACCGTTGTTAGAATTGTTTGGTGATGCTTTCAGATGTGGAAGGTTGAGGTTGGTTGGTTTTTGTTGAGGATGGTGATCTAACGACCACAGTGTTTGTCAACTCCTTGGGTTTGGAGTGGGAATTAGAAGGTTTGGATGAGGAAGGGTCATTGGATTTTGCGTTAGTATTTTTACTACATAATTTAACTTTGTCCTCTTCGACAGCACAGAGTTCAAGCTTCCTAGACATGGTGAAAGCTTCATCAAAGGTGCAGAATGTTTGGACCCACAGGGTAGATGAAATATGTTTGGCACACGCCTGAGAGAAGAGCTCAACGAGCTCAGGTTGAGGTAAAGAAAAGGAGAGTTGGTTGATTAAGTCTCTCCAATGGGTGACAAAATTAGCTATTGATTCATCATCAAAATATCTGATAGAGTATAGGTCTGTGATGGAGACCTTTTTGGTGATATTGATTGAAAAGTGGTCAAGGAAAAGTTGAGCTAGTTGGGTGAAAGAAAAGATAGAATGACTGGTAAGGGAGCTATACCAGTCGAGTGCAGCTCCAAAAAGTGACATGGGAAATGTGCATAGTAACAATGCATCATCATGTGTTATAAGGTAACAAGCATGCCTAAATGCTTCTAGATGTTGTTGTGGGTCTTCCTTACTCTGAAAGTGAGTAAACTTGGGAAGTTCCTACTGACTGGGATATGGTTGGATTGGGACTGAAGGATGAATGGGTTCATTGCAAATTTGTTCATATGAAATAACATTGATTGAACTAGAAATGGATGTCTCAAGATTAGACATTTTGTCCATCAACATCTTGATTAGGTGAGTTAATGGATTTGTAGGTGGGGCACCCCCTAGATTGTAGGGTGTTTGAAAGGTGCTATGAGAGGCGTATGACGTAGTTGGTTGCACTTTTATAGGCACAACATATTGATAACTAGTCATAGGGATAGATGTTGAAGCCAGGGATGGTTGTGTCATGAAGCTAGTAGGCACAACTTGACTAGATACCACCAAAGGTGGTTGAATGGTAGCATTGGTAAAAGGATAGGTAGTCACTCCCACATTTATAGGTGCAAGAGTGTGTGGAGTTGAGACAATCAAGTTCTAAAAATGTGACAAACTTGGTTGAATTGAAGAGTCTCGCATTTGGCTCTTAGCAAGATAGTGTTGGAGAGCCTTGACATTATGGTCAAGGAGTCTCTCAAAGTCTTGATCCCCTTTGAGAATAATTGAAAGTTGTTCGGGGGTAGGCTGGACAGGAGTATGTTTAATGTTTGAAGTATGCTCCATTTGGGGACTTGATATGAAAGGCGAAGGTGGAAGTGGTTGTTGCCTTGCATGGTTAATAAGGGATTTGACTTGATGGTGTGTCAAATCCATCTAAGGTGAAAGGTGTCTAGGTTCCAAAAACTGTATATTTTAGTTTCAAAAAACTAGAAGGGGTGTTTTACAGTAAGAAAGTCAGGTTTTAAGCTTGCTATTTTTGAAAAAAAATTGGTTGACAGTGACCAACGTTAGTGGAATAATCGATGTTGGTGGAGATATGTTACCGATGTTGGTTGGAAAACTGATGCCGGTGAGTAAAAGTTGCCGACGTTGGTTGAAAAACCAATGTCAGTGTCTGTGTGTTTCCAGAAACTAAAAAAATAGAAAGTTCATGGAAGAAAAAGAAAGTTCTGAGTTGAATAAGAACTCAGAATAAATGCATCCTCACCAGCTCAAAAAACTAGATAGAGATAGAAAATAGATGAGGACAAGTAGACCCTAGATGTTAAATTCCTAAGATTAAGTTTTAGAGTCTTGTTGGCTTATGCCTTAGAGGAGTGTGTTTGGGAAGTTGGCTTTTAGAATGGGTCCTAAAAGAAGCAGTCTAAGGCTGGTTTCGAGTTAGTTTCGGTGATCAAAAGTCTATATTAGGTTATGTACATGGCCTAGTGCTAAGGAGCAAGCTCCCCTCACTTCACGAGCCCGGAGATAAGCTAGGTCGCTTAGCCAGTATATACTTTCCCTAGAGTTTATACTCTACGAGAGAACAGAGTGGGCTCTCCCCTTGGTATTGAAATCCAAGCGGGATTACCAAGAAGGGTAAGGTATCTGCTAGGTGATGAAATCCTAGTTGGGCCTTGTCTCAAATATGTTTAGATGTTTGATTTGTGATAGTGGTCTGGTCGTGTAATATAAGTGCACTATGATTTATTCATAATGCATTTCTAAGTTACTAGATGTGAGCTAAAAATGCATTCAAGCAGAAATGAGATGCAATAGATTTTAAGCCCAAATTGAAATGTGTGTTCGGATGTAAACAAGTTGAGAAAAGGTTAAGAGTATGAATTTCACTACTCTAAGATGCAAGAAAAAAAGGTGACAAGAAGAAAAAGAAAGAGATTCTTTTTAACTTCTACTTATAATGTCTTTTTGAAATAAAGATATAGAAGAAGGATGCAAGAAGGAATCTAATGCACCTATATGAATATTTGACTTTAGAAGAAAAAGGATGAACCCAAGGAAAACTCCAGGGGTCCTACCAGGTGTGCCAGAATGTTTCTAATAGTTTTTTGCTTTTTTACATTCAGAAGATGAAAGAAACTAAGATAATGGTTAGGGGTTAGATGATACCTAGATGAAGTTTACGCACCGTATCCAGACAATTAAAGGAGCTCCTCTTTGGCTGTGGAGGATGACACCTGTAGAGAGAAAGAGACTAAAACAAGGAAAATGTTAGATAGATAGATGGTGGACTGCCAAGCAAAGCTTGGTCCCAAAAGTGCAAAAGACTTCCTTGAGGGATGACAGTCCACTTGTTGATAAAAATAATGTCAGATAAAGATAAATAATGAAAGACTTAAAGAAATGGAAATAGATAATGCATATCTAATTCCTTGGAATCTATCTTCCATAGTCGTTGATGCTAGTTAGTCTGCCGTCGTCAGTTGTGAATGTTTCCGATGCTGGTTAGTCTATTGTCATCAGTTGGTCAATGTGCCGACGTTGGTTATGCCACTGACATTGGTAGGGGTAGTGGACTTTTGGATGGGTCTCAGGTTGTGTCTTTGATCGACAAAATGGTCTAAGAGGTAAAAGGGTCTGTGCAGGGTTGTAGGGAGACTGATAAGGTCCGCAGAGGGTTAGAGGGAGAGGATAGGTTGTCAAGAAAAGGGGTAAGAGTATGAAGAAGGCTTCTCAGCCTTTCTAGGAAGAATTCAAGTCAGGTCTGGTTGATAATTGAGTCTGATTGATAATACTTAAAAGTAATGAAAAGAAGCTAATTGCTTATACATTCTAAATACATTCTAGATCACTGAAATAATAAAAAGGGTACAAGAATACTTACCTCCTACTTGGTGCAGAGCTAGAGGTGTTTGAGACACTTGTCCCTGTTGTGTCTGTAGTTAGAAGAGCATTTGGTTAAAGTCTGATGATTGATTTTAGAGAGTCCCTGTTGATGTCTAGGTTTGAGAGCCAAGAAAGAGAGGTTGAATTTTGGATCTATGATTGACTGATTTAGTGTTGTGATTTTAGCGTCCCAGGGAGGAAGAATTTGATTTGGGTTATTTTAAGTGATCGACGTCAGTGATCCCACTGGCATCAACTGATGGGTAATCGACGTCAGTGGCTAGAAGGTGGGTAAAAAGGATATTTTTAGCCTTTTGCCCATTCTTCCCTCTGTCGAGTGCAGTGGTCATGGTTAAATGATCGAAGGTGGGCTAAATGATCGCGAGAGTTTAGTGGGAGAGTGGAAATGGGGTTTAAGTAATTAAGATTTGGCATGTGGTGATGGAGGCATCCAAGGGGAGGTATCCAAGGTGGGGTGAGGTGTCGAGGGTGGTGTGTTATTAATTTAAAATAAGTTATTATTTTAAATTAATAAGTGTGTGGGTTAGGAATGCGTTAGAAGTGGACCAAGGGGACCAAGGGAGGAGTCGACCAAAGAGTAGACACAATTTTGGTGTCTACACCCACATATTTTGTTTATCTAATTTTCCCATTTATTTCACCATAGTGGTGCTCCATTTATGTAGTTTTAGTGTAAGACCATGGATAGGACCTAGCCCTCTTCACAAAATTTTCTAATAAAATAAGTCACAATCAACATTACATGTGTTGAATACGAGATAATATTCAATTGATTACGAAGTTACACGTCATTGACATGCTTCCCAACTTGATTTATTATGTTTTATGATTAATTTTTCTTTCACTTTTGTCTTCTTATTTTATGATTGCATGTAAGAATCCAACAATTTCTTGAATTTTTCATACTTTGTAGATTGAATTAGCGTGATAAATTTAAGACCAAACTTTTGCCAATTTTGTTTTGATCTTATACTTCTTAACATGATTTAGTATGATTGATTTGATTAATTGATTTTTTAATACCATTTTACTCTTTTACATGCCTTCCATTTCATTACATTATTTTCATATTTCCCAACATAATTTAGTGTGATTTTACTTGTTTTAATTTGGTGCCAAATCTTTCAATTGGTTTAAAAACAAATTTATTTTTATCATCATGTTTTACCATTACTTTGGTTCTTTATAATTACTCATTTTTTTTGTTATTACACATTTCCCAACTTGAAATAGTGTTTAGTACAATATTTTATTTATTATATTTTACCAAGTATTTTTTCCCCATTTCTTTTTAACCATGCATGTGTTCTACATAATGATAGAAAAGAAACCAAAACTCATATATTTCCTATAATCTATACAACAAATATTTAAATACATGTGCTAAAAATAAATATATCCAAAGCATCCATAAACAAAACCATAATGACAACATACACAACCAATACCCAATATTCCAAAATGGTGTCTATGTGTGTGTGTGTGAGTGAGTGTTTCACTAAAATTGTGTCTATTTCAAGTCTAAAGAAAAATAGAGAAGGATAGGGATAAGTGATTAAAATGAATCTAGATTGGTATGCACACCATATCCAGACATTATGATCACTCATATTTTTCTAGGGAGGACTACCTATAAGTAAGAAAATACTACCACACAAATATCTATTAGTAGATATATGAGTGGGCTGCCAAGCTATGTGCTTATTCTAGGAAGTGTCAAACTTCCTTAAAGATGATAGTCTAATTTTGAGAAACAAAAGAGTAACAAATAACAATGAGAGTAAAATAGATATTATGTTACCATTATTTATAACCTGAGTGCAACAGAGAGTAACAAAGTGTAGGTATTATCTTTAGTTTGTATTTTAGAAGTTGTTTAGGTAGGTTTTAGAAAGGTTACTAAAAATCCATAGTTATCAACATCAATTAGGATATTGAGGTCAGTGAGAAAGTGTGACCAATATCAGTTGGGTGACTGATGTCAATAGGGGCAATAATTTTCTAAGAGCTTACAGAAGGCTTTTCTGGGTCTGGGAAATTGTTTTGGTTAGGTCTAGAAAGTTGGGGAGAGTTGTGATAGAGTATTGTTTGGATGGATTTGGTAAGAGGTTTCATGTGTTGGAATAAGGAGAAATAAGTTGGGAAGATTTATAACTCGTTCATGGGGGTTTGGTTAGGAATTTGTAAAATAATAAACATTAGATATAAATTGATTATAAAGTAACTACTTAAAGACTTACATAATAGGTGATGCACTTAGCTAAAGAGGTGATTGAATGATAAGTGCTAAATGGATGCTTCTTATAAGGCTTACCTAACCAATGCCTTGACTATAGAAAACAAGTATGTGATTTTGGTTCTCAAGATCTTGGTCCTTAATCTAGATTGACTTTTGCAAGGTAAAGTAAGTAAAGATGTGGAAAGATGGATGCCAAAAGCTTGTATGTGAATAAAAATATTTTTTATTGATTTTTTCTAACCTAAACATTAGTTTGGAGTTTGGCTTAAGTAACCAATGTCGATGATCCCACCAATGTCAACTATGGGTTGACCAACATCCGTGGCATGAGAATAGGTAAAAGGACTATTTTTAGCCTAGTTTTTGCTCTTTCTCATGCGAAGTTTGGTATTTGTTAGGAAATGGTAGAAATGGGAGGTTAAGGACATAGTTTTTTAAGAATTTATTTTTGGGATGAGAACAAGTGATGGGTAGTTAGGATAAGGGGATTGAGTCTTGAAGTGACTCAGAGGGTAAGAATTAGTCTTAGGATGAGGTGGCCAGGTAAGGTGCTATAAGTGGTTTATGATTAACTTAATGAAATATTTTAAATTAATTAAATGTGTGAGGGGTAAAAATATGGGTTAGGGAGGATAATTATTATTATTGAAAAGGGGTTCAAGGGGGGTTTTGACATAGGGAGTTACACATGTGTGTGACATAATTTTGGTGTCTACATTTACCCCTTTTATCTTGTAATTTAAACTAATAAGTTGTAAGACAAAAATAGGAGTTAAATGCTCTAAGTATTGGATGATGTATCCCCCCTCAAAATAGGAATTGATGGAGGGGAAATTGAAATTAGATATCAGTTTGATAAGAAGTGAATTGGGTGAGTAGAGGAGAATGTGATATTATTACTTGCATGTATACTACTATGAGCTATAGTCAACAAAATCAAGAACATGTAAGGTGTAGGAGGACTCAGATAGAAATAACCAAATCATAGCTTATAAGTGATAGTTGATAAGGCCAAATAATCAAAGTTGTAGCTCTAATATTCCATGTGTGCTAAGTATCTGAGGTAGAAAGTGCCCTTGGGAAATATAAAAGGTTGCAAGTGATAGGATGAGCTTGTTTACAATCCAAAACACCTAATATACATGTGTGTGTACAATAGACATATATGGTCGGATAACATAAGGAGTCAAGAGAAAAAATTCAAGGTTGGTGTAAAAGGGTCAATGATTGAGGAGATATTCATGATATCTAATTAAATTCATTATGGGTGGAGATTTAAGTGATCTCCAAGGGTGGTTGTCATGGTTTGAGAGATATATGTGATCTCCAAGTTAGTTTCCATAGACAGAGAGATATACATAATCTCCAAGTTGCCATAAACTAGGGGTAGAGTCTAAAGGATTGTGGTTGTTGGTGGAAACTCTAATGTAAGGGTGTCAATGTTGGCTATGTCACCAATGTCAATAGGAAATATTATTGACATTGATGGCTTAGGTCAAAGATGTTGATGTTGATGGGTGACCAAACCTGACAAAAAGGAGTTTGGCAACCCACCGGAACTCATTTACAACATTTGATTGAAGAGAAAAAGAGATCTAAGTATTGGCAAGATAGTAGAATTAGGAGGGGACCTAATTGGAGGCATGCCGCCACAAGTACCAACTATTCTAGTTTAGAGGAAATGGATAGATGAGGTAAGATCTCCTTCTATTTGATTTTGAATTTAATTTTGTTAGTTTTCTATTTTAAGCTAATTTTGAAGTTAGGGGGAAAGAATGCTATTAGAGGGGTAATAAATGAGGTGAGGGTAGGCTTAGATGAAGTTAGGATGGGTTTTGGGGTAGTTTTTAAGTTAAAATTTACATTTGTGAGATATATCATTTATCCCTAAGGCTAAACCAATCACTGACATTGGTGGGGTCCATCGACATTGATCAACATGGTGTCAATGTTGGTAGGGGTCAACTAACATTGATTAATACAAAGCACTAATGTTGGCATACAAAACTAACATTGATAACTTTGAAGAACCCAAAATATGGTAAAAGGTCAATTTTGGATCCTTAATTGAAGTAGTCAATGAACTTAATGGCTAAGATAGCCTCAGAAGACCTTGTGTTGACTGAGTGCTACCTACATGTCATGATTGAGGGCCTTAAACCAATGTAGTTCTCCTAATGCATAGGGAAAAAAATCTAAGGTATGGTTAAAAGTGTGTTAGGGGAAATGGTTAATAGAGGATAAGTTTAAATAGGTTAGGGGACTTAAGGCTTAAAAGATATGTCATAGGGTCAAAGGTTAGGGATATAATCTGTGAGGCTTAGAGTTATGATAGGCAATTGGGCCTAGGGTGGAGAGAGATATAGTGAAGCCTAGGGTGGATATGGGAGAGTAGGCTAGATAGTTAGGTGGATATATGGTCAAGCTAACCTTTGAAGACCTTATGTCAACTGAGTGCTACCTACATAGCCTAGTTGAGGGTCGTAGACCAATGTAATTCTTCTAATGTGTAGGGAAAAGAATCTATGGTATGGTTAAAAGTGTGTTAGGGGAAATGGTTAAGAAAGGATAGGTTAAAATAAGTCAAGGGACTTAACACTTAAAATATAGGTCATATGGTTAAAGGTTAGGGATATAAGCCATGAGGCCTAGATTTTTGATAGGCAGTTGGGCCTAAGGTAGAGAGAGAGGCAGTGAAGCCTAGAGTGGAGATATGAAATCAAGTTAGATAGTTAAGTGGGTATATGGCTGAGCTAACCTCAGAAGACCCCATGTTAAATGAGGGCCTTAGAAAAATGTAATTCTCCTAGAGAGAAGGGAAAAAGGTAGTGGTAGGTTATATTAGAAAGGTATGTGACTTGAAGTGTGTGTGTATGGATGCAGGCTAGGTAGGGGTTGATGTTACAAGATTGCCTACCTATGTTGCTGACATGGATGAGGAGGGATATCACCCCAGATGAGTGGGACAAAATGGTATTCATATGTTAATGGGGAGTACAATGATATTTTAGAGTTACATGGGATGTGAGTTTGATGATAGTGTTGATTGAGAGGTGGGATGACACCATTAACACCTTTTATTTGTCAATTGGAGAGTTGATAGTGACCCAAGAGGATGTGTACAATATTTTATGATTGACACTCTAGGGTGGGGATATATTCTCATGTTTAAGAAAGGAACATGATATTCACATGGTGACATTATTTGGAGAGCATGTTAGCAAGGTGATCTATCACTCAATGAGCTTTGCCTATGAGCCATTGTACATTACTAATGAGGACCATCATCAGTTGAGCATCTTGATGATGATAGGGATTATAGTGTATTCACTACCATATATAGATGGTGGGATATTTCTTATTGCATTTATAGGTATTTTGGCATAGACAATTGAGCAGTGGACCATATTTTTATGGGGACTAACTTTTTGGCATAAGTATATAAAGAGTTATAGGGGTTGAGAATGCAATGATGATATATTTTGTGTGTTTGTAATTTAATCCATTGTTGGGCATATGAGAATATCATGGTGACATGACCATTAGAGTTACCTACCATGATTGTAGCTATTTTTAGGGTTGGTTTCAGATGGTGGAGAGATTGCATGACCCAAACCTGAGTAGACAACATAGTATGAGATATTGATCATTATAGGTGCATGATAGAGGGATTGATCCTTGAAGATATTATGTGTATACCTTACTTGACATACCCTACATTCAAATTATATTTAGAGAAACTTGTTGGATTATAGAGCACATTATGGGTCAGAGGGAGATGAGATGGTGATCTAAAGATGATACTCATGGCATAGGTCAAGAGATAGTTTAGCTTGCTAAAAGATGTACCTCCTACCTTCCATTGATATAAGAGGAATGATATACAAGCACCCCTACCCTTACCCTAAGAGATAGATGGGCCAAATTTTGAGGAGTTGCTAGCAGGGTTAGGTGTACTAGATCCTATATGCACAATGGTGTATCTTGCATGGTGGATATGTTTGCATCCTATGAATTACATTAGGATGCCACCACAAAATTTATAGGGAGTGATGAGAGAGATAAGTAGCTATGAAATATTAGGATGTAGTGATATAGGCACAAGATATAGCAGTACAAGCCTGAGATGTGATAGTGCAAGCTCAAGATAAAGCTAAGGCACATGTATTAGTCTTATAGGGATAAGTGGTGACATTATAGGGGTAGGTCAAGGAATTACATGGATATTTCAAGGTATTAAAGGGTTAGGTTACTACTTTGATATCAAAGAGGGATAGTTTGAGAGTAGCAGGTCATGATACTCTTCTACCACAAGGACTAGTATCAGTTGGGCCTTTAGTAGGTGAGATAAGATGATCATAGACTATATTTCTAGTGAGGTATAACACTACCCTTGATGAGATTACTTATTATGAGAGGGCCATCAAGGATTTACCATAGATTTATAGGTATTCTAAGTTTAGAGAGCAAGAGAGATTAGTGACATGTGCCATGGTTTCTAGATCACATAGACATAAGAAGGTGGAGAGTGGTGATGACACTACTTCATGACCACATGTATAGCCTCAAGGACTCTAAGTGCTAGATTTTGTTATTTTTATATATGTTGTATGCACACTAGCCTACAAGTTAAAGATGAGAGATGTATATTTTAAGGGAAATATGATATTGTTATGATCTATTGATGTACATTCATGTTGAGTGTGTGTGTGTGTGTGTGTGTGTGTGTGTGTGTGTGTGTGTGTGTGTGTGTGTGTGTGTGTGTGTGTGTGTGTGTGTGTGTGTGTGTGTGTGTGTGTGTATTAGATGTGTTATTGTGATTTTGAGATGTGTTTATTTTGATAGTGATGGTGATGGTTATTTAATGTTATTGTCATACTATGTTAATATTGAACATGTTAGTTGAGTTAGACTAGCATTTCCCATATGTGTGATGGTATGCATAGTTGATTTGTTAGCTTCATCTTATCATTTTTTCATCTTTGTGATGGTGCATGATTAAAATGGATAGGTTGTTTATGTTATTGTTTGTATGAAGTTTTCATCTCAATAGAGAGATCGAAATGTGATTTGGATGGGAAATAAAGAGGAAAATATGCATGTACTAGTAAAGACCATAATCATAACATAAATAGGCTCAAGAATACGAGCCTCTTTCATGATTTACATCATTTGACCATTTTGTTTGTTAGAGAAGCATCATGTTCACCTTGTGCTAAGTGAGTTCAAATTACCTTGAAAGATTATGAGGGGAAAAGGGTAAAATGAGTGAAAATGTGTGGGTATCATAACCTTTGAAGTGGGGATGATATGCCCCTAATGTGAGTGACTTGAGAGCTACTATAGGAAAGCCCATGACATTAAGATTTTTCTTTTTGGTGTGTAAACTAATCAATGCAAGAAGCCTACAATGGGATTTTGTTTTTGTTGAGGTCGTATGAAATTGATCAATACAAGAAGATTTTTGTTTTTTATTTATCTTTGATAACAAAGCTTGGCCTATCCATCCTTAAAGGGAGTGGTCTAAGCATTTGTTTTTGAGTTTAAATAACTTTCCTTCAAGGGAGAGATCTATTGATAATATCAAAGAGAAGTTAAGTATTTATCCTTCAAGAGAATAGTCTACATTGAGAATCATGCCCTGAGAGATTATAACTTGTGTACATATCCCTTTTTTTTACTTTTACTTTTAGTCATGGATAAGACTATAAAGGCTTAGGAGTTTTCCACTTTAATGGAAAAAACATAGCACTTCATAAGTTAACTAAGTGTGTAGGATTAAGAGTTAAGAGGAAAGGAGATGAATGTAATAGGGGTGCTCAAGGGACAAGATCAAATTAAACATAAGGTGAAGCATTACTTGGTTAAAAAAATAATGGTTGTAGGTGTAAGGCATTTAAATTCTTGGGTTCTATGTTTCCTTTGAAAGGAGACAAGAAATAGGTTATTGATCCATACTTATGAGTTATGATGTAGGGTTCAAGCCAATTTGGAGAAAAATTAACCCATTTGCTTTTATTGATGTTCATCACATGTTAATTTTATTTTAAGATGAGATCTCCAATATTGAAATCTTACTCTTTGAGGTTTTTGTTGTAAGCATATTTGATACACTCTCAATAGATTTAGAGGTGGTTGATGGCTATGAGATAGGGATTATCAAGAAACTTGAGTTGATTCAAACATTCTTGGTGAAAGTCATCATTAGTAAGTATGTCTTTTATAAAAATGTGAAGAGAAGAAATCTAAACCTCAAGAGGAAAAACAACCTCCATCCTATACACCAAGGAAAAAGGCGTAGCACCCATTAGGTTTAGACTACTAGTGCAGTAAGCCCATAAAGTAAAAGGAATGTGTGTGTTCCAATCCTTGCCCATATCATTGACTACCTTCATGAGAATTTTGGTCAATGTTTTATTGGAATCTTATTCCTGTCCATTTGCTTGTGGATAGTATAGTGATGATAATTTTAATTTGATTACAAATGTATCACAAAAACTTTAAATAGTCTTATTTTTTAAAATTTGACATTATCTATTATAATTTTATGTGGGACACCAAAAATATAGATGATGTGATGGTTGATAAGGTCTGAAAAATTTTAACCTTAATGGAGATGAGAGGAATGGCCTCGACCCACATGGTGAAGCATTTAGTGCCAGTAATGATAGAATGCTGATGGAGGGATGAATGAGGGTTAATCTCACTAATTACATCCAAGCTACATTAGGAGAAGGGAAAGAAATATTTGGTGACTTATAATGCATGACTTATAATTTGAAGGAGGTTAATGTGTTATTGACATTAGATGTAACATCAAACTTAATCACCATAGTCTTGATGGAGTGTTGGCCAATAATAGCCGAGTCAAAGGATACATTTGGAAAATACATGACCATTGAAATGTCCACCATAAATCTCATCATGGAATTCCTTAATAGTCAAGGGATTCTCAGTACTAGTGAGGCATCTAAGGAGGAGACCATCAAAACCTTGCTTGTAGAGAAGTCCCCCTAGCATAGTGTAATGAGTGGCACCTTTTATTAAGGCACATCTCCAATTATGGGAAAGATTAGAAGGGGTAATAGAAAAGGAAAGATAATCCATGAGTTGATTTTACCATAAGTTGTGTGGGTTGTATGTTACATTTTTGATAAAAAGATGTTAGTTGATACATAGGAGGGTAATGCTAAGTAATGTACGGTGATAGATTTTTGAGGAAGAGGGTGAAGAGGGTATGTGTGAATTAAGTGAAGCAATTCTATCAGCAAACTTATTTATAGATCAAGGAATAGTTTGTAAGAGATATGAGTCAATTAATCTCAATAATGTATCTACACAATATTTATACCACTACAAAATTTAATTTTTTCATAGGTAAGAACCATTAACCCAATCAACCACTAGCTGACAATCACCAAAAAATGTTATTGATTTGATACCCAAGAAGATAGCCATTTGAAGCCCTATGATGAAAGCCTCATATTCAACCATATTGTTATTAAATTAAAAATCTAGTTTAAGTGACAAAGGCATAGGCTTACCAACTAGAGGAATAAGAATGACCCCTATAGCCCCACCAATTGACATTTAGACCCATCAAATAACATCATCATTTGATAGGAAATGTCATTGATAGAGATTGTTATGATGGATTCATCAGGGAATTCAAGTTTTGAAGGTTATTTGTTAGGTAAAGGGGCAATAGCTAACTAGTTAGTGATCCTTTGCCCCTTGACATACTTTTATTGAATAAAATATAAGTCAAATTTATCAAGGAGCATGAGCCACTGAGCTACACATTGATTGTGATATGGTTTGAAATACATGTATTTGAGGGGATCCGTATGGGTGACCATGTAGGTTTTGTGATTTAGGAGATAATGATGGAGCTTGGAGGCTGAAAATACCAACACAAGGAAAAGCTTTTTGATATGGGTATATCGAGTCTCATAATCAATAAGTGTGTGGGTTATGTAGTAAATTACTTATTCTTGATGGTGATCATATCGATGTGTAACCATAGCACCTAGAGAATGGTCTATTGTAGAGATGTAAAGGTAGAATGGATGACTTTCCTTATGTGGAATAAGAACTAGTGGGGAAAGGAGATAATATTTGAGTGCATCAAAATCTTCCTAGAAATTTGTATTCTAATGAAAGGAGACATCTTTTTTGAGTAGATGCTAAAAGGGTTGGAAATGATCTAACAACTAGGAAATGAAGTGGTAGATTGACTAAAGTTTGCCTTGTAGGAGATGAAGTTGTTTGACATCAGTAGGTGGAGGCATCTCTATTATTACTCTAACCTTAGTAGGGCTGAATTTAATACCATGGGGAGAAATGATAAAGCTTAAGAGCTTATTTAAAATGACACCAAAGACACATTTATTTGAGTTTAGTTGAATGCTATATTGGAGGAGATGAGTAAATATGATTTTGAGAATCATCAAGTGATTTCGGCAAAGTTTAGACTTTTTGAGTAAGTCATCCATGTAATCTTCCATAATTTTGTGTAGGAGATCATGGAAGATGTAAGTCATAGCACATTGGTAGGTGGCACCAACATTATTTAGACCAAAATGAATGACCTAATAATAGAAAGTACCCCATGGGGTAATGAAGGTTGTCTTATGTTGATCCTCAAGAGTAACCAAGATTTGATTATATCTATAGAACCTATCTATAAGTAATATCATCTCATGGCTGGCTATTAGATCAACAAGTTGGTCATTACTTGGCAATGGGAAGTCATATTTTAGACAAGAAAGGTTTAAGTCATGATACTTGGTGCAAATACATATTCCTTCAATCACTTTTATGATAGGAAAAATATTGGAAACCCATTATAGGTAGTCAATGGGTTGGATAAAGTTAATATAAATAAGGTGTTGGAGCTCTTCTTTGACAAGGAGAGCAATATGAGGATGCATTTTATGAAGCTTCTACTTAACAAGTTTAACATCTCAATTGGTGAAAATGTTATGGGTGATGATAGAGGGGTTAATACTGGGCATGTCACTATAAGACCAAGTGAAGTATTTGCTATGGTTATTAATAAATGTGGCATAATTAGCTTACTCAGAGGAATCTAAATATTGGCCAATATTGAGGATGAAGGGTTATCAAGAGAGGGCAAACTTATGTCAATGGTTGATTCATTTAACATAGATTGTGTTTCAAATGGGAGAAATCATTGGATATAGGAATCATTTGCACCCATGTATTTGAGAATAACATCATCATCTTGAAATTGGGTAGTGTTACTAATGGGAGAGTCTTCATCAGTCATTTTAGCATGAACAAGAGGAAGGGACCTTGTTTCCTTACCCTAGTGATAGGTGAGAGGCCCCAAACGGATGGCATTTATTGAAACAAAATTAGGAGGTATAGATACCTCTAATTTGGTAGGTGATGGTGGAGAAGGAGATACTAGCTCTTCAATAACTAGTACATGAGAAGCTTTGGTGAGTTTAGTTGGTTTGTCATAACCCACTCCATGCCTCTTTTTGGCATTTTCAATAGTTTTGATAGTGGGATATTTAATGGGTGTATGAACACGCTACTCATAACAACCCAAACCAAATCCTTTCTAGGTACACATATAAAGATAGGTGTGAGAAAAACTAGTCTTGCTTAGGAAAGAGAAGTCACATATAAATGGTTGTGGCAAAGAGGATGGATTGTTGACAAAGAGAGCCTGATCAATTCCCCCATATATGAAACTAGTTCAAATGTTAGGGGGGGCATAAGGGATGACCATCCCAATATGGGGATCATAATTTGGGTGCATATGAATCTTTCCATACTCTTATGGAGTATGGAACATGGTGAGCCTCAACAAATGATATTCTCTAAGTGATAAATGTTTAAAAGTTTCCTCTATGGGATTTTTGCTAGGAATTTGTGTTGTTGATATCTATGTAACTAGGGTAGTGGAACTTATGAAAGCTTTAGGATTATCATGTAGAGAAGATAATGTCATTAATATAATGAGAACATCATTGGAACTATAAGTCATGTTTCATGTTTTAAATAGATGTGGGTCAATGGGTATAACATACACTTGCCCATTGTGTTTAAACTTGACACAATGGTGCAAAGTTTAGGGTACACAAGCCATAACACATATCGAAGGTCATCCATGTAGTATGTTTTATTGGAACTCTCCTTATATAACATATAAGAGATCAAGAATTATGTGTGGACCTACAATGATATTTAAGATAATAGTGCTCATCGTAGTACCTATGGCATCATTAAAGGAGTAGAGTACTGTGTCGATTTAAGCCATGTAATTATTGAGAAGAGATAGCTATTTGTAGGAATGGGTGAAAATAATATTAATACTATCTCCCCCATCAATAATGACTCTTTTGACATGATTTTTATTAATATATGAAGTAATAAAAAGGGTAGAATCCTAATCTTTAGGTATTGAATTCAAATCACCAAATTATTAAAAGAAATCAAGGACATAGAATTAAGAGAGCTGACCAAAGTTGTAAGAGGTTGGGGATCATCAAGTTGTATCTAAAATACCTGCAAGGCACTAATCAAAGCTTGATAGTGTTGTGGTGAGTTTTGGATTAACTCATACAAGGACATTTTTACAATTTGGTGAATCTATTTCACCATCAACCTTTGAATAGTGTCTTAAGATGTTGGTTCTGGGATACCTAAGATGGAAATCTTAGGATTCAGAGGAGTGTCTTTGGAAAAGGGATGAGCCCAAAGAGTACCAAATTTTTCCTTACCTTTATCCTTTTGGTTTTGTGACCATGTGGCCACACTAACTATGTTGATCTAAAATATAGGTGAAAGAGGTGGCAAAGGGGGTATGACAACATCTTTGGGTTTGAATTTAGGTGAAGTATGAATAATTATGGATTTTAGAGGTGGAATAATAGGAAGGTTAATAAGAGTATCAACAAAAAGAGTGTCGACATCAAAGTGTTGTCAAATAACTGATGTGAGAGCTTTACAACTCTTAATATTATGTCCAGGTGACCGATGATATAGACACACTTGTGTATCATTAAACCAAGATGGCTTTGGTCCAAGAGGATTATAAGGATTAATGGGATGAAGAGTTATTATGAAATATTGAAAAAAATGACTTAGGAAAAATCTTTGAGAGCCTACGAGTGGGCTCACACTTTCTATGCTAATAGGAGTGGACACCTTCTTTTGTTTAGGAGTCATAGGGATGATTTTGCATGGTGCCTTGTTTGGTGGTGGTGGAGTTACATGTTTTGCTAACACTTTATTGGTGTTAAGTATCATGGTGTCAGATGTGAAAGGCCTGCTAGGTGATAAAGATAGTAGTGGAGGTAAATTAGCATTTTGTTTCACTTGGATCAGTGATACTCCAACTAAAGTAGAGAGGTGTGGTCCCAAAATTGATGGTAAAGTTAAGGGTTGAAGAGGGAAGGATCAATGAAATCTAGGAAGCTTAACATTTTTATTTAGTTTAAGCTATGAAACTCCAACTTATTTTTGGAGAGTTATATCTAATTTCACTTATGTATGAATTATATTAGAGATGGGGCGTACACATAAAGACCTAATCTGATTTAATGTGGCTAATGCCTATGAGGGTGAGGGTTCTGACATAGATGGATGAGATTTTGGTGAAGAAGCTCTAGCTTTGTCAAAGACCTTAGGGTAAAGGGTAGTGAGAGGGTTGGTGGTAAAGGTTGACACTCTTTGTGTTGGATAAGGATTTTTAAGTTGGGCTCAAAATACCACGTGATCTAGCTTTATGGAGTCAATAAATTCTAGACTTTTCACTAACCACAAGAAGGTTTTAGATGATGTTGGAATAGGCCTTACAGTTGCTTCTTTAGAAGGTTGAGGTGATTGAGAAAGAGTGAAATTATTGGTCTCAAATACTTTGGGCCAAAGACAAGAAAAAACTGCAATAGGGTCTTCTTTAACAAAGAAAGGAGAAGAGGCATGGTCTTCCATGGGTGGAAGAGAGGTAGGTGAAGAGGGTAGAGCATAGGTATAACTTCTCCCTCAACATGTGGGCAATGAATAGGTAAATTATGATCCTCCATATGTACAATAAGTGGTAAAATTGGAGTAGGCACAATAGGTCTCTCATCTAATATAGGAGTAGATAACACTGACTCTTCTAGGTGCAAAGGTGGAGTGGATGAGGTATGACTCTTTATCAGTGAAGGAGAGGTAGGTGAATAGGGTTCCTCAAGAGGGCATAACATAGGAATGATGCTCCCCTCAAAATGTGGTTGTAGAATGGGTAAGGCATGGCCTTCAAGTGGTAAGAGGATAGGTAACATTGGTATACAAAAAACTAGCAATATAGACTCCTTTGATGAAAAAAGGAGTGGTAAAGGAGGCTATTCCTCATGCATGAGTGGAATGGGTGAAATAAGATCTTTTACCTAATGAGGAATAATGGGAAAATTAAATGCCACTAATTATGGGAGAGGAGTCGATAAAATGGGTACTTCTTATTGTGGGAGAGGCTAAACTAGAGGTAAAGGAAATACCATATTAACCATATGGATATTATGATCACATGAGTTAGTCATGGTTCAAAAAATATTTTGTTTGGGTGAATGTTTAGGAAAAATCTATTTGAATACATCTATATTTTGATTTGCAAGAATATTTAGATTATCCAAAATGAGATCACCCCTATCAAGTATGTCTTAAACAATGTTCTTGAATGTTTTATAGTTATTAGAATTGTGGCCTTTAACTTGATGATAGCTAAAAAAATCATACTCATTATACCAAGTTGGAATAGGATGGGAGGGGTCAAACTATATAGGAGGTTTGATTTGATGAAGGGTTATGACACCTTATTGCAATAGTTTTTTCAAAATAGAAGTATACAACTCCCTAATGGGAGTCTATTGTATTTGTTCATACCATTGTTAGAATTGCTTGGTCAAATTTTGGGAAGTCAAGGAATTAGGTTGGTTTGTGGTTGTGGAAGAAGATAATTTAATGACTATTATGTTGGTAGAGCCTTTAGATTTTTGGTTAGAAGGAGAAGTTTTAGAAGAAGAGGAGTCATTCAATTTGAAATTGGCATTCTTAATACACAACTTGACTCTGCCTTCATCTATAACCTAAATCTTGAGTTTTTATGCCATTATAAAGGCCTCATCAAATGTGCAAAAAGTTTTTACTTAGAGTGTAGATGAAATGTGCTTAGCACATGCCCTCAAGAAGAGCTTAATAAGCTCAGGTTGGGGTAAGGAGGAGAGTTTATTGATCAAGCCTCTCCAATGAGCAACAAAATCTATGATAGACTCATCATCAAATTGTCTAATAGAATAAAGGTTAGTAATAGAAACCTTTTTAGAAATGTTAATAGAGAAATGGTCTAGGAATATTTATGTGAGTTGGGTAAATGAGAAAATGGAGTGTTATGTTATATATCTATACCAATCTATGGCAACACCCACAAGAGACATAGGGAAAGTGTGAAGTAATAATGCATCATTGTGCCCTATTAAATAACAAGCATGTATAAATGCTTGCAAATACTATTATGGGTCTTCTTTACTTTGTAAATGAGTAAATTTGGGAAGTTATCATTGGCTTGGATAAGAGTGAATAGGCACAGAAGGATGGATGGGTTCATTTAATATCTAATAATAATATAACACATTCTTTGAACCTGAAATGGATGTCTCTAGATTAGACATCTTGTCCATCAACATCTTAATGAGGTCTAGAGGGGGATTAGTTTCAGAGATACCCCCCTAAGTTATAAAGAACCTGATAAGAAGTAGAGGGAATGTATGACATATCTTGTTGAGGTTGTATTGGCATAATGTAAGGATAATGATTCATAGGTTGGGGGTGAAAAGAAAAGGGGCTTGTTCCATTGGGTTAGAGACTATGCTTTGGTTGGATGTTATTATTATATGTTGGGTTATTGGCATGGTTAGACTAGATGAAGGGTGAGTCATAACTTGGGTAATTATAGGTGTGAGATTAGATGGAATAAGTACCACCAAATTTAAAATGGGGTGAGACTTGACTAAACTCCTTATGGTTGTGAAAGTAGGGAAGTCACGCCAGGTTTTAGGTGGGATTAGGTAATTGGCGATGCTAATATTTGGACATTATTTATGGCTGGGTTACTTATTGAAGTGGTGGTTTGTGTAACCATGGGGATAATAGTAGAGACAATTGAAACTAAATTTGTATTTATTAGAGAGGTTGGCATACCATATAGTGGGTCACCCAAAGAATTATGGGTTTGGCTCATGGCAAGGTAATGCTGAAGGGCTACCACATTATGATAAAGAAATTTAGCAAAATCTTGATCTCCTTTAGGCATAATGGAAATTTGGTTGGGGCTAGGAGTATGCTCTATAATTGAAGTATGCTCCATTATAGAATTAGAAACAATAGGGGAAGGTGGAAGTGGTTTCTAGCTTGCATAATCAACAATAATTTTGGCTTGGGCTCACATCAATACCATGCAAAAAGTATAAATAGTCTTAATACTCTATATTAGTGATAGAATAAGGAAAAACTAGGTTTGATTGTAGGTAAGTAGGTTATTTTAGCTTACTATTTTGAGTAAATTAAAATTACATAGTCATCAATGTTAGTCACTTAACCGATGTCGGTAGTTAAATTTTGTTGATGTTAATAGGATTAACCAATGTTGGTAGGCTAAAGTTTATTGATGTCAATGTAATTAAGTAATGTCAATCACTGTGATATCTTGGGAGATGGAAAATCCAAAATTTTAGAAACCTAGAGGTAGAATCTAGGTTAAATAGAGGAAGAAAGAGGTTTGTGTAAGAAGAAATAACTCTCATAAAACTTGATTTGATAGGTTATACAAACTGAGTATTAAAAATAGTGTTGATTTTGTGCATCAATGGAAAAATGTCTTTACTAAATCCAAAATATAGAAGGCAATAGCAAAGAAAAAAAGAATATAAAACCACTAATTATTACCTCCTAGATATTAATTTTAGTCTCATGTTGTCTTATGCCTTAATCAGATAGTGAGAAGAGAATTTGGTTAGTGAAGGTAATAGAAAGTAATCTAGAGCTAGTTTCAGGTTAGATTTAGTGCTCAAGAGGAAATTTGTGTTAGACTAGGTACATGGCTTGTTATAAGAGCTTGCTCCTTGCATTTCATAGACCTAAAGCCAAGCTAGGTCATTTAGCCAAAATATAATTTCTCCCTAGAGTTTATACTCTACCAAAGAATGGAGTGGGTTCTCCCCTTGGTGGTGAAATCTAAGTAGGATAGCCCAGTAGGGTAAGGTGCTCCACCAAGTGATTAAATCTTGATGGGCCTTGTCTTAGGTGAGTTTAGATGTTTGTTTTCATGAGTGTGATCTAGTTGTGTAACATAAGTGCACTACAATTCATTTATAATGCTTGTAATTAACTAGGTGAGCTAATATGCAACAAACAAATAATGAAGTATAGTAAGTTTTAAACCCAAATCTAAAATGTTTAGATTCAAATGAAAAAAATGATGAAATAGGAGTAGAGAATGAAATTTAGCACCCTAATGTGCATACAAGAAATAAATAAATAAGTCATTATTTTAAATTGTAAGAAAATTGATAAATTTCTTTTATAGGCGAAGAGAAAAGAAGAGTGGAAAGGAAGAAGAATTTTCAATTTATTGCCCTTAAACAAAAAATAAAAGGATGAATTTTTCACTTTGAGGGAGAAAAGAAGGAGAAAGTGAAAGAAATGAAATTTTCACTATAATGCACCTATATGAATGCTTAAAATAAGCAATGAACCCAAGTAAAACTCTAGGGTCCCGCTGGGCATGCCAAAAATGTTTCACTAAAATTGTGTTTATTTCAAGTCTAAATAAAAATAGAGAAGGATAGGGATAAGTGATTAGAATTAACCTAGATTGGTTTATGTGCCATATCTAGACATTGTGAGCACTCCTCTTTGGCTGGGGAGGACTACCTATAAGTAAGAAATCACTAACACAAAAATATTTATTTATAGATATATGAGTGGGCTACCAAGCTATGTGCTTGTTCTAGGAAATGTCAAACTTCCTTAGAGATGACAGTCCACTTTTGAGAAATAAAAGAGTAATAAATAACAAAGAGAGAGAAAAAGAAAGAGTAAAAGAGAGATTATGTTACCATTATTCACAACCTAAGTGTAATAGAGAGTAATAGAGTGTAGGTGGTATATTCAATTTCTATTTTAAAAGTTATTTGTGCAGGTTTTAAAAAACTTACTAAAAATCCATAGTTGCTAACATCTATTAGGATATCAAGTTCGATGAGAAAGTGTGACCAACATTGGTTGGGTGACCGATGTAAGTAGGGCCAATATTTCCTAGGAGCTTACAGAAGGCTTTTCTAGGTCTGGGAAATGGTTTTGGTCAGGTCTAGAAGGTTGGGGAGAGTTGTGAGAGAGTATTTTTTGGATGGATGTGGTCAGAGGTTTGGTGTGTTGGAACAAGGGGAAATAAGTAGGGAAGCTTTATAACTCCTTCAGGGGGTTAAGTCAGGAATGTGTAAAATAATAAATAGTAGATATAAGGTGATTATAAAGTAACTACTTAAAGACTTATAAAATAAGTGATGTACTTAGCTAAAGAGGTGATTGAATGATAAGAGTTGAATGGATGGATCTTATAATGCTTTTCAAATGAATTATTTTAATAGAGAAAAAAATTTGTGTTGTTGGTTCTCAAGATCTTGGTTCCTAATCTATAGTGACTTCTACATGGTAACAATAAGCTAAGATATGGAAATTTGGATGCCAAAACCTTGTATTCAAATAAAAATGAGTTTTCTATATTTCTACTGACCTGAACATTAGTTTGGAGTTTGGATTAAGTAACTGATGTTAGTGGCATGAGAATAGGTAAAAGGACTATTTTTAGCCTATTTTCTATTATTTCTCATGCCAAGTGTGGTATCCATTAGGAAATGGTAGAAATGGGAGGTTAAGAAGGATGTAGTTGGTTAGGAATTAATTTTTGGGTTGAGAACAAGTCATGGGTAGTTAGGATAAGGGGACTAAGTCTTGAAGTGGCTCAGAGGGTAAGAATTAGTCTTAGGATGAGGTGGCTAGGTAAGCTAGCATAAGTGATTTTTTATTAACTTAATTAAATATTTTAAATTAATTAAATGTGAGGGGTAAAATCATGGGTTAGGGAGGCTAATTATTATTATTGAAAAGGGACTCAAGGGGGATTTCAACATAGGGAGTTACACATGTGTTTGATGTAATTTTGGTGTCTACAATATATATATATATATATATATATATATATATATATATATATATATATATATATATCATGAGTTTTTATACAACAACTACACCCATATATAATGCACCATCTCTATAATTGGGTCCCATCCTACCCATCTCATGTCCTAGCCACACATCCTATAGATTCCTCAATCTAACCTATCCAAATAAAACATTGTAAAGTGGTCATTTGAGATCTCAATCTTGACACCTACCCCTATAGATGATCCACATAAGATTATACCTCTGCCAACTTGGCTAAGGTTTCTAGGTGTGTCACTCTTTACTCCTATACCTATGTTATATGGATCAAGGTTATTGTATGTACATATGTCACTATAGTGAAATATAAATATCTCTCCTCTACCAAGCCTTGTCATGTCTAAAGTTATACTACACCCATCTTTATTGGTGGTTGCATCCCCTCTCTATACTTGTAACTATCACATGACCTCTCTGATTAATTTAAACTAGCTCACTTGAGCTAGGTTAGATGGTACACTAGGATCCTCTAGCATAGTGGGGTTGTATGACATCATAGCCTCATCTAGGAAATTATGGAGTGCTCCCCTCACTAAGGACCCCCATCTAATCTCCTCATCCTCTACTACACATATAAAATCACACCAAATAGATATTATATCACTGATATATCTCAAAATCTATTAATCTCTACTATATTTCAAAGTAAAAACTTAAGTACAAAATTTAGTCATCCTTTATTATATGTATATTTATTGGCCACTATGGTCTTAACATTCATGTGACCACCAAACACAATCTCTCCATCTATGTGAGCTTTGATAACTTTATCTATAGGTTACCTCCTCAAAATAGACCCTATCATCATAGCTCAAGTCCACCTCAATCTACACCTTAGTGGCCTCTCTACTATCTGTCTCTCCCTAGCTCATTTGTTAGATCATCTGGGATGGTAATGGTCTCATATATATCCTATTATTTCTACCTACATCAATGTCATTTCATTAGTGGTCAATACTCATCTCACTATAGAACTAGTGGTGGTACCTCTAGTGCTACTACCTTTGAATCCATCTCCTTTTGCTCTACTCCCTATCATGCCCGACTAGTCCATGATCTCTCACAACATGGTTTGAGTATCAACCTCACCACTGGTGGCCCTAGTCATCCCCTCCCTTGTGACTCTCTCACATGTCAAGCCCAAAATATAAACATCACTATTAGTATTACTAGGTGAGACAAGCCCATTTGTCTTAGTACCCATGTCACCATATGTGGCTCCATCCACCAAGTATAATGCCATATCACCTTAATCCATGTTATAGCTAGTGAAACTATGTCTCAACTAGGCCATGTAGTCTCTATGTGCCTATATGGCTACCATACTATGCTTTTCCATCTCACTGACTATAGCATTGTCATGTGGGGCACCACCTATGGTACCTAGTCTTATCTTTATCTTGGTACTTGAGGTGACATATCATCAATCATATGGGGAAAACTAGTTGGTTGATACATGGGAAACCTCTCATAGATCCATGCTATTGGTAATATGATCAGTCTAATCAACTTATACCCTATGGAAAACATTCCATACTATCATGTATGATCTAGACCCAATGACGAAACCTAGATCATTTAATACTATCTCCTCTAATATCATCTTGCTCAAGGCTACCACGAATAGTGCTACCTTGCCATTTGACTTGTGATACAATACTCATGCTATCACAAGCCCTATCACAACCTTATAGATATACATAATTTATGCTATATAGACATTAAACATACTCACTCTTCACCCTACACATCATCTCTAAGCTTGTAGCCCATACTGATGAAGCTCTCTTCTCCTTGATACTATTTGGTATCCCTATTATTAGTAGTCCTAAGATGACATGTACATCCTCTAAAGTGATAGCCACCTCTATCATATCCTTATGCACCTCCCACCTAAAGGTGTTAGTTATTCGTTACTAGCATCCAAGGAACATGACTAAAAAATCTAAGCTCAGGGGAATCCTAAACATCTCTATTATGCCTCCCAAGGCTTATAGAGACCAGTCTCACCATATCTCCAATCAATAAATTCTCTAATAAATATGGTAATCATGAGGCATCCATAAACCACTAAAATTTGGGTCATCCCTAAAATCAAGAAATAAAAAAATATGTATTAGATCCTCCATGTCATGTATAATCAACATATATTCTTTTTACAATTTTAATAAAAAATAAGCCTAAACCACTTTAATTTATTCATTTAAACCTATTTTTAGCCTATTCAATCCTTTTTGCCCTCATTCAATCATTTTGGCCCTTTATAGCCTTATTTTGGCCACTTGCACATATTTTCATACTATTTTAGTTCTTTGGTCAAAATAGTTTGACCAAAATTTCCCTATTTTTGACCTAGTTGACTTAAAAAATTTAATCAACCCTCTCTTATTTTCCCCTCCCTAGGATTGCATTAACATACTAGACTTTTCAAATTAGTTGGAAAAATTATACCAGGTTGATAGTTTATAAAATGTACAGGGTCAGAACATACTTACTAGGTCGGTAGTGTGGATTTTGCACATTTTTAGCCTACTAGGTTGACTAGGTTGACCTAGTTATTTTTCACTACTGACCCCTTGCATTTTGAAAAAACGGTGCCTTCTAGTAGTTTTTACCTAAACCCTTCAAACCCATTTTCCCAATTGGTTTTTCCTACCCATAGAGTTTTATTTGGTTTTATTTTGATTTCTAAAAATTCTAAAAATTAAATTTTTTAAAAAATACACTTAAAACACTAAAATACTCAAAAATTGGCTTAAGATTCATAGTTGCCTACTTATCTTACACACAATGTTGCCTCTGGAAGTCACTCTAGTCTAGCCTATCATTTCCTTGTCATCCTAGATTGTTTGATCTCTTAGAGCTCTTTTTATCTCCTTCACAAGTCAAAAATAACAAATGACTTCTCTTTCCTCCTATTTAAAAAACTTTTCAAAAATTCAAATCTTTCAATTATTTTTTGATAGATTCCTTTATCTTTGTTTTTACTCATCCATTTTTTAACCATAAAATGTTTTGGATTAATGATAATTTAGAGAATCTTTCCCATTAACATATGCCTATTTTCAAAGAAATCAAATTTTGGCTATGTTTTGCGCTAACTTCTACAAGTTCACCTAATGTTATTCACATTAGATGCATTCAATTTATCTTTTAGTCTAGTTCTTTATCTAAAAATATAAGGTAAGTAAAGGTATGTGTTTTTCAATTATGTCCTTTCATTTAACTTATTTTTTGCTTACTATAATTTACTTAGCATCGACATTGTGTGTTATCATGTTCTATTTCTTGAAACACCATCACGTGTTGCACTCACTTGACATATGATGAAATTCAAGTGGGGTATATGTATACAAATAATATTTTTAAAATTTTATCATTTATTGACACTTTGTATCTTGCAAGAACCTATCAGGTCTCAATTTATTTAAGTGCACACCTTAATGGGTGCACCAGGAAAGGGGTAGGTAGACCATTGGTGCTTTGTAAGATTATTATCCCTTTTACCACTTGTTATCTACACATTTGTCTCTTAAACCCATTATCCCTAAGCTTCTTATTATCTATTGTACCAATTCCAATCATTTCCCACACTTTGTCCTCCTTTTTCTTACCTTGATCCCCTTTTGACAGTCGACTATACTAGGTTTACTGGGTTAACCTTGTATTGTTTCGAGATATTTTTCACTTTGGAGCTTGTTAGCCTTTGGCTGACCTAGCTTGGGACCTAATGAATAATTATCCTAAAATGTACATGGTCAATTAGGTTAACCCTATATAACTAACATATTCATAAGGGTTTAGGGTAATATCCACATATATATACAAGTTCATTTACACCATTTTAAGAAGATAATGAGTAAGTATGAATGAACATCTGCTTATTGACCATTCTACTCGATAATTAAATATTAGGGTTCCATACTTCCTTTAGAGATACATATCTTGTCTTGTGGAAAAGTCTTTTGGATGCATTAATAGGTTATATAGCTTAGATCTAATTTATCTTTATTATCCTTACATACCACAATAATTTCTTGCAAAGCACCTTATCCAAGGGAGAGATGGAGGCTAGATGGGTTCATTTTCAAAGGTAATTATTCATAAATTTATTTCTCCTTTGTAAGAGCAAATAGATAATGTAGTTTTATTCTTCTTTGATGCATTAAGATTTCATATATATTGATATGAGTATATGTCTTCTATGCATGTTTTTTTTTTTGGTTTCTAACCACCACTTTGTTACACAAGATTTAGTGAGCACTAGATTAGATTTACTTTCTTATTATTAGATTTAAGTGAAATATCAAACCTAGGACTCTCTTAGGGTTATTACATGATTGTGTTAGACTGTAGGATTTTAAACCCTTCCTATCATGGTGTATTTTGATAAGTGACTCCCCTAATCGGGTCTAGCAGATTCTCATATTGGTCATGCTCCCAATTAACAAATGTATTACCAATAAAATGTGTAAGTATGCTCTATCTTCTTCGAGCTAGGATTTTTTATTTATAGACATGATGCATTTTTGATTTCATATAGGTTATGTATGATATTTCAATGTTTTTTACAAGGTATGCATTTTTAACATAAGGATGGGAGTCATATTGTAATTTAGGCCAATAATAACCTACTTGTAAAAGAATTTTAATAATGAATTTGCCACTAGAGTGTGCCCCATAGATTCTCTAATGGACTTCTCAAATATCTAAGGTAGGCTATAGCCTCTTTGATATAAAGCTTGTCCAAGGATTATATAATAGTATGTACTTTGTATGAACTATTTACATTTATTGTGGGTTAAATTGTATGAAAGTGTGTTATTATGGAGATACATGTAAATATCGAATTACCATGATAAGTGGGACCAACCATCTTGTATACCATCTCAAAATCAGGTGTTTCATGCTCTAGTACCATCAAATTGTGTACAAGTAATATTTTGTGTTCTATTTTGAGATCAAGTAATGAACCAATAGTGGCCATGGCATCAATTGCTTCTTATTGTTTTGTGTCACTTGTTCAAATTGGATAAATGTAAAGTAAAACTTTAGACTATCCATTATCCTCTTGTATGGGATTAGCTTATCGTCATGAGTTTTAAATTCATTAGTGACTATATTAATGATTAGTTTGAAATAAAAAATATATAATAAGATGTTGGATACCCCACTATATGTAAAATTTGAGACTAAATATAAGGGCTTCATACTCTATAATTTTATTGGTATAAGGAAACTCAATCCTAAATACTTTAGGAATACAATCTCCATTTGGTGTTACTAGTATAATACCTACCCTTGAACCATGGTTTGTGAAGGACCCATCAAAAAATCACTGCCAAACTAGAGTTTGATCAATGGAAATTATTTTTTCATCTAAGAAATCTATAACAAGAGGAATATTATCTTCGAGAGGTACTTATGCTAGTGCATATGGTCAAACATGTCCCTTAATTATTTTTTTATTAACATACTCAATATTAAATTCACTTAAAATAATAACCCACTTAACCATCCTACCTATTAAATTTGTTTTAGATAAAATATACTTGAGAGATTCAATTTATACAATCAATTTGGTTTGATTATTTAGCATGTAATGATGAAGTTTTTGTGAATAAAAAACAACTCCAAGACCATGCCTTTTATATTGGGTAATTTTTAAGTTCATATGAATCTGAAGTTTTGTTGAGGTAATATACTAATCTTTTTGATCCATTACCATCATGTTGTTCCAACAGTACCCCTAACGCATACTAAGTAGTTGATATCTACAAAAGGAAATATTTACTAGTAGTAGGTGGGATTAGAACTAGTGGATTTGAAATATATTACTTAATATGTTCAAATTCTTTACTTCAATTTTCATTCGATGTGAAATGATGGTCTTTCTTTAATAGAAATGTAAATGTATGACAAATATATATAAGTTGGGATCTGAATCATCTAAATGCTTGGATTTTTCCTTGCAAATTTCAAAATTGTTTGATATTTTTGGATGGTATCATGTGCATGGTATTTTATAATTTAGAAGGATAAAATTATATGCCATGGCATGAAATAATGAACCCCAAAAAATATCTTTATGTCACCCTAAACACACATTTCTTTGGGTTCAATCAAATATTATATTCTCTTATTCTTTTAAATATATGAATAAGTACATTTGGATGATCTAATTTAGACTTTGATTTGGAAATTATGTCATCAACATAATCCTTCATGATATAGTGAAGCATTTCATGAAAAATGTTAGTCATTACTCTTTGGTATGTGGCTCTAAAGTTATTTAGATCAAAGTGCATCACTTGATAACAAAAGGAACCCCAAGGCATTCTAAATGTTATTTTATGCTAGAAATTGGGAGTAATATTGATTTGGCTGTAACCCAGAAACTATCCATTAAAGATAAAATTTTGTGACTTGTAGTAGAATCCAAAATCATGTCAATATTAGCTAATGGGAAGTCATCCTTAGGAGATGATTTGTTTATATCATATAAGTCTATATAAACCCTGATTCCTTATGTATTTTTAAACATTAGTACAATATTGGATATCTAATATGAATAGTTAATTGGGTGAATGAAAACAACATCTTATTGATTCTTCAACTATTCCTTTACTAATAGTGCAACCTTGGGATGTATTTTACAAAGTTTTTGTTTTATTAGCTTTGCATGTAGATGGATCACAAGATGATGCACTACTAGTGATGGATCAAGTCTTGGAATATATACATAAGACCATGTAAATACATCAAAGAATTTTCTAAGCAAAAGAGTTAATATTTATTATTCTTATTGAGTTAGAGAAGTGGAAAGCTTAATTATTTTTAAATTTTCTTCCCATCCATTGTTGATGAAAATAGTGTCCTCAACTAAGAGAGTTGACTTTTATTTATATTTTGGGGGTAGTAGAGGAAGATTAAATTCATCCTATAGGTATCCTTCCATTGATGTTGATATTAAATTGATTTGGTTATGTGATAGTTGTTCCCAAAAATACTCAGAATTATCAAACTAAAAGTAAAATCCCTTATTATGATCACTTAATGAAATGTGTTCTCTTATTCCCAATTTTTTTGAAATTTATTCATCATTCTAAAAATGATCAAGTGTAGGTGTTTTGTTTTGGTCCCATTGGATTAAATATGTATATGTGAGGTCAAGTGTTAAAATGACATTTTCATGGAAAATATAGGTCTTTCAAGTGGCTAAGAATGAAATCCATTTTTTTATCTAAAGAATATAACTCTGACTCACTAGAGTAGTCACTTTGGAAAAGTGTGGTATTTACATTAAGTCAATCAGACCATATGCCATGAGAGGCTTCATTATATTTTAACATAATAGGCTCTATTAATCCATGTTCATGAAGACCAAGGTCCTTACCTTTATAGTTAATTATTTTTCACATAATGGATTTAGCTATGTGATATTTATTATTAGTGAATCAATTAGCTAGTTCATTAGAGTAAAGAAATGAAGGATTTGAATCTTCAATGTGTTCATCAAAAAAATACCACCTACTAAAAAATTTATTTTGTCAAAATTGAGAAATAATTGATTGTCCCTTCTATAGTGAGGTTTTCCATGATTGCATGGAGACATATATATTGTAATTATATAATTTAAATCTTGGATATCATATTTACCCATATCTTTATCAATGATTTTATATTGGGATGGAGGAGATGGAGTAGCTTTAGAGGTGGATGTTTGGTTGGAGGTTTGAATTTTATATTGTGTTTTGGTAGAAGTGGAGGTAGTTGGTGTATTTATCCAACCACCAAGGGGAGTGTTTCAAATAAAGTATTAGGATGGAAATAGTTTTCAATCATAGGTGAATACTTATTAAAAGGAATAAGGAGATAGTTTGATTTTTGATATCACCCTTCTAATAGTTTGTAATATTAGAAGGGTTGAAGAATATCTTGAATGGTTAATGTCATGCCATCATATGATAATTTCAAACATTGACGTAAAGTGTAGGCTATGTCATCCATTTAATGTATCCATGGATGTCTAAAGATTAATATTTAGGATAAATTGAGATCAAGCACATGGACAAATGTTTCTGTTATGACTGGCCCTACCATCAAGGGAAGATAAATGGTACCCATCAACTATAGCTCATTATTATCATATGATTTGATTGTGATTATGTTGAATTATAATATTGTTTTTGAATATCCTAAATTATTAATTAACCTCAATGTACATAAATTTAATGTCAATCTATTATCTATAAACACTTTTTTTAAATTGTGTCTTGAGATAATGACTTCTATATACAATGCATTAAGAATGGGAATTTTTGAATGCCTTATGGTAACAATGCATTCTTGTTCTTGTAGAGTAATTACTAAAACATGGTTGTATGTGTACTCCACACAATTGTCTATAGAGCCAAAAGGATGATTATCTTGGTTTACATTACTTGATTGGCTAGAATCTTACTTTTTCTTACCATTATCTTGCTCATGTTTAGGGAATGAGTCTTTCTATATCCCTAATTTTTGGTTTTTTGATGTTGTGGATGGTTGGTTTTTGATGGCTATCTCCCCTTCATAAATGAGGTCTTGGACATAGTGTTTTAGGTGTATACACATATTGGTAGAATGTCCCTTTATCCTATGGTATTTTTAATATTCATATTCCTTGTACCAATTAGGTTTAGGAACATTATATTCAAAAGGCTTGGTGTTTGGCCAAATATCATGTTAGCTTGGGCAAAATTTTCAAAAATAAATTTGTGTAGTCCATTTGGATGAACTTATGTTTTCATTTTTATTATCTTGTTTGACAACTAGGAATGGTAATTTTCTTAATGGGTTGTGTATTAAATATTTTTTTTTGGGTTATGTGTAGAACTATTGTTTTCTATGTTTGTTTTGAATTTATTTGATTTCAATCACACCATCACTAACAAAATTAATGTTCTTGGAAAAATACTTTAGATTTTTAGGGTTAAATATTTTAATAACACCTTTATTGATTGAATTTATTTAAATTTTAACCCCTTTTTAAATAATTTAATCAAAAGAACTTGGGAAAATGATACTCAAATGATGTTCCAAATTTGAGTTAATATTGTTCACAAATATAGCAAAAATTTTTTTTTCAAGAAATGACCATGAAAAAATGACTTGTCAACTCCTTCCATCTTTGTAAAAAGGAGGTGAAGGTTTCACCATTGCATTGTTTATTTTTGTTTAGGTATGACATGGTCAAGTCATTTTTGATAGTGTATAAAAAGTGATTAACAAACTTGTTAGGAAGGTCCTCAAAAGTGAAAATTTATCCTTTGGGAAGGCATGAAAAATATTCAATGGCTTGACCCCAGAGACTTCAAGGAAATAATCCTAACAGGTACCCATCCCTATAATCAACATCTACACATGCATGATGAAAGTACTTAAGGTGAACCCTAGTATTTAATTTACATTTGTATTTTTAAAATTTAGGAAGTTTAAAGTGTTTAGGTAAAGGTGTTATTGTGGTAATTAAATCATATGGGTAAGAAAAAATTTCCTTAAATTTATACTTTTTTTTTCTAGGAAAAAGTACCATCTTTCAAGCCTTAAACTCTATACTTCATGTTTTCAAATTCTTGGATATAATATGGTGATATTTTATTCATTTGGCTTTAATAAGTATAGATATTGGGTGGTTGACCCATGAACTAGTGTGTGTCGAGGTTAGTTTTTGAACATTGGTTAAAGGATGGATTGTTAATAAAGTGATTAGGAGGTGGGTTGGAAAATATGACATGTTATAGATGTGAAAAATGATTTGGATTTTTTGGTTTAGTGTCAAAGTTAAGTCTTTTTAGGTTTTGGTTAATTTTTAAAACTAGATGTCATTAGATTTGGATTGCTAGTGGAGTTAAACTTTGGGTTGGATTAATTTGGGTTGGTGTTCAAGTTAGGGTTTTTAAAAAATTTAGTTTTGGTGTTAAATTTAGGTTTGGTGTTAAATTTAGGGTTGGATTGGTTGAATAAATGAGTTTTCATTGAATTTGGTGGACTCAAGTTGCTTTGATATAGGTTTTGGTTTAAAAATGGATGCAAATCAATCATTGGGTTAAATTGGGTATTAGTTTGAAATGGTTTGTTGGGGTTGATTTATTTTAGAATGGAATTTTGTTGGGTGGTGTTTGATTTGAATTTTATGGAATGAATACTAAAATATCATTTGAAAAATAATTTTTTACATTTCATAAAATAGCATTTGAATTTGGATTGATGGGCACACTTCAAGTAATGCCCCAGTTTGGATTTGATATGGATTGATTGATTGGTGAGCTATAATGGATATTCAAGCTTGGATAATGATTTTTATTGATGATGTTTTTCATTAGTGAGCCTTGGAGACTTATATTTGGAATGATTAGTGAGTTTGGATGGATATTCAAGCTCAGATTGGATTGGCCATAAATTGATAAAATTGAATGGAAACTCAAGTTTGGATTGGTTGGATTTTGTATGGGTAGAATTTAATGCACATTAAAATTTAAATTTAAAGTATTTTTGATGGTTAACTTTAAATTAAATTCAAGTTCAAGTTTTATTGGTTGTCTATTGGGAGACTTGAATTAATATTGAAGTTTGGATTTGGTAAATTGACATTAGACAAAATCAAATTAAGATTCAATTTTTTGTTACATGGATGGATTAATGAGGTTGAATTGGTATTCAAAATCATATGATGGAGGTTGGAATTAAGCAAAATATTATTTTGGTGATGGGTTTGGATATTTTCAATATCTTGGATAGTGTGTTGAACATGGGTTTCCATAGAAAACCTATGACTCACTTGAGAGGATTCCTCATGAAGGACATATTTTCCCTTATCTTATGAGAATTGGGTATTAGGATTGGAGGAACCTAAAAGAGCATTGATATCCTCTAAATATATTTTTGAAATGGATTTTCCATGAATAGGGGATGAAGAATCTATATTTTCAATCAAATATTGTAAGTTTTAGAAATCAAATACGAGTGTAAATTTAGCGCCTAAGCTCAAAGCTTGAAGCAAAACTACATCTTTGTTGGTTAAAATATATTAGCTAAATGAGTTAGGGGTAAAATAGATTTATTAATAGCCTCATATTGGTATGCTACCCATTATTATTCCTCATGATCATTGATTTCATTTATTTATAGATTATGATTTTGATGGTCTTGGCTACCAAATTGGAAAGGGTCATTGCAAAAAGGTTTTGCCTTCATCATAGTATTGTTAAACATATCCATATGGATTGTTATGGGTGACATTGTTACATGAATAACTTGACACAATAAAAAATTTATAATAAAATACAAAAGGACCAAGGTAACAAAAAACTTCATATAAAACTAAATAATTTTGAGTTTTCTTTTAGAATGTTTGATTTTAAAGTTTTGTGGATAAAAGACTCAAAAGTATTTTGTTTACACTCAAGAATTTTTTAGAATGTGTTAAAACATAAAGAAACTTAAAAATAAATTCCTACTCTAAACACAAATGAAATCATAGAAAGGTGAAAAATATAGGAAAATATGGACTTGAGTAACCCATAGGCTTCTCATGTTACTTACTTCTCCATTGTGTTAGTTGTGGCCTAATATTTCAAGGCATTAATGATGTAGGAGCATCAACATAATCAACCTACATTTGATATAAAGGATTGTTTTTTTTTCTTCTTATTCTAGGCCTTAATATATCTTAGAGATCTTGTGTCATCAATAATAATCCTTTTTTAGGATTCATTTATCCATTAGAATTTATTTATGGGTATTCTTAGTTTTCCCTCCAAACAAATCTATATTGGAAAAATAAAATTATGCAGGCATTTTGTAAGGACTTTTCATGTCCAAAAAGTAAGTTTTGGAACAAGGTTTTTATTCTAAATGGTTAATAAAGTTATGGGTATGTTTTATAATGCAATTTATTTCTTGAAAAATGATAAATATGCCTAAATTTAATGTAGTAATCCATTAAACAAGTTATTAAGATAATAGTCTACATTGGAAAGAGATATAAGTAATTTTCTAGACTTTAGGAACATGGAAGAAGAATTAACTTACATTAGATATTATAAAATTTAAAAATTATGAGAAAATGAACCAAGGAAATAATAAATTAGGAATTAATGAATACAGAAGGTTGATGAATATTTGTTTAGAGGTTGTTATCGTTGAAGTATTATAGGTTTGTAATGATGTATTTTAAAGAATATTAGAATAAAAGAGAGTTTTTATTGATATTGATATGTGTTATTATTTTATTTTAAGTAATATTAAAGTGATCCTAAGTTCATCTTGAAATTATTCTTCTGTGAAATTTTTCATTTGTCTAATTGTGTTAAAAAAACATAGAATTTTGTGTAATTATAGACTAAGAAAGGGTGAAGTTACACATTTTTTGATGAATAGGATGAATAAAAGAATTATATAGATAAAAATAATATTATAGGATCTATTGGATCAGTTATTAGTCTTTTGAAAAAATTAATTTGATTAATTTGATCATTTTTCTCCTCTCGGGTCTGAATCTTAAGCTTAAACCCTATAACAAGGTTTTAGACACAAAAGTGGTATAAAACTTGTAATAATTAAATAAATTGTTAAAAAATTTGGTCATAAATTCATCCTAAACATCCTTTACATGATTCAATTTATTTAATTTCTTAAAGTGTCTTCAAATGTCCAAAATAGATGATTATGTCCACTAGATCTGTAGAATATAAGAAAAACAGGATTCTAGAAGTTGAAAACTTGAATATCTCTTAGGGGATTGATACAAATATATTAAAACTTTTTAAATATGTGTATTAATAAAATTTAAACTTTTTAAGAATTGAAATACTTATCTTAAGGAAATATAGATGACTATGGACAAACCCTATATTAAATCTAGAACATGGATAGTTGGGCAAGTTATTGATCCTTCCATGAATGTTTGAATCTTGAATTGAAATAAAAGTTATTATATGACCTAATTAAGAGGTTTTTGAAATATCCTAGGGATAATATCAGTAAAAACATTAATTCATATTCATTTATAATCCTAAAACAATCATAGTAGCCTTGTGGTCATGTTTGAGCATAGGTGTGAGATTTCAAGGGAAGACAAGTATATTAACCTATTTATTGTTATACATAGAATTGATATATATTAGTGAAAATATTATATTTTATAAATAAATATATAACCCTATATCATCTATATAATACCTATACCAATAGTTTAGGTTGGTATATACTACATAGAGGTATAAAGTAACCCTTTTAAAGGTGAATTTACATCAGATTTCCTATAGATCAAAAAGGTAAGAGACCAAAAAAAAAGGATTACCTTCATCCAATATTATTAGAACATAGTAACATCTCATTTAAAATGTAAAAAAAAAATTTAAAACAGGGTGTAAAGTGTCTTGGAGAGTGTGTGAAAACTTCCTTGAGAGTTAGATAAGAAGTCAAAAATAAGGTTCTTTGAAACCTTGAGAAATAAAAAGCATTTGAGTGGCAAGGAATAATCACTATATCCATTGAGGCTTGGAAAGTGAAGAGAAAAGAGAATATGTAAGATCAA
Organism: Torreya grandis; assembly: GCA_037957365.1. NCBI lineage: Eukaryota > Viridiplantae > Streptophyta > Pinopsida > Cupressales > Taxaceae > Torreya > Torreya grandis. Next base: position 3,155,752 of record JARHVA010001474.1, on the reverse strand, counting down.
AAATAAATTCCAAGGTGAATTTGGACTAGAGGTAATAAAAGACTAGGTTTAGAGAAAGGTAACCTAGGTGAGGTATCAAGAAGAAAACAATGTGAGATAGACTTTTTGAGGAAGAAAAGGAACATTGATGCTTGAAGTGAGAGAGAAAATGAATAAGCAAGAGAAAATTGAGGCTATGATGATAAAATCAAGATGAATGGCTTAGTTTAGTGAAAATGCCACAAGAAAATGAAAGAATATACCATGAAGAAAGAGATGGAAATGTATAAAGAGATAGTTGAGCTAAAAGAAAAGTTGAGACTCATGATCAAATTGATAAAATAAAATGAAATCCAATGTTATGGATAGAAGTTGAGAAGAAAAGTAAAGTAGCTAATCGACCAATTAATTTTAAAGAGAATAAGGTATCATTTGATTGCCTTGATAAGGGAAGAAATAAGAAAGCTAAATTATTGTAGAGGTATGAAGAGAGGAAGAGATGAATGCAGAGATAGTAGAGAAAAGTGGCATGAGAAACTATCCTTGGAAGAAGAACTTGTAGTCTTAATTTTTGATCTAGAGGAATGAATTATGCTGGGTGAAGAAGATATGGATGAGATCCAAATAGAATACTTAACAAGATAAATCTAACATGAATATTAAATGTCTATCTCAAAGTCATCAAGAAGGGAAAATGAGCCTATAATTTTTTAAACTAGTATTTGTAATGTGTGTGTGACTACAAGTATTATGAAAGAGGATGATAAGGCACAAGTAAGTGTCATAAAAGAAAGATAAGTAGAATTATATCTTGAAGGTATAAGCAATAAAATTGAGATTCATGGATCTCAAGTAGATGTAGAAGGAAAGTCAAGAAATAACTTTAATATTCTCAAAGATGAGCATGATACCAACCAAGGACTTATATTAGGCTCATTGAAGATCAAAAATAAGATAAAAGATAAATAAATGGATATTTAAAAATGAAGAAGTGTATTTATCATAAGAACACCTCATAAATATAGATTTGTAGGTTATGAAAGAGCGTATAATCAAATACAAGAAATGAATCACAAGCAAGGAGACAATCATGATGGTGATAATAAAATTAGTTTAATAAATATGTCCCTTACATATACAAAGAAGTAAGATAGTAGAGAGATTTTGAAAGATCCACATAAATAAAATTAGGTCATGAACAGGCAATTGAAGGACAAATCAAATATAGGAATAGAATAATTAGAAGGATCAATGAATAAATCACTATGGTTACAAGAAATACAAGGAAGAAAGGTTAGAAAGAAGGAAAAATAAAATTTCGATCCCTTAGAACAAAACTAGTGCATGATAAATTTTTATCAAGATAAAGGATTCATCATTTAAAATGTGTTATATCATTCAAGTAGGTTCTTGAAGGATCATATGAAGGAAGAACATCAACTAGTTATTGGGTTAGTTGATCCAATCACATTTACATAATGATTTTTAGGTTTATATTAGTATTTAATTTATGTCTTGTTAGTTTTTATTTGGTTTATAGGAATTATCTGGTCTTTTAACCACCCCATGAAAATCTTATATATATTTTCACCATTTTTGTAAAATCAACCTGAAATAATAAAGTATTATTTTGGGTTAATTTTACAAAATAGGTAAAATACTATATATTTTTTTCATGGGTTGGTTACTTTATTATCTTTAGTGTGAAATACAATATTCATGTTGTAATTTTGGAATTATTCCTCCTATTATTGTGTTGTAGTCTTTTGCATATGTAAACACTCATAATTTACATTTGGGAACGTTTAAAGATAGTCTTTCATTTTAATCTTAAGGTTAATGCATTGTGAAACTATTGACTAAAAATTTTGTAAGATATTGAGAATTTAGAGGTCAAGTGTTCAAAACTTTCAAAATATTCTATTTTGATGGATATTTTATTGCATTCGACATTCAATACCTTATACTGAGATGCCCTTTTTTCAACAAGTTTATTTTTTGATGGTGGTCATGTATCCAATCAAAATATGGGTTGTTGGACATTATGAACATAAAATAATGGTTAATTATATGATATGAGACTTATTTATATGGTTTTTATAGAAAAATATACTCAATTATGTATAAAGGTGTTTTTTTAGTGAAAATCAACATCTTCAAAATGAAAAAATTTACAATGCCACATCTTGCTTATGTTGTTGATGAACACACTATAATTTATAGGTCCATCAAGATTCTTGTGATTGACAAAGTGTAAGTGTCACACTGGATATTGGAGGATATATTAGAGGATGGATGACTATTACCCTTATCTAGTTAGTTATTCACTCATAATTTGGGTTCAATGATTGAATATAAATTTTGGTAGTAATAGTTTGCTTGTTTCAGTTCTAATTATGGATTTTTATCCATGATATTTATTACATGAATAAGGCATACTTATTTAATTTTATTTATCTCATTAATAAACTTCTCACCTCTTTCCTTATAGGGGGAGAAGATATAAAAATTGGTTGATCTTCAAGTAGTCATTAGTGATAATATGAGTTGAAAGCAGTTGTTAGCACCTTCAATGTTGAGAAAAGGTCATCAACATTTGTTGGACATTAAGGAGATGAGTTATACATAGTATGAGTTGGTAAATTTGATGGGATTTTGGGTGGATCCATGTAGCTGGGAAGTCCTTGATCATGTTATAATATAGTATGGTATGATGATCATAGTAGATGAGTGGGCCTTGATAATGTTCACTAGCCTTTTATGTAGGGTGGGATATTGTATGGAGCAACATCAATTTTTTTTAGTACTAGGATGCACATTACACTAGTTTTAATTACTTTAGAGTTTATTTGATGGATTTATAGTCATTGATCCTATTTTCTCTTTTTCTATACCCCTTTGGATCAAAGGGGATTTTGTTGTCTCAGTTGATCCAATCACATTTACATTATGTGTTTTTGGTTTATATTAGTATTTACTTTTTGTCTTGTTAGTTGGTTCATGAGAAATAGTTGGTCCTGTAACCACCCCATGAAAATATTCTATAGATTTTCACTATTTTTATAAAATCAACCCAAAATAATACTTTATTATATTTTGTGTGAAATACAATGTTCATGATATCATTTTAGATTTATTCCTCCCATTCTTAGTGCCAACACTACGTAGTAAAAAATAGGATGGACATTTTGAAAAAAAAAGGTCTTAGAAGGGGCTATATAAAATCATAATCTTACTCTAACTTACTCTATCAGTGGTATTTATATAGGTACATATTTTAAAGGTCAAGAAGAAACTTGTAAGAATGAGCTAAGAATAATAAGAGAGTCATTTATGATTAAGATAGAATAAAAAGGAGAATGGATTAATAGAGAACTATAAGACTACCTGAAGTTTGATCTCAAATTTGGGATAATAATAATAAAATAGTATCAAAGGTCAGAATATCTTCATTCCATATTAGCAATGGTGAAGTGGAGCCCACAACATTCTGGGCCAAGTGATCATATAGAAGGTAAGGAATGTCTACCATATAATTAATTACTTAATTTTAATAGGAAGTTGGTAGCATATGAGATGAAGAGAGTTATAGAAAAGGTACTCTACTAGTGTCTGTTCAAATTAGATAAAATAAAAATGATTTTAAGGGAATAAGAACTCCTTAAAATAATCATTAGTGGCAACAAGAGAGGATTGTAGGTGTAGGTCATAAATTATAATGAGTAGTTTAGTGGAAGAATAAGGTGTTTAACACCTTCTCAATGCAATAAAATCATGATCATAGTATTAAATGTATGAGAACTCAGCTTAGAATAGGTATTTGAGGAGTAATTAAGTCATAAATAAATTTAAATTGAGGAAGCATCCATGATATGTAAAAGTGATCTTAGTATTCAGCATACAATGAAAAAAAAGACAAAAGAGAACAAATAAAAGATGAATCTGATTTGATGGAATGTATAAAAATTATAAGGAGGAAACATTCTCTTAAATAAAAAATGGGACATTAATAGAGTCAATGAACTCACCAAGGACAATAAGTATGCAATCATGGATAAATAAAAAATGATAAGAAGATAAAGGACAAAACAAAGGGCATAAATCAAATTCTAGTTAAAGATAAAATATTTTAGCTAAGGCATAAGATCTTAAATCCATATAAGAGAAAATTTTAGATGTAATAATGGATGAAGAAACTAAAATCAATCTATGGAGACTTTTTTGGTGCAATTCTAAAATTAAATAGACCATTCAACAACCATACATAAGTGTAGAGTTAAGAAACATGAAAGAATAACAAAAAAAGACTAAAGATAGTAAGAAGAACTAAGATTTGAGAAATAATATTATTTTAAAATTAGGTCAAATAAGGGTTAAGAGACTTATGGGTAAAAATAGATAAATAAACCAAAAGTCAAAATAGGGGAAAAGAGATTTTGGTGAAAAATTATTTGGGCATGTTCTTGAGAGCATAATATTTATGATTGAATAAAAAACAAAATAGGTTCTTATCATAGACCTTAAATAAAGTAATAAATCTTTGAGATAAAGGAAAAATGAGGAAAGGATCACCCATGTTAGTAGAGGTTCCTTGAATTACAACAAAACATGCTAATTATAGGGATAACTTATCTAGTTGAGAGTACTAATGGGTGTAGAAGAGATGACAAAAACATAAGCATTTTGTAATCAACACACTATACTATGTGAATTTTCTTGAAAAGTGGGCACCCCCTTTGTTTTTTTAAATGATTAATACATTGGAGGGGTACTCATAATTTCCAATGTTTATAATACCTATCATACTTGCACAAAATCAGTGTTTTCAATGTTAAATCAGTGTTTATAATATTAAATTGGTGTTTTTAATGTTAAATAATGTTTTTGTATACTTTTTGATTCACTTTATTAGACTAAACTATTAATGAAAAGGATAGAAAGAGTCATTTTACATAACAAGTATGAATATTGTTTTATTACGGAGTATTCTTCGACAATTTTTTTTTTTTGGAAGCTTTCAATCGTAAATTTATCTTTGGAAATATTCTCATCAAAAACATTCATGTAAAAAATATTCACTTTGGAAATATTCTTCATGGAAGGTTTTTCATCAGTGATTTTATTTTGGTAACTTTCCTTTCAAAAGTTTCATTTTGGGAAGTTTTTCATTAGCAACAATTACTTTGGCATAACTTTGTTTCAATAGGCTTCTTCGTGGTCTTAATTTTTGAGAGATTATTCATCCAAAACTTTCATATTGAAGACTTCACTATAGAAACTTAGTATTTGGGAACTTTCATTTTAGAAGGATTACATTGGAAAGTTTCTCATCAAGAAATTCATTTTGAAAACTTTTGTTTTGGAAGCTTTGGGATAAAATATTTTTGAAATGCATTTTATGCTTTATCTTTTGGCCCAAATTCAAATTTTGACTTTAATTGACTAGGATATACAATTAGAGATGTTAGAGGATAACATATTACACCATGGTACCCTAGATGACAAGGCATCCTATGTGACATGCACACTAGGATAGGATGGTTAAATTTGAATTTAATGAAGCTAATGATCTCATGGATGTTAATTAGTAATGGTTAATGAAATATAAATCAATGTCAAATATTTATCTTGAGTAGACTTTAGCTTCAAGTGATCCCAAAATTCTTGATTGCTATTACAATAATTTGAGACTTGAGAAATTTAGCTAAGTGAAAAAATACCATTATCAAAATATTAAAACATCCTAGTACCCAATAGAGCTACCATGGCATCATAATCTAGGTCTTATAAGGGATATTTGATACCATCTAGGTTCTAGATCAAGTATTTTACAGAATTATTGGATACTATGTTTGAGGCTACTACATTTGATGGGTTGTATTCAAATTATTCAACACTATGGGAAGCAATGGAGAATGTGGATTCATTTTCACTCAAGGAATACATATTATCAAAATATAAATAAATAATAAAATACCTATTCCATTTCAAAATATAAACCCTATACTACACAATCACAAAGTTGGAGGCCAGTCCATGCATTGATTTACTATTGGGCCTATTCTTTGAAGGTAGAGTCATGGATGGAGAATATCTTCATTATGTAGACAATGAAACTATTGTTTCATTTATATTAATAAAAGTGTTTAAGAGGTATTTAATCTTGCCTATTTTATATGTTACTTATTATATACACACTATCATCACAAGGAATATGGCCCACCATCCATATTGAGCTCTTTCAAAATGGTTTCTAACTAGGAAGAGTTTCACTTTAAAAGAGAATTCCAAGAGCCCTATCCCCATTACTAGTTTTAGAATGGGAATATGCATAGGGATGGTACTAATAAACATGACCTTTGGTCATTTTATTATCTACTTCATATACCTAAACTGGGTTCACTTTATGGACCTTCTCACCACCTTATCACATGCCTCCAAGAGTAGATTCTACAGAAGGATAAGCATCCATTGGGAGGTAACTTATACATGATTTCATAATTATTATATGTAGTCATGGGCACTATGTTTATACATAATATATTCCTATGGGAGCCCAACACCAACATCATCAAGAACATGATATGTGACTATTACAACTTCATGCGCATGTATTCATATGTGAGAAACATAGCCAAAATTGTTGAGGAACTTTATGCTTAGGTATGGATGGATATCCATGATGATTTATTGACAATAATTTCCCCAACCATAGCCCAAACACTAAACAATAACATAGGAGTTTATTGGCTATATCTAGATTACATAATGATCATGGTGGTGGGGCACAAGGTAGATCCTCTCTAGATCTTGAAGTTCACTCTAAATAAGTTAGATAAGTATGAAATCACCTATAAAATTTGTAACAACATTGATGAGGATATGTAAATAAATAAGGTCACCTTCCATGGATCTCATGTCACCATTGGGTGAATGCATTACATAAATTATAGATAGTTTGGGGATCCTGGCAATGCCAAGAAAGCTTATGCATTGCCCACCCTACCTCATAGAGACTAGGACCCTCATAGCAAGGTCCAAAATAAAATTCATACCATTCACCTTGACTAAAAAAATGAGCTAATCTATCATTAATTTATCTTTTTTAATGCCAAGTATGACAAAGAGGTCAAGGAAATTGCTACTACAATAAGACTAAGTGAGGACTTGATGAGAATGATTCAAGCAAAACCATATCTAACACTCAATGAAGCAATGTTTAGAATTCCACCTCTTGGAGGATGGATATCCTTAGATTATTTAGTGGGTAATCATAATATCTAAAAGGAGAGGGTCTAATCCCTAACAAGATCAAATCTAGCCTTAAGATCAATAATAGTTGGTAGTTGAGGCACCACTCATTGAATAAGAGGAAGGACAAGTTGAGGAAGAACAAATGCTTACCTCATAAAGAGAACAATAAAAAGTACTCCTCATTCAAACTTCAGTAATTTAATTGATCAAAGTTAAGAAAGAGTTAACTAAGGAGATAACTATAGGAGGAGGTAGTGTGCAAATATAAGTCAAGATAATATGCTTGGATTCCTTCGATGAAGAGGAAATAACAAATATTTTAACCCTAATAATAATCATTATTATCTCTTCTCTTCCATCATAGCCAATAGGCCCATGGGTAGAGAGAATAATAAAGACATATCAAAAGAATCTAAGGGGTAGACCACATACCCCTCTTACTAAGGAGGTAGATGAGGAGGAGCTATAGCAAGCAAATGTTATAAGATTATAGTCACTCAAGGCAAAAGTACATATCATAGGTGACTCATTTGGTAAGGGATCCTTTCTAATAACTCTTTTGAGTTTTTCCCCTTTGATATCCTTACTATAATTTTCAATCACCCCTATCCCTATGGTCTTCACATTCATTACCCATCAAATAATCTCTAAAGGTTTACTATTTCTTCAGCCATCCATGAGATTGCCACCACCAATGCTCCTATTCCACCTTCCACTTTTGTAGCTTTTATCCCTATAGTTTCCATCCCTTATGTTTCCATTCTATTGACCTCCACTCTATCAACATTGGTTCTTTCCATTCCTTACATTGTTCATTCCATCACTTCAAATACATCCCCTTCTACCTAGTTATTTTCATCCTTGATTTCTTCCATTCCCACCACTGTAACCATAGTGGTAAAAACTAAAAGGGCACATAAAAAATAGTCTTTCTTTATGGTTCATCCAATGCCATAATATGGGAAAATAGATTGGTTAAAGATTATTTTCCCTTTAATACCCAATCTTTTCACACAAACTAAGCAAAAACCTAAAGAGCATTCTCAAGTAGAAGCTCAACCCTCTAATATCTCAAATCTCACTCTTCCAAATTAGGCTAAGGAAATAGGATCCTCTACCTCTAAGAGGCCCAATATGAAGATAAAAAAGCTTTTAATGGTGAGCTCCCTATTTGATAAAGCCACTGCATCAATACAGAGGATGAGGAAGAGTAAAATATAAGATAGCTTAGGTAGAAACCTAATCATGGAGGAAAGGGATGAACTATACTCCGTAAGAAAAAATAAAAAAAAGGTAAAAGGGGTAGTCCTCTTATATCGAGGATGTGAATTGATACAAGGAGACCCACATAAAATCCATCCTTGCCATATATCAAAGAACTAAAATGGACAAATATGAGCTCAAAGAAGAGTTGGAGACAATCAAAGAGAAAAAAACAAGTGATTCAAGTTCCTCATGGCATTGAGTAGGATGTATAAGATGTTACCTTGGGTTGTGTGAAATTCTTGATTCCATTCATTCTTTGAGAGTCAACCTAACTCCACATGTCAATAAGATAACCCAATTATTTAGAAGCCATAAGGGAGATGAAATACACTAAACTTATTAGTATTTTATACACCTAATAAGGAATTTAAACATATAGATTTTATGACTCCATTAGAAGCATATAATGTTAAAAAAATTAACATTAATAAGGACACAAGAGACCCAAGTCTAAGTACTTTGTTTTGAGGCATTAGTCAATTAGTTGGCTGAACATGAAAAGAGGCTGAGTAGATTTTTTTAGGATTCGATTTGGCTACCATTTGAGACAACAAATGTAGGCTAGTGACCAAAGATACATTTGACTAGATAATCAAACAAGCCTTTAATAGTTTCAAGAAAATTTTGTAAGGTTTGAGCTTGAAAGACATAGAGTCCAAATTAAGTGCAATGAAGAAGGTCACAGAGGTGAAAGTATTTAGGTTTGACTTCAGAGGAACCAAGGTGGATCATGATAAGATAATGGCTGAGATAAGTAGGGTAACTAGTCCATCTCTCTTATATATGAGTCTAATTAGAGCATAGCATGATAAGGCATACAAACATTACCAAGAATTAGATGTGAAGAAGCAAAGTTGCTTAAAAAACACCTGTTGATAGTTCTACTATGACAAATCCACCAATAGAGAACAATGAAAACATCCATGCCACATCAACTTCAGGATACTATTCCTATGGTGAATATAGTTCACACCATCGATTCATCCTCAAGTACAACTCTATATATCATAGTGTCAACTACTACTACCACTACATTTCCCACTATAATTTTAAGATAATTCAAACAAGAGACAATTTAGATATTGGCCAATTTTATATATTTTTCATCTAACTGACCTAACTGAATAGTTAAAGTCTTATATATATATATATATATATATATTGTAATTAATAAATTTTTTAGCAACATGCATACATTTCATGGTTGGGCTATTTGTAATGCATCGATATGTAACTCAGACTTATCTTATAGTTTATTTAGATATATATGAAACATTTTAATCTTGGAGGATGAGGCGAACTCTTCCCCAAGATCTAAATATACAAGTTGTATCCCTCTTTCAAAGGGTTGAAGTTTTTGAATGAAATACAGGAAGAAATCAAAGTTCTTAATTATCATTTAATTGTGTATATTCTATCTTCTTTCCTTTCTATGTTCTTGAATTTGAATTTTCTTTAGTTTAAACGTTGATTCAATAATTTTGATGTGTGCCAACGCTATAGATGAATTTTACTATAATGTTTATGAATGTTAATCTTAGGTGTATTATATCTATTGAAGATTGATATGTTTCATTGATATATATAGTTAGTATAGATTGAATCATTATTCTAAAGTCTATAGAAGTGTCTCATTTGATATAGTATTCTAGGTTTGAGAAATAAATACCTTACATCACTTCTTGGTCTAAGCTATAATCTCTTATATAAAGGTATGCAATAGTAGCCTTAAAAAGAGTAACCTTATGTTAAGATGAATAAGCACCCTATATCTAAATACCTAGATTCACAGCCATGTTTTTTCATAAGTGAGCAATAGGTATAAACAAACAACATTGGTCCTTGAGAGATTTGTCCAATAAAGAGACAAACTAAGAAGATCCTATTTAGAAAACATAAAATCTTTCTTTCCACCTTACCCTTCCCTTTTTTTAAAGTTTATTTCAGATATACTAACCATAGATTAGCTTTTAGCCCATCTAACTCACCTAGTGATTTATCCTTTTTTTAAGAAACCACACATCCACCCATAAAATTGGTTGAACAATTGAAAAGCTTAACTAGTTATTCCACCTCTTGGTTTTTAAACCACATAACTACAACTCGTGCTCTAGAGTGTAACCTAGTTCCATAAAGATACAAAAATTCTAGAGTTTATTTCATTTAAAACTCTTTTATGTGTGTATAAAACCCATATCAACACAAGATAAAAAATTAGTGCTATAAATAGGGAAAACTTGCATGATTTCCCCATAAATAGGGGTCTCATCATTACATAGACATCTGAGAGATTGACAAGGTCTATGACCTAAGCCAATATTTTGGTTTCACCATTGTCACACTCTAAGAGGCCTAGACCTATACATATCATCCCTAAGGTACATAGATCCTAAACACCTTCCCCTATAAGGAAGGTCTCACTTATCAATATTACCATAGCTCAACCCTAGCTAATCAAATCCACCATTGTTATCTCTAGGGACCAACATGACCTACCAAGGAAACCAAATAAATATTTGACTACTTTATCCCCTTTAAATGGGAGAATGGTAGAAGTACATATTAAATCTTTCAAGGCTACCTTAGTTTAATGAATTTTATCTATGAGGATGTTGTATGTAGGATCTTTCCCTTTACTTTTCAAGATGATTGGTATCTCAATTTGCAAAAAAAATTCATCACCTCATGGGATGAGTGTCAATGTACTTTCCTTACATAATTTGGATAGGTAACTAATCCAAGTCTAGTATATCATTTATTTACTAACATGAAAATGGAGACTAATGAGTCCATTCAAGACTTTAATGCAATATTATATAAGATGCACACATGATTAAACACCACCTATAAGCTAGATGAGAATCTAATGCTCAAAAAATACAAGAACATCTTGGATCCTATTATTATCATGTTCTTATGAAGAGCTATTGCTATCAATACACTAGCCTTGGCATGTAAATAAGCTATCAATATTGATAAGAATCTTAATCCACAGCTTAGACTGCACAATCTAGGAGGTCAAACATTCAACAATGGACTTCCATCCTTGAATACAATTTCTTGTGAAAACTAGAACACTCATGCATTCAATCAAAATTAATTATACACTCTAACACCCATGATGCAATAAATAATGAATCAAAACTACAATTTCTTGAATAATCATGCACAAAGAAATAGTCACTAGTCGAATCAACATTAGGATCATACCAACACAATCATCACTCGGGTTTCATATTCCAACAAAGCCAAATTATATTTTATACAAAGAATGGTTCAAAATTTGAGTAATGATTTTATGAATATACATAAGAGGATGGGGAATACTAATACCCAGAATTACAATTAAAATTTCTCCTTTCTAAGATAAATATTCTTTTAACAGGATCAATAATAGTACAGACCAAAAATAATCCAATAAGCTACCATAAATCAATATTATGGAAATAACTTTGCCTAAATAGTGTAGGGTCCATAATATATCTGAGCATAGAAAGTTAGATTGTATAAAACTATGTGTAACCTTTGAAATCTTCTAGAGGGATATGATCAGACAAGATCAAATGATGAACCCTCCATATTTACCTCATGACTCTAGTCCTTCCAATTTGGATGTGGTCTTTGAGACCCTTGAGTCTCCCTTCCCTAGCAAATATGATAACATCCTAGAAGATAATTCTAATGAAGAAAAAAAATTCTAGAAATTTGAAAGGAATATTTACAATGTGAGGAACATGAAATCATTTACTACTTATAATACTCCCAATAATATGGCTATCCATCCAAATCCCAAGTCTACCAACAATCCTCCTACCCTTAAATGGATTTATTAGAATCAACATAAAGAGGAATATAGTAAATGAGGATATAATATTATTGAGGATATGAATACAATCAATGCCAATATTACTCTTAACTAGCATACATCATAGAGCATAAATATATCTTATAAAAGTCCATCACAGGCAAGTCTATGGTAAAAAATTCTAAGACAACCAACATGAATGTCATATATAAAATCAATCCAAAATATCCCCCTTTGTTTTTGACTATTCAAGCATTTGGCAAAAATTATACATAATTGCTTAGTAGATTTAGGAGCTTCAACAATATTGATGCCAAATTATATTCATCAAGATCTTGGTTTAACACCAAAGCCATCTAAGTGGATAGTGTCACATCTAAATAAAATGGTAGTGCCCATGTTGGGAGAGATGAATGATGTGAGAATTTAGGTTACATCAAAACCAATAGTGCAGATGACTATCAACATCTTAGCAGTGGACAATCTTGAACATTATGGATTGTTATTGAGTAGAGCTTGGTTAAAAATGATAAATGGATATCTTTCCATGGAATTTTCACATATTTTAATTTTATATAGAGGCATATCCAATCATGTCAGAATTGATTGAGAATCAATAATGAAACATCCTATTATGACATACAATACTACCAATGAGGAGGTAATTTACAAATCTCCTAGTCTTAGAATTTATACATTTTCCATGAAGCATAAAGCACCAGAAGAAACTCCAAGCCCTTCCCAATTATGAAACTCCATTTTGATGGATCTAGATCAAAGAAATGATCAAATATCATTATTTAATTAATCAATTAACAAGGAAATAAAATATCGAAAGCATATAGGCTCTAATTACCATGCATCAATAATAAAGAAAGTATGAGGCCTTGGTTTTAGGACTATAGTTTTCCCTAAAAAATAATGTTAAATAATTACTAGTATATAAATATTTTTAACTCATGGTAAACTAGGTAAGAAATAAATATCAGTGTAAGCTGTCATATTTGAAGAAGTAAAATCATAGGGCTTATGATTTAATATAATTATTTAAAGCTTTCAACATAGTGTCTATCCCAAGAGAGCAGAATGGAGCCTCCAATTCATTGGTCACTTCAAAAAAAAATTTGGCACCCTTACAAGAGTCAAAAATCTATAAGTTCTCTATTGAATTGGTACCATGTCCCTTAGTATTAGACAATGTTGAAAATTTTCAAGTGTTTGACGATGACCAATAAATTATCCAAATTTTGACAAATTTAAGATGATTTGAATCTTAAATAATAGATGAGGAATAAATAAACCATATATTCCTTGAATAATTAGATGAATAAGGCATTATCTTTCTGAAAGTAAATCAAATCCCATTGGGAATGATTTCCCTAGGAATGACCTTTGACATAGACCCTTAGGTTCAATCATAGAGGCACCTAAAGGTTAATGAATCCAAATTTATCTCAAAAAATGTTGATGATGAGAATAACACACACTTCATCAATATTAGCTTAAGTTGAACACATGAAGAAAGGTAAAGAGTCAAGGAATATATTAGTAGGTACAAAGATGTAATGGATTGGACTTATGAGGACTTTAAGTGTTTTCAAACCTAGAATCATGACCCATAAAATTTCACTCAAGCCTAATCATAAACCATTTTAGTAAAGGTAGAGGTAGGTTAATCCTATATAAGAAACATTAATTTAGAAATAAGTTAAAAAGCTACTGAGTGCTAGGATTGTTTTTCCCCATTAGACATTTAACTTGGGTGGTCAATCTAGTTCCATTTAGAAATAACAGTGGTGAGATCAGACTTTGCATCGACTTCAAAAATTTGAATAAATATCTGGAGAAATATAATTACCCCTTGACCTCCTTAGATGAGATAATACAAATGGTAAGTGGTTCTAAGATGATGTCCTTTTTGGATGGGTTTTTCGGTTATAACCAAGTTATAGTCAAATCAGAAGATAAGATGAAAATGACATTTACTAAGAAGTGAGGAACCTATGTGTATAAGCTAATGCCATTCAGGATAATCACCATGGGAATAAGTTTTTCAAATAGTAATGGATCATGCATTCCAAGGACTAATAAGGAAATGCATAATTATATACATGGATGATATCACTATTTTTTTATAAAAATTGAGTTTAGCATATTGATCATCTTCAATGTATCTTTGATAGGTGTAGGAAGTTCAGGGTATCACTTAACCCCAATAAAATCATATTCAATGTTATTGAAGAAAAGCTTCTAGGCCACATCATTAACAAGTATGGCATCATCATTGACCCAGATAGGTGTTGACCACTTTCTAGTCTCAAACCTAGAAAGGGGTCAACCTAATGTCTTGAATCCTAATTCATCATGGGCACCATGGTTGTCATTCATATCATGAGTTTATGAGGGTTGTTCAAATAGTTCATGGTCTTGTCATGATACATCTTTACCTTGTCAATATTTATACCTTCCTTATCTTGATTCAAGTGTTTTCATGGTGATAAAACATTCTTTAATGGTCATTAATCACTTTGATGGAGTCCCAATAGTTAAAAAATGTCATGATGAAGGCAAATGGAAAAGATAGTCTAGTGACAATTCATTTACACCCATAATCTATATAATAACATGAGGTATGTTATCTTTAAAACTTTTTAAAAACATCACGGAATGTGTCTTAATTTTAATTTTAGGTTTATCATAGGTCATAAGGGTCTTCTATATGTTTTGATATAATAATTTAGTTTATATAACTTTTAAAAGTCATATATGTGTGCAAAGTCAACATTTTTTTAGTCATAATGAGACTCAATCTAGCCTTGATAGACCAATAAACCACCCTACATGCCTCTAATGGACTTGATCAACCTCATCAAGCCATCACTATACTGTTTCATACCTCATTGAATCCATTAACATCATGGTTAACACCTAATTCCCCCCAAATGGGCCCCACACATGCTAAATAGTGACTTTTCAACTCCTCAATTTGTACCATCAGTTTCAAAATTCCATATGACTCTTATTTTCCATCCACAACAACAAATAATTATATTTTAGGTTTGAAATAACAATAATTATAGAGAAAGTGGTAGGTTCAAAGGTTTATTAAGTATTATGGATCTGTACAATATACATAAGCTCAAGTGGGATCATGATTTTGTAAAGGGAGGTTAGAAATGTCAAGTGAAGGAGAGATCAGTGTTTATTAGTGACATGGAAGCTCAAAACCATCCATTCTCTCCCTTAATCTCATTAACACACTTAGATACGTCCTCAGGTTATGCTCATACTATACATAAGATATAGAATGGGGCCCAAGTTCATAACCAGAGAAACTACACCCAAGAAGCTTCCACCTATGGGAATTTGTCTAGGGATTGGTCTCATAATATTTATGAACATTCCTTAAGAGGTTAGGGAATTTGTATGCCCTTGTCATCTACATAGGCCAATTTAGACTAAATGGCTTTCAAGGATTTTTTCCTTATTTTCTCAAACCTATCATGGATGTTATTCTTGGATTATAAAGGATTATTTCATAGCATTCTCCTCAATTTAATCACACATGTGAGCTCATGTCACTAGAAAACCTTCAAGACTAGATCTTATGTGTGGTTTATAGATAGGTCTTAGCAATGAACAAAGGTTTACTACCTTCATTAGAGGTTGTAGGCTAGTTTGAAGAGTTTGCATAAGTTTTTCAAGGCTTACAAAGCCTTCTTGATTAGGTTTAAGGTAGAGTTTCCCCTTATTAAATCATAATATCTCAAGGAGGAAGAACTTATGCATACTTGAAGGCCACTATGTAGTGAGCATTGTGAGTGGCTCAATGACATCTACAAATTCTCAAATGTAGCTCAAAACATGTAATAGAGTGTTGAAATCATAGTGGAGTACCACACAATCCTTAAAGTAACTCTCCCATATTTCATGGTGGTCTCACAAGCCTAGAAACCATATCACTTACATGAAAACTCCCATATTCCCTTTTAGCAATGTTTAAGGTCTTTTGCAAAAGTTAAGGTTTTTTTAAGTTTCTAAGGTTTCAATTTAGGACTATGTTTGCTACATATCTGCCTCCAAATTTCCATATTTAATTAGGTATGTGTATAAAGGGTCTAAAAAATTCATGTAGATGGTTTTATAAAGGTTTTTACCCTCCATTTCATGTCATTTTCATACTCTTATTGTTTCACTATGTTGTCACTACCATTTACATTATGTTACCCCTATTTTCATGCATCACACTCCATATATCTTTGCTTCCACCCTCCTCCACTTATCCACCCTTTACTCCAAGTCTAGACCTTTACATAGACCTCCATACTCATTTATAACCATAAAAAATAACGAAATCATAAGGTTTTTAATCCATATGGTCATTTAATGAACTAAGAATGCAAATGTGCACCTACAACTATCCGTTCTAGGCTTACTATAGCTTGGTCCCCAAAAGACACTATGTAGACTGTCGAATGGCATGAGGATTGATTTGATTATCAAGGAATGTGCATCTAAAATAAGTGAATAGTGATATGAGTTACTCACACTAGATTTTCAAGTACTAAGCAAGCCACCTTCTTCTTATATAGGCCTAAGAACCAAGCTCCTATAGACATTCATACTGATAGGAGGATGCATGTGACATCACTAATCTATATCAATGTTTTCATCTTTCTTTGGCTTAAAATCAAGGTCCATATAAGATAATTCAATTTTTATACCATTGGATGTGAATTTAACTTGATGTTTATCTCCTCTAAGAAGATAGAGTAACACCTAAATAGGCTTGAAACCAGACATGCATATGCAAACATGAGACCTAATAATGAGTAAAGGGTAAGATATACAAGGGAAAAACATTATAAAACCATAATTTTATCATGATAATTAACTTGAGCACATGATGGACATATCCATGGTCATAAATACCTTAGGAAATAATCATGAGAAGGCCATACTCAAAATGTCTATACTTAAGCACATATTCAATAGGCATCTTAACTATCAATTTGAGACAAAATTATGGTTTGAGACATTTATATGCATGAATAAGTATTAAAAATTAGTAAAAATGTTCATCATGACCCATTCAAGGCACTCATTTATTCAATTGGGCTAAATAAATAGTGGGTATAGCTAGTGTTTTATCTCAGACTAATCCCTATTTGTAACAGTTGTCTATGAGTTGAAAGGGTGAATTCATGCCATGAAGGGTTTGTAGGCAGTTAGGGACCCCAAAAATGTTATATTTAAATGAGGTTACCAAACCTCTTCTAAATTTATAACACCCAGATCTAGAGTCAAAAGCCTTAGTGATAGTCTAACATAGTCAAGTATATAAGCTTGATTATAGACTCTAGTACTATCTTGAGGTTCCTTAAATCTATTGTAACAAGTTGAATGGGAAATTTGAGGTTTATGAGGATTATTAAGACTTTATGAGAAGGTTTCAAATTTCAATAAGTGAAGAAAATGGTTTAAGTGTCTTCAAACCCTACTCTAACTAGTCAACCTACACACAAATAATTCAAAGACCATATTTAAATGATCACCCTCTCCACAAAATGAATGATTAGGAAAAAAGATAATATGTAGGTTTAAGTCTTCCTATGGACCAAAAATTAAAGAAGGATTGGTTTGAAATTAGGGGCTAACCTTTATGAATGAACCTCAAGAAAATAATCACTCATAACTACATGTAAATAACCCTAATGCCACCCTCTAATGTTCATATCTCTAACCACCCTCTCTATGGGAACCCATCCCATTAATGGAAGATGAGGAGTTTAATTCCTATACACTAATGGAGTTTATTGTTGGTTTGAACATCAATACTCCATAAACCATTGTTAAGATGGTGGACATCTCAAACCCTACAAAAACTCTAGAAGTGACCCAATGGTAGAGTTTGACCTTACAACCCATTTATATGAGAAAATTTGACCATTAAATCATATTTAAGGTCTCTTAAGGTCATCTGATAATCATAATTACTTAATGGTTAGCCTTTGTAGGGGTCAAACTATATGAAATGGGCCTAAAAGTGATATCTTGAACTCAAAATCAAAGATATTAGTAGCATTTATGTGTACAATGAAGTTGGAGAGGGAGAATGAGTCTTGGAACATCTTATCAATCCCTTCATCAACCACCAAGGTGACCTCCATGACTAGTTCAACAAGTAGAAAGGTACATGTTAGAAATATTGTCATTGATGTCAAAGTTCTATCATTGGTGATAAAGGATCCATATCATTTATTGTTTAAAGGTGTTTTTAATGTTCATATTTTGGCTGAAATGTGTTGATATTTATTTAATATTAATGAATATATTTTTGGTCACATAAAATGTAAAAGTAGTCCCATGGAGAATTCGAAGAGTCATGGGGTAAAGGCAAAAGAGGAATGGGATGCATTTTCTCATGAAGAGTTATCTTGAGGAATTCTAAGAGTCATCAAGTGAAGAGAAAAGAGGGTATGACATATTTTTCCATGAAGAGTCACCTTAAGGAGTTTGAAAGGTCACCAATATAAAGACAAAAGAAGAAATGATGATTTTTCTTATGAAGGGTCACCATGTGACTTTTCAAATACAAGGATTTGAAGATTCATTCAAGTTTGGTGCCATTTTCCATGATTAGTGAAGAGTCACAAAGGATTGAATGTCAAAGGTCATTTGGAAAGATATAAATAAAAGCTTGGGAATCCATTTGAAATATTTAAGAGATTGCATGATTTATAATTATTTTATATAAGAAAATAGGATATAATAGAAAGAGATATTGTAGAGCTCTATCATTTGTTGAGAAAGCAACATTGAGAGATAGTTGTGTTTTATACACAAGAGGGGTTGATGCTCACAAATATTTATCTTGATTGTATGGTGCATGTTATTTTTTTAGTTTTATTGTATATCTTGATTGTATGGTTAAGTGGAGTTTTATTAAGTAAAAAAATTATAATATATATGATATACAAATTCACCCCGCCCCCCTTCTTAGTATATCCCATGCTTAACAATGGGTATTAGAGTAGATTCTATTAGAAAGAGTTTAACAGCTTGAAGGTAGATCAAGAAAACACAATGGTTGGATGAAATAAAAGTTTTTATAAAAATAAGGCACCTTTGTTTGATGGTAAAAATTATGATTTTTGGATTATAAGGATGAGGACTTATTTGATGTCTCTTCAATTTGACATTTGGCAAGCATGTGTGAAATAATACGAAGAGCCACAAACACTTGTGACTACTTCGACAAAGAAGAAGGCAAATTAAAATAATGTTAAAGCTTTAAATTTCATTTTATGTGGTTAATGTGAATCAAAAAAAGTTTAAAGTTATATAATACAAATATTCTCGTGAGACTTAGGTAAAGCTTGGAAATATTTACAAAGGTGATGAAAAGGTTTAGCAAGCTTAGCTCCAAAATTTTAGAAGATAGTTTGAGAGTTTAAAAATGGAAGAAGAAAATATAACGAGTTATCTTTTGTGGGTTGATAAAATAGTTAATAATATTCAAGGCCTTGAATAAAATTTAGAAGAATCAGTGATGGTACATTTTTTTTTGAGAGATCTACCAATGAGATATGATCTAAAGGTTTTGACAATCAAGGAGATAAAAGATCTGTCCAAGCTAAAGATGGATGAACTACATGGTATTATTACAAGATATAAGATGTGGACCAAACAAGAGAAATTCTCAAAGAGGGAAGTTAATTTCAAGACATCAAATAAATATAAGGTTAAGATTCAAGAATCAAGTGACAACTCTAGTGATGATGAAGATGACAACAGAGCTCTATTATTTTGCAAGATGAAAAAGGGCATAGGTAAATATCAAGGAAAATTACCTTTTAAATGTTTTAATTATGAAAATATTAGACATTTTGTAACTAAGTTCCCAGATAAGAGTAATTGTGACAATGAAGAAATCAACTCTACATAGAAGAAGAATTTCAAAGGCAAATTCAAGAAGGGATTCCAAAAGAAGATTTTATACTCTAAAGATCCTAGCTCAGTCAAAGATAGTGGAGTTAGTGATTCATATGAAGAAGAGGTTATATTCATGACCATACATAAATATGCCTTTACAAGATAAAGTATAGATGATTAAGAAGAAGAACAAGATGAAGCTAAAGTGAATCTAGAAGGATAACTCATTTGTGCCTTAGAAGAATTACAAGCTCATGAGAAGAAGAATCATATATTGAAGCACCAAATCAAGAAAAATGAAAAGAAGTCAAAATAAATAATTGAAGATCTATAAGCATAGATTAAAGAAGCCAAAAATATTGAAGAAGATCTAAAATCTCATTTTAAAAAAGTAAGTGAAAAATGTGAAAAGTATGTTGTTGAAATTACCTCTTTAAATGTAGATCTTGGGAAAATAAATAAAATAGTCAATGATAGAGTATCCAATGATTCAAAATTTGAGAATATCACTAATATGTTCAATAAGATATTATAAAGTCAAATATCAATGCTAGATAAGATATGTATTAGATTTAAAAAGAGAAAGGAGAGGCCACTAATTTTAGAGACAATGTTAATATATAAAAAGGAAAGAACTATGTTGAAGCTCTTACAAAAGAGGAAATGAAAAAAGAAGTTAAGAATATAGAAGACATCTCAAACAAAGAAGGCTTGAAGGAACAGAGCTACAAAAGGTAATCAAGTTAGAGATACACAAAAAATTTCTATTTTTATGGCTAATATTTTTATTGTAATGGATATGGTCATAAGGAAATATAATGTTGGAAAAGGGTTAACAATTTTAGAAACAAGGAGAAGGAAACTCATGTAGAGTCAAGTAGAATCCACAACTCTTTTTCTACTCTATTATGCTGTAATGAAGAAGATATAATATGTTACAAGTGAAATAAATTAGGATACATATCCTATTAATATAGAAGTGTGTTTGAGTTAGTTAAGAAGGACCATAGTTTCAAAGCTCCATTCATCAAGAAGAAAGTTCAGACAAGTTCATGGCAAAATAAATAACCTAAAAAGTCTATGTTGGTCCAGACAGCTTTGAATACAAGAAATGAATAAAAGGCATGGTTCATTGAGGTCTGATTTTTGAGGCACATGATAGGAGACAAGATAAATTTTATAACCCTAAATAATATCAATGGTGGTAAAATGAAATTTGGAGACAATACTACTACCAGAATTGTCAAAAAATATACGCTAAGTTTGGATAATGGTAGAACTAAGACTGAAAATGTTCTATATTTAGAAGGTCTTAAGTATAATATTTTGAGTTTATGTAAAATGTGTGATAAAGGAAACACACTAAACTTTTATTCAGAAGGTTTTTAAATCAAGAGAAAAGATATAGATGTGTTGATTGCAGATGCTCAAAGAATAAGCAACAATTTGTATATGTTATTAGATATCAAAGGTCAAAAATATTGTTTGAGTCAAGTGGAGGAAAGTTGGATATGACACAAGAGAATGGGACACATAAATTTTGAAAATATTATCAACATCATAAAGAAGCAAGTAGTTAGAGATCTTCCAAAGATTAAAAATCCCTCCAACACACTTTGTGAACCATGTCAACATGGGAAGCATATCAGAAGATGGTTCAAAACAAAAGAATACTTGACTACTAAAATGTTAGAGCTTGTTCACATTGATTTGTGTCAATCTATGAGAACTCAAAGTAATCAAGGTGATAAATATTTCATGTTGCTTATTGATTATTTTACACGTATGACTTGGGTGATGTTTTTGAAAAAAAAATTAGAAGATTTTAGCCACTTCAAATTATTCAAGGCTTTTGTTGAGAATGAAATTGATTTGAAGATTAAGTCCTTGAGATCAGATAGAGGAGGATAATTCATGTTAGATGAGTTTATTGATTATTATGAAGACCATGGGATAAAGAAACATTATTCAGTAGTCAGAACTCCACATCAAAATATAGTAGTTGAATGGAAAAATAAAATAGTTCAAGAGATGGTGAGGACAATGCTAAATGAATCCAAGATACCAAATAAATATTAGAGAGAGATAGTAGGTATAAAAGTGAACATTTAGAATATATTATTATTAAAATTCAATAGTGACAAGACTCCAAATGAGCTATGGAAAGACAATCTAGCTATAGTTGATTATTTTAGAGTTTCTAGTAGCCGATGCTTCATAAAGAAAACTGATGAATAATTGGGTAAGTTTTAGTCTAGAAAAAATGAAAGTATATTTCTTGGATATTCTTATAAAATTAAAGATTATAAAAGTTATAAAAATATAACCAAGAATATTGTTGAAAGTATAAGTGTTAGGATAGATGAATATGTAGCACAAAGAGCCAGTGATCTAGTGGACACTCCTAAAATCATTGAAGAAAAATATTTTAAAGAGTCAAATGAAAATGAGAAGAAGAAATAAAAGGACACCAAGACCCCATAAAAATATGTTCATAGAAATCATAATAAGAGTGACATCATTAGGAACATAAATGAAGGAGTTCACACTACAAGGATGATGGTAAGTGAATCTAAGTAAGTAAATTTTTCTTTATTATCCAAAATTCAGCCTAGAAACGTTTTAGAAGCTAGACATGATGAGCATTGGGTTAAGGTAATGGATGAATAATTAAATTAGATAGAAAATAATGATACTTGAAAATTAGTTCCTAGACTAAAATATCAAAATGTGATAGGAAAAAAATGGGTATACAAAAACAAGTTGAATAAAGATGGTGAGTTACCAGGAATAAAGCAAGGCTAGTATGTAAAGGATATGCTTAGATTGAGGGTATACATTTTAAACAAACTTTTTCACCAGTGGTAAGGCTAGAGGATATTATAATGTTTCTCTCATATGTAGTGTTTAAAAAGTTTAAAGTGTTTCAAATGGATGCCAAGTATGCCTTCTTAAATGAGAATCTAGAAGAGGAGGTCTACATTGAATAGCCCGAGGGATTTATTCTCTCAAATGATAGTATCCATGTATGCATATTGAAGAAAGCACTATATGTATTGAAACAATCTTAGATAGATTGGTATGCAAGACTTGATAAGTACTTAAAAGATCAAGGTTTCAAGAGAGGTTTTGTTGATAGTAATCTTTACATCAAAAGAAAAGCTGAGCGTCAATTAGTTATTGCGGTATATGTTGATGATATAATTTTTAGAGGAAACATTGAAAATATGAAAAAATAATTTTATGATAATATAAAAAAATAATTTGAGATGTCTATGCTTGGAGAATTGTCATTTTTCTTAGGATTGAAAATATTTTAGTTAGATAAAGGAATTTTCATATCTCAAAGTAAGTATGCTAAGAAGATATTGAAAATAATTGGTTTTGAGGATTGTGCACTAGTTGTCACACTAATGATTATAGGGAATAAGGTGAGTAAGGATGAAGATTCAACTATTATAGATCAATCTTTGTATATATCTATGATTGGTAGTCTTTTATATTTAACAACATTGAGGCTAGACATCATGCATGCAGTAGGCATGGTTATGAGATATCAGGAAGCCTCAAGGGAGATTCATGTTTAGTTAGTAAAGAGAATATATATATATGTCAAGGTGACATTGGATTATGGATTGTGGTATCCCATAGGTAGAGATTTCACTTTGTTTGCTTATAAAAATTTAGATTGGGCAGGTTGCTTGGATGATAGAAAGAGTATAAGTGGAGGATCTTTCTTCCTCAATGATAGCTTAGTATCATGGTTAAGTGAAAAGTAGAATTTAGTATCACTTTTTGTAGATGAGGTAGAATGTATTGTAGTGGTATTATATTGTAATCAAGTTCTTTTGATGAAGAAAACTTTGGAAGATATCAAGGTAAAATTTGATAAACCTATTTATATTTTTTGTGACAACACAAGTGTTATTAATATTTATAAGAATATAGTGATTCATTCAATAAAAAAACATATTCCTATCAGATATCACATCTTGAGAGAGTAGGTTGTAGATTAGTAGGTTAAGATGGAATATATTAGTACTAAAAAATAGATTGCATATATTTTCACAAAGGCACTACATTTGAGTATCTCTAGGAGAAGTTGAGATTAAATTATTTTACTTCCTACCATTGAGGATTAGCATCAGTTGAGGGGGATCTAGGTGTTATATCTAGGATAGGCCCTTTGCCATTGATGTCAAAGGGGGAGAAGAATAGAAATAGTTATAGGAAATAAGTGAAAAAATAGGTACAAGGAATAGGTACAGAATGCTAAAGTAAGGGGGAGTTACTATATGTTTTTTAGATATTACTATGTGCAAGTTGGCATGTGTATTATAGGTTTTAAGATGTGGTAGTTTTAATTTGAGGTTGCCATCAATGACAAAGGGGGATATTGTTGGAAATATTTTCATTAATGTCAAAGGTCTAGCATTGGTGATAAAGGCCCCATAACATTTATTGTCTAGAGGTGTTTTTAATGCTCATATTTTCACTAAAATGGGTTGATATTTATTTAATATTAATGAATATATTTTTGGTTGCATAAAATTCAAAAGAGGCCCATGGAGAAGTCAAAGAGTCACAGGGTAAAGACAAAGAGGAATGGGATGCATTTTCTCATGAAGAATCATCTTGAGTAATTCCAAGAGTCACCAAGTGAAGACAAAAGAGGGTATGACACATTTTTCCATGAAGAGTCACCTTAAGTAATTTTAAAGGTCACCAAGATAAAGATAAAAGAAGAAAGGATGCTTTTGCTTATGAAGTGTCACCATGTGAATTTTCAAATAGAAGGATTCAGAGGGTCATGTAAGTTTGGCACCATTTTCCTTGAGGAGATAAGAGTCACAAAGGGTAAATTCCAAAGGTCATTTGGAAAGCTATAAATAAAGGCTTGGGAAGCCATTTTTAATATGTAAGAGAGTACATGGTTTGTAATTAAGTTATATAATAAAAGAGGAGAGAATATAAAGAGATATTGTAGAGTTCTATAATTTATTAAGAAAGTAACATTGAGAGATAGTTGTGTTTTATACAAAAGAAGGGTTGGCGCTCATGTGGGTTGATTCTCAAAAAATAGGTTGGCACTCTTACAAGTTGGTGCTTACAAAATTTGTAATTTGAGGTGGTGCTTATTCATATACTTGAGATTGTTCTTTTTAGTTTTTCCAAATTTGAAGTTTCATGTAAAAATATGCTCTCTCTCTCTCTCTCTCTCTCTCTCTCTCTCTCTCTCTCTCTCTCACTCATGTGGTGCATGTTATTGTTTCAATTTTATTATATATCTTTAATATATGGTTAAGTGTATTTTGATTAAGTAAAATATTTATAAGATATATGATATAATGATTCAACCCTCCCCTCTTAGTATATCATGTGCTTAACAGTACATGTGTTGGAATACATTGTTGTATGCATACAAAGGGGGGTTAAATGATGAAATAAAGATAATTATGCTACCCCATGATATATATAAGGTGATTTTCAAGTTATACATGATGTAATATTAATTTTTAACCCCAATATTTAGGCCAATGTTCATGATTCAAGTATGCAAATAGAACAACTCACAACCTCCACTATTACTATGCCATCAAGTTGTGAAGTAGAGTGTAGTTAGAGAAGTTATAATGCTTCAAATATTCTTGGGTAATGCTATCACATTGTTCATAATCCCTTTGTCTAATTTATAATATAAGAAAATCCCTATAGTTAGCCATTCTACCTATAAACACATAGAAGTTACTCAGAGGGCATATTATTCTCACAAGGAACATCTTCAAATGTTCATCACAACTTGTATACTATGAATGGGGAGTCTAATGTTTTGGATAAGGTGGAGAGGTCAATTGACTTTAATTTTGTGAAATTGGTTCAAGTATCCAAGCTCTGATCTCTATGAACCACCCCTAAGACCCCCAAACACTCCTAAACCTCCCTTAAACCATAATATTGGCTTGACTAGAGAGGTTTAATGAAAAATTCATTAAAATTCTTAGGAATTTATTATCTAAAAAATTTATCATATTTACATCTTAGAAGGGCTACATGGCTCTTACTAGTATGGAAAATGTATGATCACTCTTGAAAATGAAAGTTTGTAGGATTCTAGGCATGAGATGTATTACAAAACCTAACTAGAAGTTAAAAAATATGGAAAGGGTAAGATAAATACTTATTCCACTCATTAAATGACAATATGATACATGCAACTAACTTAATTTTTTTTCTACCTCTATCTAAACTGCCAATCTTTGAACCAGTCTAAATAGCCTAGTCATGTAAGGCTAATGTGTTTATATGTGAAGAAAACTTAAGAGATATCAATTACAATGAATAATGGGTTATATTAATAATGATCTAAGTCTTTTCAAGTGATTTGAGATCCTAATTCATCTATTTGATCACCCAAATAGTGAATATGAGAAGAAATTTGAAGGACAAACAAAATAGGTCTACTTATCATGCAAGTAGAAGAGTATAGTAGGAAAATAGTGGTGTGTTAGAATTGA
The DNA here is from genome assembly GCA_037957365.1 of Torreya grandis. Classification (NCBI taxonomy): domain Eukaryota; kingdom Viridiplantae; phylum Streptophyta; class Pinopsida; order Cupressales; family Taxaceae; genus Torreya; species Torreya grandis. Next base: position 3,128,998 of record JARHVA010001474.1, on the reverse strand, counting down.
TGAACCATTTTAAATCATTGGTAAATTTCACCCAAGTGATCATACCCAAAAACTAAGGCCATTATGATAGGTTAGAGGTAGTGTCAAGGACCATTCTACATGCACATTAAATAAAGACTAGCCAATGCCTCTTGGAGGCCTATCCACACTCTATTTTACTTTGTGTAACTACCATTGGAGGGAATATTATGCTATTTTAAGAATTTTTAAGTAATTTAAAGTAAAAATTAGGAGTTATAGCCTCCATATCTTCCCAAAATGCCAAAGTGGACTCATTGAAGCCATGTTAATGCTTGAGGATGAGGAATTCGCATGTTTTAATTACCATACACCACATTAGCCTCATTAATGGCCTCTCCCATACCTATAATATCACTCTTATTCTTCAAAATTTCTATTTAATAAGTCAATTATCTATTTATTTTAAATCCCTTGATAGGGTATAGTAAAGCTCTACTAGAATTATCTTGTACTCATTTAAATCAATAGAAGACATTTACAAATTTCATGTTCAATGATAGTGTGCTTCATGAAAATTTGATTTGAATAATGTATGCATTATGTTATCATCTATAGGTCCTTTCATGAACCTAACTTCAATTTACTAGTCCATTGTATCTTGTATGAAGTGTTAGCAAGTAAGAGTGTTCTTCAAGTGTCATAGTCAATAGTATATTGTGCATATCTAAACCTTGGTCCTTTAAGTTGTATAATCCTAATCAACCTCCATATGAAACATTCATGCTTAGGATACCATCAATAAATTTTATAAGTTTTATTTGTTGTTTCAAAGGATATGATCAAGAGTGGATCATGAACCAACTTATGCATCACTAATTAGAGTAGGTTATTTCATTAGTTTTCCTATCTTTTCCCTTTTCATTGTGATAATATTATGTCTTAGAGAGAGTTTAATTAATAAATTAGGGAAGATATCCCCATAAAATATATAGGTTTGAATTTTATAGTAGGCTTCCCATAGTCTATAAGTTATTTTGATATTAGTCTAGGTTTGAGGTAGACATGAATAATATTCTCCTCAAAAAGGGTGCAACCTATATTCATAACAATTTGACATGCCTAGTGGGACCAGATATCAAGGGACTTGGAGACCTACTTTAACAATCTTAAAAATATGAGAAGACATTTAAAGGACTAAGAGTATCTCAGTGGTAGATTAGAATGTAGTTTCATGCACCAAGTTTCTGTTAGGTTAGTTTCAAAAGGTAAGCAAATTGAGTTTGTTGAATTATAATTAGACATAACAGGGAAAAAGAGGGTCCTTATATTTAATCCAAACTCCACACCCCCCCAATTCTTCCAAGTCTCCTAATTCTACTAATTCATTCCATACACAGACTAATACAAGTCCACCAATCCCAATGGAAAGGCCTATATTACAAGCATTTATACCCTTTAATGGTGGAATCCATGTAAGACTCAACCAATTTTTTTGATATCCAAACTAGTTTATTGAATATTTTTACATATTTTATATGGGAAAACTCCACCACTCCTATATAAAACCTATATTATATAACAAACCTATGTTTAGTACACAACATCACCCAAGAAAATGTAACCTTGAGACTCTTAACAACTCCCTTGATATTCAAATCCCTTAATTGGTATAGATGTCTCAGTCCTACCTCTATAAACACTTGGGATGAATTTAGTTAGTGCCTTTGGAAACACTTTGAAGATAGAAGTGACCATGTGTCACTTGTTGACTAAATCACCTCAATTAAAAGGGCACCTTAGGAATCTATGGTTGATTTTAACTATAAATTTCAAAATACTTGGTATATAATCCCTATCATTATCAATTCTACACCTAATTATAAATTTATATATTACCTAAGGGCCTTGAATTCTAATGTTGTTGTAATTATATAGTCCATGGGTGGGACCACATTTCTAGAGGCATATGAAATATCCATAGGGAAGAAAATTTATTAATACAAGTAGGAAAGTTGACTCCCAAACCCCTCATGCCCCTATTTCCTAAACTCTAACCTAGTTCCCCTAAAATTGCTCCATTACCTACTCCAAATAATGAAGGATAATCTAATGATATCCAAGTAGATATGCTTGGAAAGATTGAAGATTTACTAAAAGCATAAAAAGCAAGTTGGTAGCCTTAAAGAGGCAACATCATACCTATTACATACCATATCAAGACCCCTATTAATTTTTATATCCATATTATCCTTAAAAATATACCCCCTTACCCACCTAGACAATAAGCCCAAGGTAAAATCACATAGGCCAGACCATAAAATAGATATAAATTGAATGTTTCAAGCATCTCAAGGGAATTGGTGCCAATAAAAAATATCCTTGTATGAGAGGGTCAATGATCTACTCCATAGGGGAAATCAAATGAGATGGTGATGTCTACAAGTTTGGAAACATATCATAATACTTATGTGTATTAGGATCCTACATTTCAAGCTCATGACACTATTCCTCCTCGACCACAAGGTCATACAATGACTCATGGTGATATGCCTATCATGACACTATCAAAATTTCCAAGCCAACAATAAGGAAATGTGAGAAAATCACCTACTAACACCACCTTTGTAAATTTCCTAGAAGTAGAAAACACTTTTGAACATGTGGAATCAAACTTGGGGTAGAATTAATTAAAACCAAATGATACAATTACAATCCAAAAAAAAGCTAAAAGGAGAATGATTTATGATAATGTGGGGTAGTCTAAGGCCACACATCCAAAAGTGACTCAACATCTTTCCACTTAGATTATAGCTAATATGACATTTCTAAATTAGTAGACATCTCAAGCACATGTGAAACAACATAAGAGTCCATTCATTTCCATAAGTCACTCAAGTCATAAGTGATGCTTCCACTTCCAAGTTATCATCCAAGAGTGCCAATTATACATTTAATATTGTGGACTACATGAAGAGATCCAATGTTATCATTTCCACATGAGATGCTCTACTCATTCCAAGGATGAAAGACATTCTCCAAAAATATCTCTCCAAGCTATCTCTCATGAACAAGAAAGATGATAAGGTGAGTGTGGTTTAAAATAATGATAGTTATCCTAATGAGTTTCATTCTACCAATGTTATTAATCCACCTCCATTCTATTTGTATACATAATAGGAGACTATCTCATCGATAATTACATCATAGGTAGTAGTGCCTCTAACTCAGTCATGCTAAAGGCCATATCTAATAAAATAGAACTAAAGTATGAGGCCCAATGAGAAATGAGTCTTGAAATTATATGGATCTCTCATAAAGATAATAGGTGTCTTAAATAATCTCAAAATTGTGTTAGCAGCCTACCCAAATTACACTATCTCACATGACATCATGGTTATTGATCTACCTCCATACTTTGCCTTATGCCTATATAGGGACTTTACTAAAAATATTAGGGGATAAATTTCATATAACTAGTAATTCATGGTATTTAAGACTAGATATGGGGCTAGCATCACTATTTGATCTAAACATATTTCTAGGTTCCATGTAGAACCCTGTATGCCCAACCTCTATAATGTAAACTACACTATACTAGATGAGAATGAGAATGCCAATGATAAACAACCCAAGGATCATCTTTAATGCATCTTAGATATACTCCTTGATGAATGGATAGTGGATAACCATGGATTTGACACCTAAAATACCATTGAAGAGGTAGGCCTAAGAGTGTATTGCATGCATGAAGAAGGCGTTGTTGCTCTTATTCTCACAAGACTAACTAAAGAACATGATGACATATAGACCTTGTTATTTAATGGATCAAGGTCAAATAATGGTAGTGGGGATGAGTAATGATAGTTTTACCTTAAAATTATAATTACTAATTAGTAGTGAGGTTACAGTTCAATTTTACTTTATACACAATAGAGTATGAAGACCTTATACATGGGCTATAAGAGGTAAGAAAGATAGGCATCATGAATATAAAGTTATAATTTTATAGTAAGATTTTATTAAAATAATTGTTTTTAATGTAGTTAAGAATAATCTATTAAAGGAATAAAATCACTGAGTATGGGACCTCTTAGAGGAATTTTTAGAATTTGACATCTATTCCATACCAAGGGAGTCCAATCACCATGTATATAGACTTGAAACTATTAGTTCCCAGTATGATGTTACAAATGGATTTAAGGGAACTCAAGGACAATAAAACATCAAGGTCATATGTAGGCCATCCATACCTAATAATGAGGTGAGCTGGTAGGTCTTTGAAAGTGGTGAGAACATTGTTTGTTTTCTCATGCAAGAGGTAGAATTCTATCTTAAGAATCAATCTAAGTGGCATCATCAATTTTATTACCAGATATTGCATCTAAGAAATAATAAATATCCTAAGGGATTAGTGAAATTATATTTCATTTTTAATGAAGATGATCATCTGAGAAGGGATAAGGTGAGTATCTAAACTAAAGAAGAGCAATATCAGAAGATAATCATTTTTAAGCACAAGCTACGTAGGTTGGGAGAAGTAAGCACACTAAGAGAGAGAGTGATGATTTCATTTCCTTATGTCAATAATATTCTAATGTTTTTTTATGTGAATAACATTATATTAAAGGCTTTGATTCCAAGCTTTCCCAACACACCATAAAATTGGAAAACAATGCAAAACTAGTAAGGCAAAAGCAAAGGCTAGTCAACCCTAAGGTGGAAGAACTCATGAGAAGAGAGTTATTCAAATTTATTGAATCAAAGATAATATTACCCATGAATCATTCCTCATGGGTATGAAACCATATGGCTATGCATAATAATAGTGGAGAGATACACCTATGTGTTGACTTTAGAGGCCTTAATAAGGTGTCTTTGAGGGACCATTATCCATTACACTCCATGGATAATATATTTCATAAGGTTTTAGGCTATCAAAGGTTTTCCTTGATTGATTATTAATATAGATACAATCAGGTCTTAGTCAAGGAGGAAGATAGACATAATACTTCCTTAACTACAAACTGGGGCACTTATGTATACATGAAAAAAGCCTTTGGACTATCTAAAGTAGGGGGAAGTTTTCATAGCAAAATAGGTGTTGCATTTGAGGGTTTCATTAATTAGATGGTGCTCATCTATCTTGATGGCATAATTGTGTTCTCAAAGGATCCAATAGATCACATGGAACATTTAAGGATGGTCTTTGATAGGTGTAGGTAGTTTGAAGTGTCCTTGAACCCTAAAAAAGCATCTTTGTTGTTCATGAGGGCAAATTATTGGGACATGTGGTGTAAAAGGATGGTATTTATATAAACCCTATGAGGGTTAAATAAATATTTATATTACCACTACTAAAGCACAAGAAATGTTTTTAGAGATTCTTAGGGAAGATCATATTTATAAAGAAGTTTATCCCAGGCTTTAAAAAATTGGTTAAACCTCTTACTCATATGCTTAGGAAACACAAATAGTTCACATGAATCAAATAAGGAAAGAGGAGATCTGAGGCCATAAAAATGCCATCTCTTAATCCCATACTATCCTTAACCCTAAATTTTCCATATATTTATTCTTTTATGCATTCTCTACATCAGATGTAATTTATACTATGCTTATGTATAAAAATGATGAAGGCTTAGAACAACCAATTACCTTATTTAGTCAAGACTTATAAGGATATGAAGAAATATATACCTTTTTAGAAAATCATGTGCTTTTTTTTATGATGGAATTAAATAAGTTTAAGTACATGGTGTTTAACAACAAGGTCATGGTCATGGTAGTACACCAAAGCAACAAAGAATCTATACTCAGTAGAGACTTGAATGAGAAGAGAGTTGGGTAGGTAAAAAAGTGTATAGAATATGGCATTGAGATGAGAGTTACCAATTTAATTATAGGTATTGGTTTATTTGAGAATCTTGTATTAGAGGTAAATCAATACAAATACCAAATGTTGGCAGTCCATGATAGTCAATGAGTAGCTTCAAGTATTGCTCCCCTTAGCTAGACTAATGATGTGGTCAAATTCCTTAAAATATGACATTATCCTATACGTTTGGATCAGATCAAAAGGAGGAACTTTAGACTTTATACTATACCCTATGTCTTGATAGATGGATTTCTCTTTAATAAAGACATAGGAGGTATGCATTTAAGATGTTTTGAATCAAACCAAGTTGACAAGTTGCTTGAGTAATTTCATGATGTTTCTACTAGTTGTCACTTTGATACCAAGACAACAACATCCAAAATTGTTAGATCTAGATAATTTTAGCCTACATTTTTTAAGGATTTACATCCTTGGGCAAAAATTTCTCAAAGTGTGCCATGTTTAGTGGTAAACAAAAGTTATCTTCCCTTCCATTGTAACCAATATAATTTGAGTAACGCTTCATATAATGGGGATTATATTTCATAGGAATTATCCATACCCATTCTAGTTATGGACATAAGTGGGTCATAAAATCCACTAAATACTTCACAAGGTGAGTGGAGGATATTTTGCTTAAGGAGGCCAATGAAAACTCATTCTTGGAGTTATATGATAATCTTATGACTAGATTTAGTGTGCCTTCAATAATCATCTCTAATAATGACTTGGCTTTTAACATTTCTAAGGTATACGAGTGGGACCTTAGCCATGGTATATACCTCAAGGCATCCTAAAAATACTAACCATATGGAAATGGACTATTAGAGTCCAAAAACAATAACTTGATAAGGATCATTAAAATAACCTTAGAGGACAACCAAATAGAGTGGCATACAAGGTTGAGAATTTCCTTATGGACAAATAGAGTTACACCTAATATGTCTACTAAACACTCTCCATACCTCCTTGTATATGGTAGAGAGGCAAGAATTTCAATTTCCCTTGAACTACCTACTTTAGAGCTTGCTCATCAACTTGAGCTCTTAGAAGATGATGCATTACAAGTGAGGATGAATAAGCTGAGACAATTAGAGGATACAAGAGATAGTGTCATGTATTCCATGTGGTCTAATCAACATCAATTCAAGAAGTCATTTGACAAAATATATTAATCTATAATGTTTAAACAAGGAGATGTATTCCTCTATCGGGATGAGGACCATGCAAAGCCAATAAAACACTCCAAGTTTGATAGACTTTGGCGTGGACCTTATATCATCACTAGTTAAAAGGAAATCAACACTTTCTAAATTTATAGATTGAATGGTAAAGAACTCCCCATCCATGTAAATGGGATGTTCCTAAATTTTTTATATTAGTCTCCTTCATTTTCTTATTGTAAATAGGTAGATAGAGTTTATCTTCTCTCTCTAAGTGCTTCTACACATGTCTTATGTTTATTTTTTTAGTCTTCTTGTTTGGTAGTTGTGTGTTGTCTTTCTTTTTCTTCTTTACTACTTTTTTTAAGCCTCATTGTTTCAATATATGCAATATATAAGGTAGAATCCATGCATAATCATATTCTATTTTATAAATCCATCAAGAGCTTCTTTAGAGCTTCTTCAGAGTAGCTTACATAGGCCTTTGGAGCTCAACTAAGTATCTTCATAACATATTCTAAGTTCCTTGATGAGCAAGTTGGTCAATCTAGTTGAGTCACTAGAAATGTTAACTAATTTCTAGTCACAAACATAGAAATGGGTCAACCTAATGCCTTGAATCCAAATTTATAATTGGCACCATGGTTGTCATTCATATCATGAGTTTGTGATGGATGTTCAAACAATCCATGGTCTTGTCATGCTACATCCTTGTATTGTTAGTCTTTATGCATTCCTTAGATCTTGAGTAAATTGTTTTCATGATTATTAAACATGTTTGGCTTGTCCTTAATCACTTTGATGGATTACCAATAGTCAAACAATGTCATGGTGTAGGCAAATGGAAAAGACAATCTAGTGACAATTCATGAGCACCCCTGATCTGTCTAAAAACATGAGGTATGTTATATTTTAAACATTCAAGTAAGATTATGGAAGGTGTCTTAATGTGAATTTGAGGTTTCTCATAGGTCATAATGACCTTCTATATGTTTTGATATAATAATTTAGTTGATATACCTTTTAAAAGTTAGATATGTGTGTAAAGTCAATTTTTTTTGGGTCATAATGAGACTCAATATAGCTTGATAGACCACTAAGTCACCCCACATGACTCTAATAGACCTCATATACCTCATCAAGCCGTAACTAGACCATTTCATACTCATTAAATCCATTATCATCATGGTTAATGCCTAATTACCCCCAAATGGGCCCCACATGTGTCAAATAATGACCTTTCAACTCCCTCAATTCATACCATCATTTTAAAAGAACCATATGACTCCTATTTTCCCTCAAAAAACCTACTAATGATGTCTTAGGTTTAAAAAAATAATTTCCAAGAAAATAGTAGGTTATAAAGGTTTCTTAAGTAGTACAGATCCATACAGTATAGATCAGCTCAGATGGGATCATGATTTTGTAGAGGGAGGTCAACAATTATAAGTGGAGGAGAGATTAGTGTTTGTCAATTAAATTGAAGATAAAAACCATCCCATATCTCACTCGAGCTCATTAACAAACTTAGATACCTCTTCAAGTTATGTTTATACCATACAGAGGAGAGAGAATGGGGTCCCAAGCTCATAACTAGAGAAAATAAAACCAAGAAAATTCCACCCATGGGAATTTGTCTAGGGAATGTTCTCATAATATTTATGAACATTCTTTAAAGAGGTTAAGTATTTTATATTCCCTTCTCATATGCATAGGCTAATTTGGACTAAATGGTTTTCAAAGATTTTTGACTTCTCTACTCAAACTAATCATAGATGTTATTCTTTGATTCTTAAAGTATATTTCCATATAATTCTAAAAACTTGACTCACATGTGTGATCTCATTTCTAGAAAACCTTAAAGACTCTCTCCTATGTGTGGTCTATAGATAGGTATATGCAATGAACATAGTTTTAATGTCATCATCATAAGTTGTGGGCTAGGTTAAATAGTTTACATAAGTGTTTTAAGGCTTCCAATGCCTTCTTCATCAGGTTGAATTTCTAATGGCCCCTTGTTACTTTATAATATCTCAAGGAGGAAGGACTTATGCATACTTGAAGGACACTATGTAGTGAGCAGTATGGGTGGATCAATGTCATCTATAAAGTCTCAAATGTAGCTTAAAACATGTAATAGAGTGTTATAATAATAATGGAGTGCCATCATAGCCTTTAAATCAACTCTCTTAGATTTCATGGTGGCCTCATAGGCCTAGAAACCATCTCCCTTGCCTACAAACTCTCATAATCCATTTTAGTAAAGTTTAAGGTCTTTTGCAAAGGTTAAGGTTTGTCTTAGTTTTTGAGGTTTCAATTTAGGACTATGTATGTTACCTATCTACCTTTAAAGATCCATGTCTACTTAGGTATGTGTGTCTAAAAAATTCATGTGGATGGTTTTTTAAAGTTTCTTACCCTCCATTTCATGTCATTTTCATGATCTTGTTATTTCACTATGTTTTCATTACCATTTATGCTATGTTACCCCTATTTTTATGCACCACACTCCATATCTCTCCATTACCACCCTCTTCCACTCATCCACCCTTCACTCTAAGTCTATACCTTGTCATAAACCTCCATAATCCCTTGGAACCATAAAAAATAACAAAAACACAAGGTGTTGGACCAATATGGTCATTTAGTGAACTAAGAATGCAAATGCACACCTAAAACCAACCCTTTTAGGCTTACTATAGTAGGGTCCACAAAATACACAATTTAAACTATCCAAAGGAATGAGGATTGATGCAAGTATCATGTAATTTAAATTTTAAATAATTAAATGGTGATATGAGATACTCACACCAGAGTTTAAATTACTAAGCAGACTAACTTATTCTTATACAGGCCAGGTAACCAAGCTCCTATAGACAATCATAATGACAAGAGGATACATGTGACATCACTAATATATATTAATGTCTTCATATTTATTAGGATGAAATGAAAGTTCCATATAAGAGAATTAAAATTTCATACAATTGGATGAAAATGCAACTTGATAGTTATCACATCTGGGAAGGTAGAATAACACCTAAACAAGTTTGAAACCACACATGCATATTTAAACATGAGACTTAATCCTGAGTAGAGGGTAAGGTATAAAATGGAAAAATAATTATAAAACCATCATATAAGCATGATGATTACCATAAAAACATGATGAAAATCTCCATGGTCATAAATACATCTGGAAAAAGTCATGAGAAGGCCATACTGACAATGTCCATACTTAAACACACAGTCAACAGGCATCTAAATTGTTAGTCTAAGCCAAAATGGTAGTTTGAGACATTTATCGGCATAGATAAGTCTCTAAAATTATTTAAAAATTTCATCATGACCCATTAAAGTCACTCATTTATTCACTTTGTCTAGATAAATAGTGGGTATACCCACTATTTGTTTCAAACCAGAGCTTATCTATGATAGTTTTTATGGGTTGAAAGGGCGAATTCATGCCATGAAGGATATGGAGTTATTTTGAGACCCATAGAAGGTTTTTTTTCAATGTGGGATGATAGATAAGGGTTACCAAACCTATTCCAAATGTCTAATAGCCAGAGCTACAGTCAAAATCCTTAGTGATATGCTAACACAATCAAGCATATGATCTTACTTATATATGGTAATGCCATCTTGAAGTTGCTTCAAGCTATTATAACACATTGAATGGCCAATGTGAGGTGTGTGAGGATGAATAAGACTTGTTAATAAGGTTTAAAGTTCTAATAATTAAATAAAATGGTTTAAGTTCTTTCAAAATATGCTTGATCCAGTCAACCTACACACAAGAAATTCAAAGACCATCTTAAAATACTAACCCACACCACCAAATGCATGCAGAGGGCCAAATGTCCAAGGTAAATTTAAGTCTCCATATATACCAAAAATTCATGAAGGATTGGTTGGTATTTAGGGCATATCCTTTATGAATGAACCTTATGAAAATAAGCACTCATAACTATTTATAAACAACACTAATGCCACCTTCTAATGTTCGTATCTCTAAGCACCCTCTACATGGGAACCCAAACCATTCATGGAAGATGAGGAAGTCAATGCCCTATATATTCATGATAGTTTTTCTTGTTTTGGACTTTCATACTCCATGAACCATAATTTATATGGTGGACATCTCAAACCCTGCACAAACCCCAAAAGTGACCCAATGATAGAGTTTAACCTAAAAATCCATCCAAATGAGACAATTTAACCATGAAATGAACCTTAAGCTCTCTTAAGGTCCTTTGATCATCACAATAACCCACTAGTTAGCATGTGTAGGGATCAAACTATATGGAATTGGCGTAGAAGTGATAGTTTGAACTCAAAGTAAAGGATATTGGTAACATTTATGTGTAAAATGAAGTTATAGATGGATAATGAGTCTTAGAACATCTGATAAAGCCCTCCATCAACCACCTAGGTGACCTCCATGACTGGTTCAACAATAAAAGAGTTACATGTGTTGGAATACATGGTTGTATGGATCAAAATGGGGGATAAATGATGTAATTAATCTAATGATGCTACCCCATGAGGTCTATAAAGTGATTTTCAAGCTATACATGATGTAAGAGTGCCTTTAATCCCTAATATTTAGGTTAATATTCATGATTTATGTCTACAAATAGACCAACTCATAACCTCCACTATGACTATGCCATCCAGAAGTGAAGTAGAGTGCAATTAGAGTAGTTATAATTATTGAAATATTATTGGGGAAGGATATCACACTATTTATAATACCTTTAGATAATTTAGAATCCAAGAAAATCCTTAAAATTAGATCATACCTAAAACACACACAAGTTACTCAAAGGGCATGTTCTTCTGACAATGAAAGTTTTCAAATGCTCATCACAACTTGTATACTATGCATGGGGAATCCAAAATTTTAGAGAAGGTGGGGAGGTCCATTGACTTAAATCTAGTGTAATTGGCTAAGAGATCTAAGCTCTGATCTTTATGAATGCCCCCTAAGACCCCCAAACACTCTTAAACCTCACTTAAAACTTAATACTGACTCAAATAGAGAGTTTTAATAAAAAATGCATTAAAATTCTCAATAATTACTTATATAACACTTGGATTATGTTACTAGCTCATAGGGGCTCTTAGCCATGGCTCCTGATGGTATGGATACTATATGGTCACTTCTTAAAAATGAAAGTTTGTAGGGTTTTAGGAGTGATATGTATTGTAAAACCTAACTAGAATTTATAAATTATGGAAAGGGTAATCTCAAAACTTCTTCTACTCATTTAACTCCAATATGATCCATGAAATTGATTGAAATTATTTCTTCTACCTCCATCTAAATTGCCAGTCTATGAAGTAGTCCAAATAGCCTAGTCATGCAAGGCTAATGTGTATGTAAGTGAATATAACTCAAGAGATATCAATGATAGTGCATAAGGGGTTATATTAGGCATTATCTAAGTCTTTTCAAGTTAATTGAGATCTTAATTTATCTGTTTGATCATCTAAATAGTTAATATGAAAAGAAAGTTGAAGGATAAGCAAAATAGGTCGACATATATTTTAAGTAAAAATGTATAATAGGAAAATAATAGAATGGTATAATTTATGAGCCATTTTAAATCATTGGTAAATTTCAACCAAGTTAGCATACCCCAAAATGAAGGCCATTATGATAGGTTAAAGGTAATGTCAAGGACCATTAGGCATGCACATTGAGGAAAGATTTCCCAAAACCTCTTGGAGGCCTATCCACACTCCATTTTTCATCATGTAACTACCATTGGAGAAAATATTAGGATATTTTAATCATGGTTAAGGCCTTTAAAGTCAATATTTGGAGTTATAACCTCCATACCTTCCAAAAATGCTAAAGTGACTCATTAAAGGCATGTCAATGCTTCATGATGATGAATGGGCCTATTATAATTGACATGCACAAAATTAGACTCATTCATGGCCTCTACCATGACTTTAATCTTCCCTCTTCTCCTTCAAAATTTATATTCAAGAAGGCATTGAGATCTTGCTTTGGCATCCCTCACCTGGGTGTAGTAAAACTCTCCAAAAATTGTTTTATACTCATTTGAATGAATAGAAGACATTTGTAGATTTTTTTTGAATGATATTGTGCTTCATGAAAGTTTTATTTGTAGAATGTATGAATTTGTTATCATCTCTAGGTCCTTTCATGCACCTAAATTTAGGTTACTAGTCCATTGTAGGTTGTATGAAGTGTTATCAAGTAGGAGTGTTCTTGAAGTGTCATAGGTCAATATTATCTTATGTAGATCTAAACCTTGGTCCTTCAAGTTGTATAATCCTACTCAACCTCCATATGAAACATTCATGCTTAGGAAACCATCAAGAATTTTGATAAGTTTTAGTCTCCATCAAGTTCATTTTTTATTTCAAAGGATATCATCAAGAGTGGATCTCTAATCAATTGGTGTATCACCACTTAGAGTAGGTTATTCCATCATTTTTCATCTCTTTTCCCTTTTCGTTATGATAATATTGGGTCTTAGAGAGATTTTAATTAACAAATTATGGGAGCTATCCCCATAAAATTTAGCGGTTTAGGCAACCCATGATTTATAGGTCATTATAATATTGGTTTAGGTTAGAGGTAGACATGAACAATTTTCTCTTCAATAGGGGTACAACTTAGATTCCTAATAATAAAATTTAGGGGATATCAAAAATAATGTTTCCAAACAACAAAAATGAGATCAAATCATTAATTGGGAATATAAATTTTGTAAGGAAATTCATATCAAGATTCACAAAGATTGTTATACCCAAAAATATAATGATTAATCAAATCACCAAAGTATAATGCAATTATAAAGTTAAGAAGTCTGTACAAGATATAAAGAAGGCTATTTCACAAGCCTCAGTACTAGTAAGCCCTAATTTCACCAAGTGATTTTAATATATTCGTTCACCTCAAAATATACCACTATTATCATAATTACACATAAAATAGGAGAACGTGAACATCTAAATGTATTTATTAGTAATAACATCATGCCAGATGTAGAGGTCAAGTATTCCTTGATTGATAAGTAGATCTTTTCTCTCATCCAGTTACTCAAAAAGTTTAGATACTACATTCTAAGGAATAAAACTATCACTATAGTATTAGATCCCACTATCAAGCTGACATTGGACATAACAAATTGACATAACATAGAGGTAAATGGATGATGAAGTTATAGGAATTTTATATTAAATTCAAACCAACTAGGATTATTAGATGTTAAGGCATATTTTAATTAATGATTGAATCCAACCCATGTATCATTTTTGAATAATTTTCTAGACATAGGTCTCCGAAGATGATTGGTATTCAAGTATTATTCATTTTTTGCTTAATGGAACATGCCCATAGGAACTTAAAAGAGATCAAAAGAGAGAGTTATGACTCAAGGATGCTCACTGTATGATTAAAAAAAGAGTCCTCTATATAAATAATTATGAAGTCATTTATCTAAGGTGTGTTTCACATGAAGAAGCTCAATAAATCTTATATAATTTGTATCAAAATATAGGTAGTCTCCACCCATTTGATAACACTACAACACATAAAAAACTCAAAATGGGATATTACTTTCAGATGATTTTTAAGAATGTTCATTTTCACATGAGGACATGCCATAAATTCTAGGTGTTTACTAAGAGAGAAGTACATGAAACCATGCCACTATAACCTATAATTGAAGGTAAGTCATTCACTTAATGGGGCCTAGATTTCATTGGTGTAATAAATTTGAATTCCTCAATTAGACACAATTTTTTGCTTAATTCTATAGATTACTACACTAGATGGATAAAGATGGTAGCCACCAAGATATCTTGAGCCCAAGATATGATAAGTTTTATAAAAGAACATATCATAACTAGGTTTAACACTACCATATATTTGGTTTATGATAATGGGTTAGCATTTTAATTAGATGAGTTCACTGAGTGGTCCCATGATAATTAGATTATAATTAGATCATCCTCAAATAATTACCCATAATTGAACAAATTATATGAGTAAATAATAAGAACCTTATAGATACCATCAAAAAGTTAGCTACAGATAAACCAAGGGAGTGGCACCTCCTATTAAAGTATGTAGTCTAGGTAGATAAGATGAGGTATAAGTAGGACCATAAAGCTCAGCCATATCTAATGGTATATGGGAAATAACCCATACTCATAATTATGTTGAAATTTCCAACATATTATTCTATGCAAGAGTACATGGATCACAATGACAAAATATATTTTACACTACCAAACATCATCTAAATGGAAGACTCTAAAGATAAGGCATTAGAGGGATTTAATAAGCATCAAGATGTAGTCAAGACATGGTTTGATAAAAGAGAAATATTCAAATATTTTATAATCTTTAACTTGATGTTGTTATGGGATGAATCCCATGAGAAAAAGGAATGCATGATTAATTTACCCCATTGTGGATAGGATTGTATCAAATATGTAAAATTTTGGGTAATAATACTTTCTATTTCAAGGATATTCAACATAAAAATATGACATATCCAATGAATAGATAGTTTTTGAGAAATTATTTCATGGTTTCTCGATCTGGAAATGTCTCTGAGTAACAATCAAACATTACAGTAGAGGTAGGATTAGATTAGATTTCCTTTAGTATTTAGTCTCTTATTCTATGTTGTTTTCTTTTATTAGATTAGTTCACATTTTTAGAGTGGATTTTTCACTTTAAGTATTTAATAATTTCTAGAATAGTTTCCTTCTCATTTTGTGACAATCAAATTTTGGTTGATCTTGATATAATAAGACATAGTTTGAGGTGTTTTGAATCCAAACAGAATGAAGGGGATGATGCATACCACAGTTTATAAGTTTTAATCTAGTTAAGAAATGAGAGAGTTATCCATGAATATGTCTTGAAGCTAATGATTTCAATAAGTATGTGAAATTTACTCCCAAAATTCTATGAAAATGTATAAAACTTTTCTTATTTCCTTGGGTCAAGTGTACATAAAACATTAATACTTGTTCAAGGTAATAATCATGGGAATAAACAAGAGTTGACATGGACATTTTGGTTAAACCTAAATTTTAACTAATACCAGCTCATTATGGTCACCTTTTCCTTATTTATAAAAAATAATAAAAACATAAAGAAAAGAAAAGATTAAAATAAAAGGGCATAATCCATAAATCCAAAATAAAATCAAAAGGGGGATTCAAAGTTAACATTATGTAATAAGATAAATGCATCATGCACCATGAAAAATATGAAGGAAGGAGAAATAGGTGATCAAATGTATTCCTATTGGGACTATGGATACCTAGATGGTAGAGGATCAATGTTAATCTCCCAACATATATAACTAATTCCCAATCAAAATGAGACCTGGGTCTCACTCTTATGTCTTTGCTTAAAAACCTGAACCAAGAGGTAAAGAACAACACTTTTCACACACATATTCAAGGTGTAAGTAAATATAGTATTTTGCACATGATTATTAAGAGTCTCTTTCCATTTTTGGTTTAGTAATTCATTTTATGGTTGATATTGGGATTTTAAAACTAGGGATTTTAGGTTTTTACAAAATCTAGAGTATTCAACCTTGTGAGTTGCTAGTTTTTATACTCAACACACCCCACTTTGTAATTTTTCTTTGAAAATTAGGGAACTCCTTTGTTTTTTTAAATGATATATACCTTTTAGGGGTACTTATAAGTTATGAGGGTTATAATACTTATTATACTTACACAAAATTAGTGTTTTTAATGTTAAACCAGTATTTTTAATGTTAAATCAGTGTTTCTAATGTAAAATATTGTTGTGGTATATTTTTTAATGAAATTTCTTAGGATAACCTATTTATTAAAAGGACATAAATAATCAATTTACATATAAATTATTAATATTATTTTATTACAAAGTATTCTTCAGTAAAATTCGAGTTTGGAAGATTTCAGTCAAAAAATTCTCTTTGGAAATATTCTTGTCAGAAACATTCACGTCAAAAACATTCAATTCAAAAATATTATTTTCATAAGGTTTTTCATTGGTAAATTCAATTCAGGAACTTTCCTTTTAGAAGTTTCATTTTAGTAAGTTTCATTTTGGGAAGCTATGCATTTGCATCTTTATGTCAACAATAATTACTTCGACATAACTTTGTTTTAGAAGCCTTCTTCATGGTCTTAGTTTGTAGGAGTTTATTCATTGACAAATTTCATATCAAATACTTCACTATGAAACTTAGTATTTAGGAACTTTCATTTTATAGAGATTATATTATAAATATTCTCATCATGAACTTTTGTTTCAAAAACATTCTCCTTGGGAAAATTATTATTGGAGGTGTTATGTTAGGCATTTATGTGTTGGAGGATTTGTATCATAATAATTCATTGTGGAGACATTTTCATCAAAAACATTCATATAAAAGTTTTGGTAATAAAAAACTTTATCTTGAAAACTTTTATTTTATAAACTTTGGGAAAAAATCTTTTCAAAATGCATTCTATGCTTCAGAGTCTTTTGGCTTGAAAGAAAAGTTTGAATTTTATTGAGTGAGATATAAAATGAAAAATGGTAAAGGATGGAATATTACACCATGACACTTCAGATGATAGGTCATCCTACATGGCATACACACTAAGATAGGGTGGTTGAATTTGAATTGAACGAAGGTAATGAGCTTATTGATTTTAATGAGTAATGTTGTATGAAATAGAAATCAATGCAGGAGATCTATTTACATCAAGCCCCTAACCAAGTTCACATCATTAAATATTTTATATCAAGTATACTTCATCTTAAATTAATCCAAAAATCCTTAATTGCTATCATAGTGATTTGTGACTTGATAAATTTAGCTAAGTGAATAAATTCCATTATAAAAATCTTGCAACATACTAGTACCTAGGAGAGTTACCATGGCATCATCATATGGGTCCTATAGGATATCCAAACACTATATATATTCTCAACCAAGGATTCTATATAATTCTTGGATATTGTGTTCAAGGCTATTGCATTTGATGGGTGTTACTCAAATTATTCAGCATTATGGGAATAATGGAGAATGTGGATTCATTTACACTAGAGGAAAACATAACATCTGAGGATAATAAACTAATAAAGTACCTAATCCCTTTTAAAATAAAATACCTACAATACATAGATACAAATATAGATTTGATTCCATGTATTTATTTAATATAGGACCTAGTCATTAAAGGGATAATCATGGATGGAGGATATCTTCATTATGTACATAACAACTAATTTAAGAATTTTGGGAATATTGGTGTATTATTCCTAATAAGGGTCTGAGTATTAAAATTAGTAAATAAATGTGCAATTATTAAGCTACTAATTTATAAAATTTTATTGTAATTTTAGCTTTGCTAAAAATATTAATAAGGGAAATAAAAAAAACTAAGTTGGAAACTAGTTGATCCAGCTAATACATAGGTTGAATTTACTGTGTAGGACTGGGACACTATCACAAACTAAGATCTATTTTTTTTAGTAATTGGGAAATAGCACCAAAAGTGGATATAAGTGGCACCAACACTATAGTCCACATCTACTACTATTTTCCTAAGGATCTAATCTTTCTAGGTTTTATTTGTTAGGTCTATGTGAATCTGTCTATGAAGTTTCAACAACTAGAAGTCGATAGACCTCCTTATAGAGAAAGTTTTCTCTTCAAACCATATACTCCATTATGATTTGAACAATTTTTATAAATATGTGGAGGTTAGTGTTTTTAAGATTCACTAAATGTATATCAACACCCCTTATGTGGGAATACTTCTAACATACCAATACTCTAAAGAGGGATCAAGCCATATGTAGTTCTCCTACTTGATGTGCTTTGTGAAATTTGGTGTATGAATATATAGAATTATAAAATAGATGTATTTGAGGTAGTTAGAGATTCATGTAAGGATTTGAATAGGATTGTAAGTATATTAGCTGGCTATATGTAGAGAATAGGGAAGATTTCTTAATTAGTCTTGCTTATATTCTTACTTGCTTAGTGATATTTTCCAACCCTTTCCAAATGATATTTTAATGGGATTTTATAGGGATCTATTGGTCATAGGTTAAATGTGCTCATGTTAGGTTGATAGGGATAAGGATGGGGAACTAGAAGGAAATGACCATTGGGGCCAACATTTTACTTGGATAGGAGCACTGAAAGTGGACATGAGTGACACCAATGCTATATTTCAAGTGTGTCACTATTGTATAAAGTTTATGGGACCTATGGGGATGGATTAGTCATGGAAAAAGGGGTCTGACTCAATTGGGATCAAGTTTGGAAGGCTATGGATGACTAAAAATTAGTGAAATATGCCTAAGAGGGTCATGAGAGCAAGCAACAGGAACCTCATGGGATGGGTATCATTAGCCACACTCAAGTTACCATTTTTTGCATCTTATATGACTACATTTGCCCCCTTTTATTCTAGTGATTTACTAAATAAAAATACTAGGATAAAGGAAAATGAAAAGTGTACCTAAAATCACCTTCAAGGGTAAAGCTCATGAGTTTTTGTGATTCTAAGTGTGCGTAGAGAGAGCACATTGTGAATTGTTAATCTACAAAGGAAACCAAAGAGTATATTAGTTCTTACTAGATACACTATATCTAAAATAAGAACATACAAGGTTGGGTAAGAGAGAGGAAGAAAAAGGAATAAATACATCTCATAAAGTATGTGAACTAATACAAAACCTGTTGTGATGCTGAGTGATATTGGATGTGTGTTGAACCAAGAGTATATCATGAATGGAGCTGAGTGCTCAATTTCTTGAGAGTGCTCAATAATGCAAAAGTTAGCCCTTTTTCTCCATTGTCACCCACCAAGTGAATATAGGTGGTCATACATGTTTTGATTGATTTTTTGACTATGTGTTAAATCCTTTTGAGTAGGTGGATCAAGAATACAAAGGCTAGTTAGTCCTTTGGCTCCATCATTACTTGATGAAGTGAAGCTATGAAATAATACTAGTATAAATTGTATGTCACATGAGATGACTCCTAAATCCCATGAATGTACTATGATATAATAATGTTAGCATGGATAACTAAATGTATGCTAGAAACTAAACCACTCTTGTCTACTTTGAAAGATGGAGATTAGGCTTGTATGAAAGCCACTCTAAAATTTGTGCACTAGGATTATATGAAAGCCACTCTAAAATTTGGAAGTTAGGCTTGTAGGAAATCCAAATCCAAAAATATACCAACCACTTACAGATGGAATAAGGCATGTAACTACTAAAAATGTTTGGGTAATACTAAACAAAAAAAAAACAAAAAAAACAAATGTGTCACGTACATTACCCCCAATCACTGGTGTTTAAAATATGGATTCTGATCTAGAAGTTATACCAACTACCATATCTAAAATTCGAAGTGAGATCCATCATGCCATGCATGATGCACCTTATGTTTGGATTATTTGAGTAAAAGTGTACTAAAAATTATTGATTTTAAATTAGTTTGATTGTATAAAACTGTAGCTAAATCTACTTTTTTGCCTACTTTTATAAAGTCTAGTTTTTTTGTTGTTTGGATAAGAGCACAAAAACTAGACACTAGTGGCACTAACATTGTAGTCCAAGTTGGATGTTATTTTCCTAATCCAAATTTGGTAATTGTTTTGATATTTTCACTATTTGTTTAGTCTATTTTGATTATTTAGATGTCTGGTTGTTGTTTTGGGTATGATGAATGCTTCTTTTTCAATCATTAAAAGCTTTGATCTCTATGAAAAAAACCCTATTTATTTCCCCCTCTTCTAAGGGTAGGAATGAAGACTTTATAATGACTTCCCTTAGAAGAAAGATCCCTGCAAGTGTGTTATGATTCAAATATACATGATATATCAATGATAATCAATAGGATATCTCAAGATATAACATGGTTTGTATTGAGAGATTGTTATATTAATAGGGGTATGCCTAGATAGATATAATAATGTAATAACATGTGCAATGTACTAAACTAAAATAGAAAGTCTAGTTATTTTTTAGTTTTTAGTTAGAGGGATGAAACATGATGTCCATCATGGCATCCAAGAAATAAATAATAATGCATGATGTAGATCATTGCATTGAAAATAATGAGAATCAAACAAAAAATAAAGCATACAAACTAAGAAACAAGAAGCATATAATAATGGCCAAGGGGCCAAGAAAACAAGGGACATAGGCACATGTCACTCAAACTAGAAATCAATCATACAAGGCTTATTCAAATGCCACATGCATATGTAATTTGAAACAATAAAAGTTGGTGTGAGATCCATAATCACATAAAAGATTACAAATAAAGGACATTGGCAAATGTCCTAAGGCACACACATGAATATAAGTAAAGGACATTGGAAATTTTCCTAAGGTACATACAAGAGACAAACATGAACTAAGAAGTGAAATCACATAAATTTATGTTAAGAAAGAAAATAAATCATGTGAATACTATAAATACAATTGCATCTAACTAATACAAGTAAGAGAGAAAGTATTCAAGACATGTTTAGTACAAGACTAGGTATATGCTAATAAATAAATAAGTGTTATATACTAGTGAGTATCAATAGAGTAATATGTGCAAGATATTAATAAATGTACATCAACATGATAACTACAGTGTGTGGTATAGGAATGACATAACCTAGATGTTGTATTCATGAAGAAGATACCCCCAATAAGTATGTATATTGATGTGTGTCTCAAATTTATAAGTAGGATGCCCCTTCAATGAGTAGAGTGAAGAAATTAAGGATTTTGAAGTTAATAAACACACTTAAAGAAGATCAAGTGAAGAATGTTAATGTAGATAAATCAACAAACAATAGCACACAACAACAAATGTAAGTCTGGCATGATAGTAGAAATGTAAAGTATGGATGATGCATATAATGAAAGTGTTTATGGTGTTTTGAAATATTTGAATGTATTTTAAAATTTTAATATTTTGAATGTTTTTAGTATTTTTTATATAAGCGATGTATAATCAATCATGAGGAGATTATGTACAAGAAAAACTTAGAAATTATATACAAGTAAGCAAAAAAAAAACTATGTACAAGTAAGATTGAGAAGAGATGATACTAACTGATGAGTCTCATGGGAGACTCCTTATCATGGTGTCATATATCAAGGAGAGGGATTGTTCATGATCATGAAGCATGATGGAAATGCTGAGAATATGGTTCTAAAAGTTGTGTGTGTTGTAAATGCTCTAAAATATCTAAAATAGAAATTGAGTGTGGGGTCCTCTTGTAACTCTAATAAATGGATACAATTTTTAGGATCTTAGGGACCCATCTAGTAGTAGGAGAAGCTCTTTTACCATGTGTTCTATGAGTAGATGCATGAGATCTTAATGATAATGCCCTGGGTGTGAACACTATATCTAGAAGCTATCTATAATCTTGAAGATATAGAGGTGTATGAACTCTCTATGATAGTGATGGATGTCTCAACTATGTCTGATTCAAAACTAGAGGAGTAACTATAACTGGTGAAAAGACTAGAACTTATGGTAGAACTAAAACTAGTGACTATACTATAAAAGATGGATCTGAAGTGGGGAGTGGTAACTCATATGGAACTCTACTAGCTATTAACACTTGATTAACATGAATTAACTTCATGGATCTATGACCTATAAAAGGTACTACTCTAAATTTATGAATCCATGGTCGACCAATTAACATATCAAAAATTCCTACACTAGGAACTTTAGCAAATGGTGTGGCCACGTGTGTTGGACCAACTTCTAGAGGAAGTATTATCTCACCCAATAAACTCTATATGTGCCCACTGAATCTATGTATAACTATGTCCATCAAGGTAATATCATGCTCTAAATATCCCAAATGCTACAATAATGTCCTAGTGCACATGTTTACATTGGATCCATTATCTATGAGAACACTATGAATATGATGATTATGAATGTAAGCTCTAATAAAGAGTGTATGATAATCTAAATCATCCTCAATTATATCCTAATTTGAGAAGGGGATGGAAGGTTTAGCTAAAATTCTAGAATTGAATACACCAATCATGTAGTTGGTGGTGGATGTGCATGATATGCATGGTGAACCCCTGATGTATCCCATATCTCCTATTTATAATGTTATGGAAAGGGATCTAAGAAGAATTTCAAAGATTTATCTTTTGTTTGATTTTCTTGAGGATGCTCAACTAAAGTGATAAGATCAATATGATTTCCATATATTAAATCTTGTATCTTGTGTCTCAAATTGATACATTTGTTTGTTGTATGGCATGGTGCCCTATGAAACTCATAAATTACATACTAATCATATCCTCATGGAAGATGTTTATTTGGTCAACTTCTTGAATAAGAGGGAGAGATATAATGTTACAATTTAATAGCTACTATAAAACTCTGGCTAGAGAAACTGATAGATTAATAAAGGTTTGTCAAAGAGTTGTTGATAAAACCACTCACTGATGGGGTTCGAAAGCTGCATTAACTATAGGTTGATTCTAAATCTTGTTATCATTAACCTTAACTTTATATGGGATTTTTTTGTTACTATTGTTTTTTTCTACGATACTTCTATATTTAAGTTTGCCTGTGGAAATTAGTTTGACTTCTCTTTCCTTTAATGTGTGACATAATTCAGTGAAGGAAGAGAATCTTTTAAACATAATTGATTCTTACAAAGCTGGTAGAAGACTCTTTTTGAAGAGATCTTTTAACTCTTGATCATCCATGGGGCTAGTCATCTTATCCAAAATAGTCTTATATCAAATAACATAATTTTTGAGATGCTCATTTGACCTTTGTTTTTGTTACATAACTTGGGCATATGAAACCTTATCATCGATGTTAATGCTAAAATAAACTAGGAACATGTTGGCTAAAGGATTGAATGCATTAAAAAACTAATTTGACAGATTGTAGAACCATTTTAAATCATAATCCTTTAGACTTCATATAAATATCTTGGTAAGTATCTAGTTATTTGGTACATAGTCCAAGCATGCTACCTAAAAAACTCTCAAATGTGTCTCTCGATCACCCTTGCCATCATATAGAGTAAGTTTGGGTTGAAGAAAACCTTATGGAAAGGGTGTAGAAGAAATTTTATTTGCCAATGTTGTATGAAATAGAGAAAAATAATGCAAATATTTCATAGGTTTAGAGGCACCTTGCTTAGTACCTTGGATTGAAAAGATCTTATCTCTTGCACAAGGGTTGCCACATCAAGAAACAAAGATGTACTAATTGTAGCTGGTGGCATATAGGTAGTTTGGGCTCATATAGTGGGTTATTAAGACATAGTTTCCCTCATAGTGTCCTGTGCAACTAGTTGCTCTATGGTTTGAAAAGATTGACCATTGTTCACATTTTGTTATTCCTCTTACAGTATTTTAAGCATGTCATCTTGCATGTCAGGGTGTTTAGTTACAATTTAATAAAGTTAACTTTTATTAGTTTCATTAGAACCAGTGTATTGGGCCATTGTTAAGGTAGGAATAAAATTGAAAATTTTGTCTATTTTTTTGCAATAATTTGTACTAGGGAAAGTGCTAAAGAAAAAATACTAAATATACGAAATGTAATGTCCTAGAAATAATGAAATGGAAATTACATAAAATGGATATGAAGCTATCACACATGTAAGGTTATATATCAAGAAGCAATGGGACTTAGTATATGCATCTAAGGTTTGAAAGATGATTAGTTTGAAAATTACAATGAAATTTTGAATTTTAAAGTGAATTTTTGAGATAGGTATGCAAGTAAAAAATTAGAAATTTATTGGAAATTTTGTGATTTAACAAGACCTAGGCTGAACCACTAGGGTTTTGAAAAATAGATATTTTTGAAAAATACTATTGAATTTTGAAATTTAAAGTGAATTTTTGATTTAATATGTTAGTAAAAAATCAAAAAATTATTTTAAAAATATCAAGATTTAGTAAAGGCAACTAGGGTTTCAAAAAAAAATTATTTTACAATTATTATGAAATTTTAAAATTTAATGATAATTTCTAATTTTATTGTGTAGGAAAAAAATCATAAAAATATAGGAAAAACTAGTAAGAAATTTACCCTAGGGCTTCTAGGGTTTTTATGCGCAAACAAAGTAAGTTGTGTTCACCAAATGATTTAATAATTTTGGGAATATTTGTGTATTGTTCATAATTTAGTTAAAGGGTCTAAGTAGTAAAATAAATAAATAAATGTGTAATTATTAAGCTAATAATTTGTAAAATTTGATGGCAATTTGAGATTTGATAAAAATAGTAATAAGGGAATGAAAACAAAACTTAGCTAGAAACTAGTTGATCTGACTATGATAGAGGTTAGAATTCACTATGCAAAATTGAGACACTATCATAAAATAAGATCTAAATTTAATTTTATGAATATATAGGAGTTATAAAAGTGGAAAATATTGGCACCAACACTATATTCTACCTACGTTACTATTGTCTTGAGGATCTGAGCTTTCTAGCTTTTATTTGCTAGGTCTGTGTGACCTTGTCTATGAAGATTTGATAGCTAGAAGTTTGTAGAGTATATTTTCTCTTAAAACCCTATAATTCAATAAGAATTTGATCAATTTTGATAAATATGATGGGTTAGTGTATTTAAGATTCACTAAACGTGTATCTACACCCCTTGTATGGGCACATTACCAACATACCAATACTTTGAAGAGGGATCAAGCCATATGTATTTCTCCCACTTGATGTGCTTTGTCCAATTTGGTGTATGAATATGAAAAATAAAAAACTAGATGTGCTTGATGTGGATATGGATTAGTGTAAGGATTTTAATAGGATTTTAAGTATATTGGTTGGCTATATGCAGAGAATAGGGAAGATTACTTGAGTAGTCTTACTTATATTCTTGCTTGTTTAGTGATATTTTCCAACTCTTTCCAAATGATATTTGAATGGAATTTTATAGGTATATATTTTTCATGGGGTAAATATGCTCATGTTAGGCCTACAAGGAGAAAGATGGGGAACCAAAAGGAAATTACCATTATGGATAAAATTTCACTTGAGTAGGAACACCGAAAGTGGATAGTATTGGCACTAGTTCTTTAGTCCAAGTGTGGTGCTATTGTCTTGAGCTGATGGGATCTTGGGGGATGGATTAATCATGTAAAAGGGGGTCTAGCTTAGCTAGGATCAAGTTTGGAAGGCTAAAAATGATTGGGAATTAGTTAAAGATGCCTAAGAGGGTCATGAGAGCAATTAAGAGGAACATAATGGGTTGGGTGTCATAATCCACACTCAAGTTACCATTTTTTTATTTTATATTATAATGACATAGTTGTCTCATGTATATCACAAAAAGTGTTCAACATGTACTTAAGCTTTCATATTATATATTTTATTTATGATCTACACACTATAGTCACATGTAAGGAGGCCCACCATCTAGAATGATCTCTTTTAAAATGACAACATCTTGGGGAAAGTTTCACTTTGAAAGAGAAATCCAAAATCCCTATCCCCATTATTCATTTTAGAATGGGAATTAATATAAGTATGGCACTATAAAACATGATATTTTTTTATGCTAGTATTTACTTTATACACCTAAAATGGGTTCCCCTTCTAGATCTTATCACTACCTTAGAGCATACCTACACTTTGGAGGAAAT
Organism: Torreya grandis; assembly: GCA_037957365.1. Classification (NCBI taxonomy): domain Eukaryota; kingdom Viridiplantae; phylum Streptophyta; class Pinopsida; order Cupressales; family Taxaceae; genus Torreya; species Torreya grandis. The sequence goes on along the minus strand of JARHVA010001474.1, from coordinate 3,102,313 downwards.
CATTAGTGCATGCATCCAAGAGTAGATCCTATATAAGGATAAGAAACCATTGAGAAGTAAATTATACATGATGTTATACTTATTTTATTCAATTATGTGTACTATGTTTAGACATAATTAAGTCCCATGGGAGCCCAACATTTAAGTCATCAAGAACATGATATATGACTATTATATCTTCATACACATATATTCATATGTTATAAACATAACCAAAATTACCAAGGACCTTTACCCTTAGGTATGGATGGCTATCCATGGAAAGCCATTACTAAGACTTTCCATAAGAATAAACAAAACACTATCCAATAATATAGGAGACTATTAGCTATATCTAAATTACATAGTGATCATGGTGGAAAGGCATAAGGTAGATACTCTCCATCTCATGAATTTAATTTAAAACAAGGTATTTGTGTATGAAATTTCCTATCAAATTTGGAACAACATTGATGAGGAGATGATAAAAAATAATAAATTCACCTTACAGGGATCTCAGTTCACCGTTGGGTGAATGGAATACATAATTTGTAGATAGCTTAGAGAGGCTAGTAATTCCAATAAAGATTATTCATTTCCCACCCTACCTCATAAGGATTGGGACCCTCATGGTAAGGCCTAAAATAAAATTCATACCCTTGTCCTTGACTACAAGCATGAGCTAATTGATCACGATTTTCTCTTCTTGAATGTTAAGGATGATAAAGAGGTCAATGAAAAGGCCACTACAAAAATACTAAGTGAGGACTTTATGAGAGTGATTTAATAAGAACCATCTCTAACACTTGGTGAAGCAATGTTCACAATTTCACCTCCTAGAGGATAGAGATCTTGATATTTCTAGAGTGGTAGGTAATCATAATAACCAGAAGGAGAGGGGCCTAATCCCAAACAAGCTCAAATCTAGCCTTAGGACCAGAAAAACATGGTAGGTGAGGCACCACTCATTGAAGAAGAGGAAGAACAAGATAAAGAAGAATAATTACTTGCCTCTATGAAAGAACAAGCACAAGTTCTCCTAATTGAATGTTTAATAATTGAATTGATCAAATTCAAGAAGGAGATAGTTAAGGATGTAATTATAATAGGAGGTATTGCATAAACATAAGTCAAGATCAAATGCTTGGATTTATTTTATGAAGAGGAAACATCGACTACTTCAACCCTAATGCCAATCACTATTACCTCTACTCTTCTATCATAGTCCATAGGCCCACAGGTAGTGAGAATAATAAATACATATCAAAGGAAGCCAAGGGATAGACCATAGACCCCTCTAACCTAGGAGGTAGATGAGGAGTAGCTAAAATATGTAAAGGTTTTAATATTACAAGCACTCAAGGTCAAATCACTTATCACATGTGGCTCATCTGGTAAGGGCCTCTTGCTCATAGCTCCTTTAATTTTTTCCTCTTTGATGTTTTTACCTACAATTTTAATCACTCCTAGCCCTGTGGTTTCCACATTAATTCCCCAATAGATAGTCACTATAGGTTTACTATTTATACACCCATTCATGAGTTTTTATACAACTACTAATATTATTCCACCATCTACTATTATAGGTTTTATCCATATTATTTCCATCCATTCTATTGACCTCCACTCCATCAACATTGATTCCATACATTCCTTCCATTGCTTAATCCATCAATATAGATACATCCCATTATACCTATTTGGCTTCATCCTTTCCTTCTTCCTCTCCCACCATCATAACCATAGTGGTAACAACTAAAAGGTCACTTAGGAGGCTACCAGTCTTTGTGGTTCATCTAATGCCAAAATATGAGAACATAGACTGGTCAAATATTATTTATCCTATAATGCCTAATCCTTCCTCACAAATTGACCAAGAACCTAAAGAACATGCTCAAGTGGAATCTAATCCCTCTAATCCCTCAAAGTTCACTCTTCTAGATTGGGCTAAGGAACTAGGAGCCTTGGCCTCTAAGAGGCCCAATCTAAAGATAACATAGTTGAAAAAGGTGAGCTCCCTATTTGACAAAGCCAACACATCAGTACAAATGATGAGGATGAGTAAAATATAAGACATATTAGGCATAAGTTTAATCATGGAGGAGAGGGAAAAATTATAATCCCTAATCAAAAGGTAAGACAAGCAAAAGGGTCAATCCCCTTGTATTCAAGACATGAAGTCATACATGGATACCCACATAAAGTCCATCCTTGTGATACATAAAGGAACCAAAATAGCTAGGAAAGAGCTTGAAGAAGAGTTTGAGACACTCAAAGAGCAATAGCAAGTGATTCAGGTTCCTCATGGCATTGAGCAGGATGTACAAGATGGTTCCCTTAGGTTGTATGAAATTCTTGATTCTATTAATTATTTGAGAGTAATTAGGCTCCACATGTCAATAAGATAAATCAATTGTTTAAAATCCATAAGGAAGATGACAAGAATCTATACTTCATAGTAATTTATAAACCTAATAAGGCATTTTTCCATCTAGATTTGATAACTCCATTAGAAGCATTTAATATTTTGAACTTATAATTAACAAGGATGAAAGAGGCTTGAGACTAGGTACTTTACTCTGAGGCATTAGTCAATACGTTCGGCTTGCAAAAGAAATAGGCTGAATATATTCTAATAGGATTGGAGTTGGATATTATTCAAGATAATGGAGGTAGGCTAGTAACAAGAGTTAAATTTGACTAAATGGTCAAACAAGCCTATAAAAGTTTTAAGCAAAGTCTATAAGTTTTGAGAATGGAAGACATAGAGGCCAAATTAAGTGTAGTGAGGAAGAAGTACATAGAGGTGGAAGTATTCAAGGTTGGATTTAAAGCAACTAAGGCATATCATAATAATCTAATGCGTGAGCCAAGTAGGTTAACTAGGTCATATCTAATGAATATGAGTCTAATCATAACATAGCATGCTAATGTGTACAAACATTATATTTTAAGAATAAATATGATCAACAATCACCACATACTTTTTATATTATTAAAACTCCACCAATAGTGCCAACAATGACAATAACCATGTCATCTCCACTTTAGGCCACTATTCCTATGGTAACTATAGTTCACACTGTTAGTGCATCCTCAAGTGTAACTCTGAATACTATCGTGTCAATTACTAATACCATTATTGTTCCCATAGTAATTTTAAGACAAGTCAAATAAGAGCCAATTTAGATATTAACTAGTTTTGTACATTTTATTTGGAACTGACATAATTGAATAGTTAAAGTCTTAGTTATATATTGTAATTAATTAATTTTTTAGTAGAATTCATATGTTTTATGGTTGAGATATTTTTAATGCATCAATACATAAATCAGAATTATCTTATAGTATATTTATATATATACAAAATATTCTAATCTTGGAGGATGAGGCAACCCCTTCCCCAATATCTATATGTACAAGTTGTAACCCTCTTTCAAAGGGTCAAAGTTTTTGAATTAAATACATGATGAAATAAAGGATCTTAATGGTCATTCAAATATGTTTTTTCTTCTTCCCTTTCTATGTTCATGAATTTGAATTTTCTTTAGTTTGTAAGTTGATTCAATAATTTTGATATGTGTCAATGCTACGAATGAATCTGACTATTATGTTTATGAATGTTAATCCTATATGTGTTATAAATATTAAATATTAATATGTTTCACTGATTTATATAGTTATTACATGTTAAATCATTATTATAAAGTGTGTAAAGGTGTTTCATTTGATATAGTATTCTAGGATTGAGAAATAACTACCTTAGATCACTTCTTGGTCTAAATTGTAATCTCTTGTATAAAGGTGTGAAATAGGAACCTTAAAAATAAAAACCTTTAGTTAAGACCAATAATCACTCTATATATAAATATCAAAACTCCCATCCATGTTTTTTTTGAGTAAGTAACAACTATAAATGGGAAACATTGGTCCTTAAGAGACTTGTCCACTAAAGAGATACATCGAGAAGCTCTTATTAAAAAAACATAGAATCCTTCTTTCCACATTACCCTTCCCTCTTTTTGAAGTTTATTTGAGATATACCCACTATATATTAGATTTTATCCCATTCAACTCACCTAGTGATTTATCCTTTTTATTAAAAACCACACATCCACCCATAAAATTAGTTAAACAACCCACAGGCTCAACCTGGTATTCCACCACTTGGTTGTTCCAACCACATACCTACAACTCATGCTCTAGAGTGGAACCTAGTTCCACAAAGATACAAAAATGTTATAGGTTGTCTAATTTAAATCTTTGAGGTGTGCATAAAACCCGCATTAAGAAAACCATCTACTATGTACAAGAATAAACCAAAGAGCAAGATGAAGCAAACATAAATAGAAGTTGAACCATAACTAGTATAACATCAGATAATAAATTAAATCAAAATATATTACTCATTGTGCACAAACCATACATCAAATAAGATAAGGAAAACCATAATAAAATGATTCTATTAATCTCTATCAACACATTGAACCAGATTTTATTACATCAAAGTGATATTTATAATCATTTATAATTCTATTATCTCTTCACATTTCAACCTTTCAAGATACAAAAGGAAAGACTCTTCACATTATTCCAATACATGATTAGGCTTAAAAGGATGAAAACATACAAAATTTATATGAAAGACAAAATCATACACTTTGCATATGTGTTCATCTCATATACTTTGCAGTTTTAGCAAGCTCCATTATTCGTCCAACACTTTCCCATACTTAAATATTTATCTCTTCCTAAGATAAATTTTCAAGCTAATTTGAATTAAGCTAAAAATAAAATTCATAAACAAAAGTTTCAATTATCACTCCATGTGTCATTTATTGGTTTTTACCTTTTGCACATTACTTATCTACCCTTTCAAGATTTCAACTAAGTGGAATACTAGCCTACCATCCTTTCAGGTTTTCAATCGAATAACATAACTAGGTATCTGCCCTTTATGATTTTTCAGCCATTATTACCATGTTCCTAATGTTTATACTATATTAACAAAATTAAATATGTTGGAATCCAAAAAATATAAGTGTACAAACCTTACAACTATAGTTGAAGGAGTGTTTGGATAGTTGACTATAGAGGTTATTGTGGTTAGGCAACTGATAACCCATTGGGTTTTTATGTATCCACTACCAAAGGTATTTACTAAGACTATGTCTTTATGCCTATCTTACTATCCTAAATTATTTGTCAAATATATTGTGTAGTAATGAACTAGGGCCCATTTTCTATTTGCACAATGGCCAGATCAACTTGAATGAGATCCTACTTGAGCATTTTCTATTTGATGAGTGCTTCACATACCATGACAAGTAGAATGTAGAATGGTAGCTAGATCATCACCATTTTTTTAAGATATTAATATTATATTATTGTAAGTAATGACTTGGAATTAAATTATTTTTGTTGATTGTCTAAGATGAGCTCATCCAATCTATCTTTTGTCTTCTAGGCTTGGATGGTTACAAAAGTGTTGCGTATTATTTAATTATGACATACTTACATATTCTATATGGCATCATCCATATAATACAAAAATTATTTGAGTTCACAACTAATTTTATTGATAGTTACCATTTTATCCTCCATTATGACCTTAGTTTGATCAACAATGGTAAATTTAGGATATGTAGTGGCCAAGGATTGATTCAAATTCTATCTCCTATTTAACATATCTTGTGTTATATTCTTGGGCTAGTTTATAGTGGTGTCTAGGACATGGTCATAATCATCAAGGAGTTAAGACAAAATTTATTTCCATCCTAATATCTTGTCCTTATGTGCACAATACCAAATATTTCTATTAATCTTCCCAACTCTTTGTGATTCCTATCAATAGAGCAGTGAATTATTTTTTTGACATGACTTGATCACCTAGTAATTGTGTAACTAAGGTGGTACAAGAATTATTGATAAATTACATTACATTTTATAGCATTTATTTTTCTTCATCATTTTTTTACTATATCATCAAGACTTCCTACTCCAAATCTAAAGCCTTCTACGTAATACATTCCTGCAAGGTGACTACTCCTTGAATATATTTGGAGAGCAGTAGTTGGGTCATGTCTAATGATGTTTCCATCACAGTGGTGGCAAGTGCCATGGATGTGGTCATAAATTTCATAATATCAAGTTTTAATTGATAGAGTGGGAGAAAGAAATTATTCCAACATGTTGATGTAGCAAGGACATCCCATAGCCATTAGCTATATATCTATGTTACTTCTTTGGTGCCCTTATTGTGAATTGTGGTTGTTACCTCTACCTATGTTTACATGTCCTTGAGTTCCTTATCCTAGGTTAATGATTCCACTTTTGCCTTGGTTCCATATTTATCTTTCACTTTAGATTCCTCTCTAGCCTTAGCTTGATCATCATCTTGGGATTTAGATTTAGCATCTACCTCAACCTTAGATTTGGCTTTTTGCTCTTATTTTTTGTGTCTATCTTGTGCCTCTTGTTGTTGCCTTTGTGACTTATCTTTTTGTTTCTTATTTGTCTCCACTTATTCATATTTATTATGAAAAACTTATACTTCCTTGAATTTAATATTTATGGATACAAATTCTTTGGCTTACTTTTATGTATCCTCTACTTTATTTCTCAACATCTATAACTTGTTATTTTTAGTATCAACTATGTGAATCTTCCTTTTATGTGGTTTATGGTGATAATAATAATTATTGTGTTACCTTGTTCCTATGTTCAATTTCACCCTATGTATTTTGTTTTTCCTCTACTTCCTAAGTCATGGTTGTATCCATGGGCTCCTCATCCCCTTCGAGCTCATTATTAGATTTAGTCTACTTAGGTCATTGTACTTCACCTAACTTATTTTTTTGTACCAACTTATTTCTCCTATATTTCACTAGAGGATCAAGGGTCTAATTTTATTTATTCACATCTTGGGGTTGAGGTTATTTTTGAGTTAGTTGAAACTACTACACACTAGTTTTTCTTTAGTTTCACCAAAAGAGATCATCCTTTCCTTCATTATTTGTTATGGGTTAGTAGTCGAATGTGTGCATGATCACCTGAAGAAGGTTTGTGTAGGACTATCTTATGTAGATAAATCCACTATGTGTACATTGGATGATACCTCTATTAGTAATGTTGAAAATATTTTGGCCTCTAACATACACTGAGATGCTTATTATTTTATAATATCGACAAGGATAAAAGGAGTTGGTTGAGTAATATAAATCCAAAGGTCTTGTCTTACATAATTTTTCACTTGGAAAATGTGCACTACTTTCCAAAATAAAAATACATTTTCCTTATCTACATCATAGATCTTTGTTCTAATTTAAAACTACTCATTCTTCTACCCCCATCTCAAGTAGGTTGCACTCAAAAACTATTTATGGGATGTTTGAGCCATGACTTTATTTTTTTAGTTCTTTTCTTTGGTGGAGGGGGTGAGGCTCTATGTTTAGGTGATTTCCTCTTTCCTTTCTATTGTTGTGTTGGGGCTTATAACTGTGCTGACTGTGTTTGTTGGGCTTATGGTTATGTGGGTTATTAAAAAGTTACTTTCTCTACTTATGGTTACTACACCCATAGAGGAAAGACTTATAATAGACAAACCAACCTTGTAGCTAGGGATTTTTTGAATAGAATTCATCCTTCACTTAGAACATTGAAATAAAAAATGACATTGGAGTGATAGTTGGGGTATCCAACTCATGAACCTCAATCTGTATGTCATTATGAAGGTTGGTAACTGAAGCATGTTATCTTAGATACTGTATTACATGTTGGAGAATCTTGGGGTATGATTAGATTAAGGATAAATATTTTATCGACCATGCATTAAATCTCCTTAATTGTTCATAATACTATCTTATTTTATTCCATTTAATACTTTCAAAGGCATTAATGGGCTAAAAATCAAGAGTTACATTCATTATCCCTAGTGGAGACTTTCACTATGTGAAACATAATAATAGGACTAAAAACTAGTATTGAAAGGTCTATGTGGTTCTTCCAATTACCTTTTATATACTGATATAAATATCAACCACTAAAAATATAGGCTATTTGAAATATTCCTTTAGCTTCATCATTTGATAAGCAATGCCAATTATGCCTCTTGTTTCATGTTTTGCTTGCTTTATGGTTTGATAGAATATTTTGGTGATATATTTCACCACGATGTGCAGTGAAACATCCTCAATTAAAATCAATAATATTTACTCTCCTTGCCTAAGTGGTATATTTTTTGTAATATCTGAGTGGATTGGTGGCACTATAAGCTTATACAGCATGAGAGATTTTCCATGATTGGGAAGACTAGTTGTTCATGACATAGTGTGTGCATTAATATAGATTATAACATATTAAGCAAAATGGATAGCTCCTTGATTATATCAGTTCAACAAAGTCATCATTTTTATAACTACCCAAATATATGAAAATTAAGTAACCATTTGGTGTTAGAGCCTCAAAGTAGATATTGTAGTGTTAGGGTTCCTACTTGTGTTATTACCTAAGCATCTTGGAAAAATAGATTAGTTTGTACCATGTCTATGAATTTTAATGGTTCTATATCATTGTAATTAATATTTCAAAACCCTATCCTAATTCCCATTTCCCATTTTTGGGCATCAAATAGTGGAATCAATAGCTGACCTCTATCCATGGCTTGATAAATAATTTGGGATGAATGATTATTATAAGTAATTGATCTCTAGCCTAAAATATATTTTTGAATAGATATTTGAAAGGTTTATCTCATAAGCCTCTTATTAGTTGAAGGCTTTAATGTTTTATCATTATCTATATACTTCTATTTTATAGTTGTTTGTTAGATAATATCATGTCATCACCTGTTTTGAATTCATTGACTGCATTTGCATGATTTTTCCCTTTCTAATTAATATTAGATGTTGAAAATCACCTTGACAAAGATGTTTGGTGCCTAATATTTTTAATTTAAATCTGGGTTAGATATTGTAGGTTGGTCCCTATCCTTTTAGTTAATCAATTTGTTTTATGTATCCACTTGTGATTTTATTACCAAATCTACTTCAAAACTAATGTAATATTTTGAAATACCATGTCATTAATGATATGACCTAATATTTGGCCTTCCACTTACCAAACTTGTCTTATTTCTTCCTTCCTAGACTTAATTATAATTCTTGGTGTAGTTATAGCCAACTATATTTGATGATTTGTCTCAGGAATGTGATCTCATCCTATGATGACAATTTGTTTCTGCTAGTTACAATGTGTTGTGTAGCAATGAACACACTATAAAAACATTATAACCTAAGAAAAAAATAGTAAATATAATCCTAACTACATGGTTCTACTCAGCAACCAATCAATTATTTCAACAAAATGATAGAGATTAAAGGTGATATGGCTTAAGCCTATAACCATTTATTCATATTGGTAATATGGTTCCCTACAAATATTTTATCACTATGGTACCTTATGATGATTCTTCATGAATGATGTAGGTTCCTTTATATCTTCTACACAACTATCCATGGAATGATTTATATGTGATCTCATAAAGTAATATTTTTTGGTCTATGTAAAATTTATTAAATTTTAGGTTACAATCATGTCATATTTTTTGACCTTTTTTGTTGATCCATTACATCCATTGTGATTTTAATTAATTTTATTCCATATTAATGAAATACATTAGTTGTTCCCTTAATTGATCCTAATCTCCTAAACTCATGATCATCGCAATGCATAGGCTAGGCATAACATATTCCATAGACATTACTACTTCAAGGACATATACTAATTAGAATGTAATTAACCCAATAACTCTCTTATAATATTCTTAATAGGTATATATAATTATAGGATTTTTATCCTCCCAATCATCTCTCTAAACATTTCAAAATTTTATTAACATGCACAAAACTTTATTAAATGCTTCTACCTATCCATTGTCTTACGAGTGGTAAGTCATGATTTTATGGTGTGAGATCATGAACTCTTCAGTGAGAGTATTAATAGTATTATTAATAAAAAATGTGCCTCTATCACTTACCAGCTTAACTAAATATCTAAACCTTGTGATAATGTTTTCATATCAAAACTTGGTAGTATCCTTTACATCGCATCCTAAAGTGGTAGCAAATTTTACCTATTTCATGAAATAGTCAGTAGTAATGATAATGTATCTAGTATGAATAAATTTACTTGGGTGAGTTATCACCCAAAAAAAATCAAAACCCCATTGGTCAAAAGGTTTTTTTGCAAGCATAGGTACCAAAATAATTTGAGTATTGAGAAAAAAATTTCTAAATCCTTGATAAATATTTTTGTGAGCCTTCTATGGAAGTCCCTCAAATTACTTCTTTTGATTATCATGGGTCTTTTGTTACTCCTTATGAATAAATAGTTGCCTTAGAAGAATTTGATCGAATTGTGTATAACTTATATTATTAATGGTAACCTTATCCACTTCATGTTCAAACTAAAATACCTAAATGGGAATCCCTAATTAGTGATATATTCTTGATAATATTAATAAATTGATTATAAGTCAACATATTTATCATTTTTTAGTGACTTTATATAAATGTGAATTGAGAAAGGTATTTAATGTGATAGATGGAAGTTGTCTATGCAAGATGAATATAAATCCCCAATTAAAAACTAGACTTTCGATATTGTTTCACATCCTCCTAGGAGACATATTTTTTGTTCTAAGTGTCTTTAAAAAATCAAATATAATTCAATTGGTAAAATATAAAAATTCAAAGTTAGATTATTTTATCATGGTTTTACTCAAAATTCAAGATTACCTATGTTAGTAACTTTTCTATTTATCAAAAATGAGTATTTTTAGATTGTTTATTTCCCTTTAAACTTAGAATGGTTGGATTATACACCAAATGGATGTAAAAAAATGCCTTTCTAAATGGTGATCTAGAAGAAGAAATATGCAAAACTTAGCCTAAAGGTTTCACTAAACCCAAAAAATAAAATTGTGTTTGTAACTAAAATAAATATGTTTATGGTTTAAAATAATCTCCTCAAGCTTAGTATTCTAAAATCACTAGTTATTTTATAGAATCAAGTTTATCTAGCTATTATTGTGATAATAATCTATTTTTAAAAGTTGAAAAAAAATTATCTTAATTATATTATATGTTTATGATATTATTATTACTAGAGATTAATTTAGTTTAATTCTTAAATATAAATATAAACTAAGTTAATCTTTTGAAATGACTAATCTGGCCATTATTCATCATTTTCTAGGAATGGTTGTATTTCAGGATAAAAATTCAATTGTTGTATCTCAATCTTAATATGCACATAAACTTATTGTTAAATTTAATATGTTTGAATGTAAGCCTACAAATACCCCTAATTAATTTGGTGTTAATATTGATCCTAAGCCTTATTTTTACAAAGCTAACCCCACTCTATACATATATCTAGTTGGTAGTTTAATTTATTTAACTATTACTATGATAGATATTTATTTGTTATAGGCGTTAGTTCTAGATTCATGAAACATATATATTTGGATCATTGTAAAATACCAAAATAGATACATCAGTGTATCTAATAAACTATAAATTTTATTTTGTATTTTTTGTCCATTGATAATGTTAATTTATATCATTATTGTGATTCTAACCATGCTAGTGATATTGTGAATCACAAATCTACTTCTAGATATGTGTTTATGTCTTGTGTATGTGTTATCACTTGGAGCAGATAAAAGTAACCAATTGTTTATATCTCTTATATATAATTAGATTATATATTTTCTATGGAAGATGATAAATAACCCATGTGGTTGTGAATTTTGTTATAGGAATTGCATTTTTATGTTTCTCACAATAACACACTTCTCTATGCTAATCAAATTTGTATAGCTTTGGAAAAAAATATAGTGCAACACCAAATAAATAAACACATTGAAGTTAGTAAACATTTAATTGGAGAGAAAGTCCTCAATGGTGATATTGATATCTAGTTTCTTTTTCCTATGAATAAACAAGTGGCATATATTTTTACAAAACAACTTGGTTCTAAAAAGTTTGTCAACTTTTGTACAATGTTGGGCCTCTCAAGGTTGACATTAATGGGGAGTCTATATGAAAATTTCACTTCCTAACATCCATGAGTTTATTTCTTCTTCAATATACTTTTCAAAAAGTAAAAGAATTGTAATAAGTTATTTCATGTGATTTTGGTAAAGTTTACCGTATGCGAGTTTACAATGTACACAATACTTAAAAGCATATATTATAATGGAGATCCCTATGTTATAAAAGGATCAAAATTTATTGGTTGATTATTCATGAGAAATTATGAGATGTATTCACATAATCATGGCAACCTAAACTTACTCTAAGTAGTTTAAACATTAAAATTATTTTGCTTAAAAAGGTGAAATTAGCTCGGTGAAATTTGTTAAATCCTTCAAATATTACATGCACCCTAAACTCATAATAGATGGATTGTGGAGTATATTTCCTTTTTTATATAGGTTGATATGGCACGTATCCCAACTTAACATTAAATGGGAGTGTTGAAACAATTAATGTTAGTGCTATATAGCATTCCATTAAAACATTAATAATACAAATTACATACGTAAATAATAATATATTTTTTTATTTAAATTATGTGGGTTAATAATTATGTTAATAAATAATAAAATATATACTTAATTCTTACCTTTGAAAATTTGGTAGTAGTTTAAATGCATTTTTTACAATGGTTCACTCCACATATAATTGATTTTACATGGTAAAATCAATATATCTGGATATTTGGTCAATTGTAATATACATTTAATCTTATAAGCATTAATAGATTTTTATTATTCAATCAATGGTTACGTGAAAGAGACTGGCCAATAATAAGTCTGAGAAGAATATGTAATGAGGGTTAATTTTTTTCTCAAATAATGAATAATCATTGTGGGTTTGTTACCTCTATGTGAGGTTTTACCATGTGTATTTGGTGTTGTACATTTGCGTGTTTGTGAGACTATTCATATATATATCCATGTATCCATGCGTATAAATAATTTACCATATCATAAGAATAAAATCATGCACACATATATATCATGCAAAGATACTCTATAATTTGAATAATAGAGGAAACACAACAAATTAGGTTTGTAAAAAGACATAATGAGCTAGTTAAATAATGTTTAAAGAAATAAACTCATCCCTATAAAAAATGCATCATAAAATAAACTATTTAACCTTATAAATAAATATATAATTCAAGGTAATGAAATTTCACAAAATATGAATCCATAAATAAGGCAACATTAAGAGGAGGTTACAACAAAGAAAGGATTTAATAAACACTAGGAAAAGTGAGATCCAATATAAAATATAGGTAAAATATAAACTAAGGGGTGTAAGAAGATGTTTTTTCACCAAAATTTAGATAGATAAAATGATTTACATGTATAATTTGAATACACCTTATATTTTTAACTTTATCACTTTACTAACACTTTCTCTTGAAAAGGTGTATTAGTGCATTAATCTCCCTAAGTGCATGTCCTAAGGAGTGGACTATGAATGGGGTGGGATTAGATCATGGTAATTTATGATATATGTTTGAATACTATTATATTGTACCTTCATTACTATAATTTGAGCCTTTTTTGAGTCTCTTTCATGTGTTACCTCTCCATCTAATTTTTGTTTAGTATTGCTAGACACCCTATATTCATATTATACCATCTAAGATAATCCAATATGTTTCATACTTGTCTTTCCCTAACCTAGATAATAAGTCTTGAGTTGTGTCTCTATTATTTATACTATATTAGCCTACTTAATACAATTTTTTAGCCAAAATCATTCCAATTGTATCAAACTAGATTATACCATTGGCATAGAATATATGGTTAGTTATAGGTATTTTATTTTTATTTATATGGGTCATATAATAGTTATAAAACATATAAAAATTTCATATACTCTCCTTGTTCTCACATTTGTACTCTTAAGTAGTAAAAGTAAGAGATATAGGCTAGACTCTTATTTTGGAGGTCTAGTCTTGCTTAAAGGTCTTTAAATCTCAATAGGAAGAGTCATGTTGAGGTTGTGTCAGAGTATTTAGAGTCCCAAACTAGGGAATATGGGTCTTCTTCTTTCCATTTGATATTTTTAACTTACAACATCTCTTGAAAAGTTTTATTTGAGCCAAAGGTGGAGATTTATGCATTGACAAGTCACCCAAAGTTTAGTATCTCTATACCTATTATTTTTTATTTATTTAATTAGTAAATAAACTTGATTTCCTTAGTGATTTAGTGGATGCATGTTATTTATCCTTGTTAATGTTCCTCCTTATAATGAATAATTTTTTATAGTGATTGTTTGGATTATGATTTTAATTATCATCTTAGGTTGTTTATATTTCCCCTTGGTTGACCATTTCACCACTTTATTAATATTTTATTATGTTTGAGATATCTTTGATCTATTTTTTACTTTTTATTTATTTACTTGCATGTGGTGTCCCTAATATATCCTTGATATACTCCTTTTTTATCATTTTCGCATTTGAGGCCTATTGGGAGTCATGACTTGTATCATAGGAATAGGATTTGGAACCATTTCCTATTGACATTAAAGTGTGGATTACCCTTTGATAGATCTATATAAATTCTAGGTCCTTATCTGCTCTTTTCTGTATATGAAAAATATTTTTTAATGACATTGTTTATATCCTAGTCTATTGAGATAAAGAGGATTACTATAGGTCATCTTATCCCATGCATACATTTTGGTTAACCCGACATGAATCCTATCTCATGTTGGTTGGATAGTCTTCAAATTTCCCATTTTCTTCTTAGATTTGTCCTCACTTTGGTTTAACCATCATTATACATTTTTTTCAATGTGACATGATTCCTATCTCACCACTTGTTGGATTATTTTCACATTTCCATTTTTTTATTATCATTATCTTCACCATCATAATACATTATGGTTAACCTAACATGAATTCTATCCCACTTTTAATTTGGTTATTTTCATGTTTTTACTCTTTTTATCCTTACCCTTATATTTATATCATCATACATTTTAGTGAATCTTTTAATCCAATTGTATTATCCAACTTGATATAATTATATGATGTGTGAACTACATCAGCCAACTTAATAAAGTTTTATATTTCCTCAGTCTACATCTTCTAGCTCAATACAATTCATTTTTTATTTAGAATATGTCAGTCATTTTGAGATAGCTTTTTGATTCCTAGTTATGTTTCTTACTATATATTCCAACTCAATACAATTTTAATCTAGCATTTTGTGTGGCCAAATACATTGATGAACTCAATATAATAGTGTTTTTCTCTTTTAAATGTGACATATTTTGGAACAATCTAAATCTAAAACTCATTAATACATTCAATTATTTTATGACAAAAATCCTAATGTTATGAGAATAACTAATACCAATATATTTTTCAATAAGATTTCCATTCCTTAAAATTTTATACTTCTCAATATCACCCTCCTAATTATTGTAAGAGGGATTCCAATATATCTAAAACCTATAATCCATACAATAACCTTAATAAATCTATGTGAAGTCACATACTCTAAATCCATGATGAGGGGTAGTGTCAAAGAGAGTATATATATAAATGAAAATATTTATTCAAGGTCATCTCGATTATGGAACCTATGATTGTCAATCACATCATGATGGCACCCCATATGAAGTGTCCTCCTTCCCCTACTCATATTTTTCCCATAAGAGTAGGATAAAATCTATTTGTGATTTTATTCTTTCCTGTCTCATCCACCTTTCTTATTATAGCTAATAACATGGTATATATCTCTTTAGTGGGCCTACTCAAATTTTTTACATCAATACCAATATTGATTCCACTTCTATAACATCTCAAAAATCCAATCAAGCCTCTACTTTAGGCCCAAATACTCTTGATCCTAACCAATAAATCTTACAATAGATGAACTAGATGCATATTAATTAAGCTT
The DNA here is from genome assembly GCA_037957365.1 of Torreya grandis. Taxonomy (NCBI): domain Eukaryota; kingdom Viridiplantae; phylum Streptophyta; class Pinopsida; order Cupressales; family Taxaceae; genus Torreya; species Torreya grandis. The sequence goes on along the minus strand of JARHVA010001474.1, from coordinate 3,086,334 downwards.
TTATAAATGATAAAATAATTCAAATACATAACTAAATAATGTAAATTTAATCTGTACCTCAACATGTTTAGTGGGGAATTCCAAACCAAATTCCCCCACCCCCTTAAATATTTTATTGTAAGGCTCATTCTGCAACCCTCACTTCATAACAAAGTCATTAAGCACATTCAAAATGAGCCCTTAGTCCCTCATATAGGTGACATTAACATTGGTATTATTATTGTTATTATTATTATTATTATTATTATTATTATTATTATTTTTTTTAATTTATTTATTATTTTTTTTAAATAAAATAAAAAGGGGGTAAAAAATTTTTAAAACTCTAAATAATAGATTACAAAGCATCAAAGGGAAAATTCCCCAAAAACCAAAGAATACCACAGAAAAACATGAACAAAAACCGTCATGCCCCAATACCATTTCCATCTTCTCCTAGAATCCTCTCCAAGTTTTGACATAACTCATTGGGCAACTACGCCCATCCATCCACCTTCTAACCATCACTATCCTCTGACGCCCACTTTGCCAAGCAATTGGCCACCCTATTCTATTACCTTGGAATGTGGGCATAAGACACTGAATCCATGAGCGCACTAATCTGTAATATCTACTGCACTATCATAGATAGTTGCCAGATCACATCTGTAATCTTCCTCTCAAGGAGCATATTGATTGATATTTTTGAGTCAGATTCACACATCACCCTCCTCCATCCTAAAGCATAAGCTCTCTTCAAGGCATATATAATAGCTAATCCTTCCATCCTATTAATAGTCTGCTCACCCATATTAGCTTAGAAAATAAAAACCACTGATCCAGAGGAGTCCCTACCAATCCCACTGATCCCAGTCAGGCCTGGATTACCCCTAGAGGAACCATCAGTATTAATTTTTAAAATACCCTCACGAGGGGGCATCCATTTCCTACTCCTTTGAATTTTTTGCTTCCCACATCTACCTCTCCTAACGTAAGCTAAGGCTGGAGATATACCCTATATACCTAACCTGTCAACCATCTCCTCATCCCCCTTCTCTAAAGGCAAAATAACCTCACTCTTAGCTTCTATAGACTCCTGGATCATTCTTATAATTCTACTCTAAACCTGTTGAATCCCCAATTTTTCCTCTCTAAAAATTCTATAGTTTCTTTTCAGAAAGACTTGCAATAGCAAAAAAATAGGTCCTACATACCAAGCTTCTTGCAAGAAGTGAGATGATGAGGGTGGTCTACCTAATCTTGACCAAAATTCAACAAGGGAGGAAGTGTGCACACATTGACATCTCCACACATCCCACCAGGCATGCCACAATTGGCAAGTGAAAGGGCAGCTAAAAAATAGATGTGGTGAATCCTCCTCCTCACCTCTACATAGAACACATCTCAAAGGACCAACAAAGCCCCTCTTCTGAATATTCTCCCAAGTTAGGCATCTGCTCTAGGCCAAAGTCCAAGTAAAACAATTACACTTTGGCCAAGAGAAACTACTCCAACATCTTTTCCACCAAGGAACTTCCCCACTCTTCAAATTATTACGTAATCAATTCCTGATATCTAGCTGATACAGTGTAATTCCCCTTGGGATTAGGGGACAATGCCATCACATCACCACCCCTAAGTGCACAAAAATTATGACCAGCTAGGATGATGTTTAGCCCTGTGCACTCTACCTCCATTCTAAGAATTGGCCACTCATTTGGAGTCTTCCATCTCACTTCTAGCAACTGGCCACGAAGGGAGAGGGATTTGTAGTTGCACACCCTATTCCACCTAGCTTCACTAAATCTCTATGATAGAGAATATAGATGAGGATACTGAGTAACTATGGGGGGTTAGCTATCCCAAGAGTCATGCCAAAATTGTGCCTCTATCCCACTCTTGCAAATCTAGAATAGACCTCTCTTGATTAGTGTAGCTCTTTTCTTGAGAGTAGCCCAAATCACCAATCCACTCCCTAACAAACTGTACCTTGGGATATCTTTCAGGGGGATCCCCAAAAAATACTTATGAGATAATATCTTGGGCTAAACATGGTCTTATTCTTCACACCATCTCTAATACAATTTGGCTGCCAAGGCTGTACCTGCTAGTACTGACTACCGTAATCTTAGGCCCCTGAACCTTGTCAAGCTACAAACAACCTCCCACTTAATAAGGCTCCACTTCATCAAAGATAAGTTACCAACCCATAAGAACTATCTTTCCAAGGAATCAAGGTCCTTGACAAAACTCATCGGTGCCACCTGTAACATGCACCTATATAAAGGAAGAGCCTACACCACTGATTGAATCAGTTGGACCCATCCAGTAAAAGACAGCTACCAGTGGGTCCAATGATTTACCTTAGCTCAGAACTTATTCAAAATCACCTACAAAATTCCTTGGATTACCTCCCTATAGATATAGGTATCCTGAGATATAATAATGGGAGGCTTCCAATTTGGAATTGTAGAATATTAGCCACTCTTTATTGAATGGGTGGTAGAGTGTTGAAGAAAAAAATGGAAGAGTTTCCCTCATTAATTACCTATCCTGAGGTAGCCAGGTAACCATCCAAGCCTTTGTGAATATTAGCTACCTCCCTTATAGTAGCCATGCCCATCAAAGCTGCATCATCCACAAACTATAGGTGAGATAAAATAGGAAGGCCACCTCCCCATTTCTAGCCCTGAATAGTGCCATCATCATTATTCCTTTTAATCAGTCATCTTACACCTTCTGTCAAGAGGAGAAATAGGTAGGGAGATAAAGGGTCACCTTGCCACAAACCACGTGAAGCCCCAAAGAGATTATGATGCTCCCCATTAACTAGGACTAAGAAATAAGTTAAATTCACACAGCTCATGACCCACCAGATCTAATCTTCCTCAAAGCTAAAGGCACCCAAAACCTTCTGAAGAAAGGACCAACGAACCCTATCATACACTTTGGACATGCCTAGCTTAATAAACATAGCCTTCTCCTTAGACTTGGTCATGGAATGGATAACCTTAATGGCCACCACTATCCCATCCAAAATCTAATAGCCCTCCACAAAGCCACTTTGCTCCTCTAAGATCAACACAACCAGCCACTTTTTTAACCTTTCTGCAATCAGCTTAGATATAATTTTATAAATTACATTACAAAAGGAAATGGGGCAAAATTGACTTAAGCAATTAGCCCCCTCCCCCTTGGGAATGAGAGCCAGGAATGTAGAGTTCAGGGCCCGAAGCATTTGCTTGCTATTATGGGATTCCTGTACCATAGCCAATAAGTCTAATTTGACAATTTCCCAAAATTCTTGAAAGAATTCAATCAAGAAACCATCTAGACTTAGAGCCTTTCCTTTTTGCATCATGAAAGCAGTATTCTCTAGTTCCTCTAAGGCTATTGGTCTTATTAGCTGCTCCTTCATATCCTGAGAAACTAAAGAGGGAATAGAGGAGAGTACCTGAGCCTCTACATCTGCTTCCCCATACCATTCCTATTTGAATAAAGAAGCAAAATACTACACTGATTCATTACAAATATCCTGCGTAGAAGAGATAACCTCTCCCCTGTCCGTCACCAAAAATGTTATCACATTATCGTGTTGTCTGGCTCTTACTAAATTAAAGAAGAAGGCAGTGTTCTTATCCCCCTCTTACAGCCACTCAATCCTAGCTTTTTGATTCCAAAATATTTCTTCTCTCAGCTCCCATTCCTCCAATGTTTTAACAGCCCTAGATTCCTCCTTTAGCAAGAACTCTGACAGCCCCTCCTCCCTAATCGATTTATTAATATCATTCAGCTCCATTTGCACCTCCTTTTCTCTTTAAAGATGTTCCCAAATCTCAGACAATTCCACCTTTTGAGTTGGTACTTAATGAATTGGAGGAACTTATCAAAAATATACATTACTGTACCAGTAGTAGGCCTGCCAACTCTCCACCATTTTGCAACTCATCCAAACAGGTCTGGGTCCCTGAGCCACATGAGTTGAAACTTGAAAGGTAGCTTTTGAGGCAAATGAGCAAAAGAAATGGTGAGATTAATGGGCTAATGATCTGAGCCTCTCCAATCTAAAATCTCAAATCTCAAAGACCATAAGCTACCCACCCAAAAACAAGAGGTCATAAACCAGTCAATGCGTTCAGCAATACAACTGTCGCCCACCCTTCTATTGTTTCAAGTGAACCAACCATTACATGGATTAATATCTACTAGATTGAGTACCAAATCTTTTCCCAGATCAAGATGGAAGATGGCTCTAATCTTGCATTACCTCCCCTTTTTTCCATTAAGTCCATAATATCATTAAAGTCACTAGCCATAATCCATGGCAGGTAAGGAAAAACACTGCGAACCAGTTGAATATTATTCCAAACAAGAAGCTTACCTTGAAAATCTATAGGGGTGTAGACATTGAATAGAAGAACATACTCACCTAACTCAATGCATAAGGAGACCATGGATAATGAAGATCTAAAGGTGATCCAAGACACCAGTTGGAACTTACATGGATTCTAGAGACAAGCCATGCCTCCCGCAGACCCCTGGGCACCGATACTCTGACATAAACCTTGCCTCCATAGCTTAGGTGAAATACACATCATGTACTCCATTGAAACCTTAGTTTCTTGAAGAAAGAGAATATCCGTACATTGACTCCTAACTAATTCTTGAACAGCTTTCTGTCTAGGACTGCTGTTGAAGCCCCTCACATTCCAAGAAATAATAATCATTTCAGAGGAGGCAAGAAGTGGGAATCTAAGGTCTTAACCGACCTTGACTCAACTAAATTTTCCCCAATCATCTTTATCCTCTCCATGTCCTTCTTCCATCCCAATTTAACACTTTTATTTAAAGCCCCCTTCTTACCATCTTTTTGAAGAATGCCAAGGTGAGGAGGAGCTTTACCTCGCTTATCTATCTCTGTAGCCACTGTACGTGTTGGAATATCCCCAACCTCTACTCCTTGAGCTGGATCAGCATTTGGTTCAAGGGTTGAATATTCCCCTACCTACCTATCCATGATCATAGGTAAGGCAGCTTCCTCTTGAAGCATTGAGTGAGAACTAGAAGATTTTCCCTCTGTTTCAGACCCCCCCACAACCTGCTCCACACTAATTAATCCTGGATTAACTTCTTTCTCGCCCAATTCATCTAGTACCTCAAACCTATTAAAAGAATCCTCATCCTGTCGCTCCATTAAGTACCTCTTATGACCTCTATTTTAGCTTCAGCCCTTAACTTGTACAAAACCCTCATGATCCTTGCTAACTCTAGCTCCATACTTCTTCCCTTTGTCAGCACCATTGGTGATACTCAGAGGAGGTGGGGGTGGGGGTTGTTGTTCTTCCATTTTAGCCTTTGGGCACCTTCTCACCAGGTATCCATACTCATGACAAAGGTGGCATCTAAAATGAAGGGTCTCATAGTCCAATTGCTGCACCTAGGAGTATGAGCCCACACACATCTCTACCACATCTAGAAAAGGTCTACTCAAGTCAATTTACATGTAAATTCAAGCAAAATTCATGACTTTCATGCCTAAGGTTTGTGTAGAGGACCCCACTAGCTTTCCTAGCATTGAAGCTATCATCTAAAGAACATCTTCTTGATAGCATTCTATAGGCATTCTGGGTAAACGTACCCACACTGGGACCCTATTTGGTAGTTTCTTAGTAGGGTTAAATCTAACATGCCATGGTTTCACAAAAAGCCCAACCTGATTATAAAAATAAGGTCCACCTTCAAAAATCCTATTTCTATCAGCCAAGCAGAGGAACATAACCATGAAGAAATTATTTGCTAGCAGTGTAACCTCCATCTCGCCCTCTAGCTCCCATACTCTTTGAGCCCAACTCTCTAGAAAATGAAGGGAGACTCTCAGTCCCAAAAACTTGCAGTACAATGAATGCTTGGAGTAATACTCCACATCTTCAACAATCATATCAAAAGGGATTACCAACTTAGGTCTCTCCTTATAACACTCAAGGCATCCATTAATCTTTGGTATCCTTGATCCCCCCATCGAGTTCATGTCAAAAGCCCCTGGAGTTTGGCTAAAAACTACATTTTCAAATATCCTGGCTTCATGTCCCTATGTATTCATGCCCACCACTTCTCTAAAACTCCTATCCATCATGGCCTTAGACAGCTCACTCTGAGCCATAGTCACGCCCTTCCTGAAGCAGACCACCACTACTGTGACCACCTCCCTCTACCTTCCTTCACCAAATAGCCTTCCCTCTCCTTTGCAGCCCCTAAAATCACTGATACAAGCTAGGGCATGACTACCCTAGCTTGGTGATGAGTTACAGACCTCGTCCATTCGCCTCTCCACTATCAATTTTCTAATTCATTATTATTATTATTATTATTATTATTATTATTATTATTATTATTATTATTATTATTAGTATTATTATTATTATTATTATATAGTGGATAAAATAATCTTTATTTACATCTAAAGACATTTGATAGTCTTTATAATGAGTGGATTAAACTTAACACCTTTGTATCTAGCAAACTACTAGTCAAAACCTTTTCTATTAATGTTTTAGTATGGTAAAATAAAATAAGATCTAAAACCATTTATATCTCATAATAATTATTTAATTCATTGGTATAATAGATTAAATCCAATGAATTACCCTAAATAATTAGGCTACCTTATCAATTTTAAGCTAGAGGAAAGTGAGTTTGGTCAATACTTAATTAAATGTTAGAAAATAATAACTAACAAAACAAATAATAATATTATGGAATAGATTATCTTCCAACTATTTACTTCCAAATTAAACACTATAATTTAATATATTATTTAAATTTTTTCCTCAAGATCATTGGAGGAATCCTTAGATCAAGATAAATGACAATGCTATCTGTTAAGACAATTCAAGCCTTCCCAATATACACTAGGAATTTGAGTATTTATTAAACCTAAAAAAAATATTAAATGTGATGGTTTATTTGATACTTATGATCCTAATAGAATCATCCATTCTATTATTCAAGGAAGCTTAAATAAAGTAAATCTCTCCCAATATATAGTGGGAAGCCCCTTCCATTTATCTCCTACTCCCTCACAAGTCAATGCTTGTGAGATCCATCAACATATTATCCTTTATGAGCTTAGGAGAGAGGTTATTATACCCTGACATATATATTTTTATTATTTCCATCCTAATAAACATTAATATATTCCTCAAAAAAATGTTTTTGATTTCATGTTAATTGAGGTCACTCTCATAGATATTGTAAGCAACTTAAACACTTAGAATTTGAGTTTTTTCTTTATCTAAACATTGATCATGGTGTTATGATTAAATAACACCACAAATACTATGATAATATAGCTAAGGATCATGACTCTAAGGTCAATCATGCAACACTTCACCAATAAAAATCTCACCTCAACATATGTGCCAACCCTTTTCCTAATCATACTCAAAATAAACAAGCTAAAAATAAACTTTGAACATGTTCCCAACTAAATTCTAATTATGTTTAGAACTTACTTAACCATAATTATTCCAATTATGTGGAAAACATGGTGAACATGAATGACATGAAGGATGTTTTTTTCGTAATTAGATCTTCATTATCTTAAGACTTGTATTCCTCATCTAGATTATAGAATAGTTTAGGCTTGCCATTCACACTTATTTACAACTATGTAATTTGAATAAATCATTATTATTATTTTTTAATAGATCAATTGTCTCATTTAATTTGATAAAACTCCATATTTCATAATTGTATTAGCCAACTTGATATAGTCTTTTATTTCTAGTTCAATCCCAACTATATCACCCAATAAGATACAAATTAATTCTTTGACCAATTATATTTAAAATATATATTCCAATTCAATAAAATATTATTTATATAATTATATTCCATCTATATTATCTAACCCAATACAATATATTTTTTTGATCAGTTTTTATTTCATTATATTGGCCAACTAGTTTATTTCAAATAATTATGTGTCACCAATTGCATCAATCAAGCTAATAATGTTACTTCATATTTATTCTAATATATTATAAATTTTAATACCATACACTTTAGCTCAAAATTAGATCCATTCAGGTTTAAACTAATCTATAGTCCGACCTTGATAAATTTAACAACTCATTCTCTCTTTTGTGGTCTTTTCCAACTCATATTAACTATGATGAGTGGGAGTGGGATCTTATTCAATAAATTTCTAAACTCTCATTTCAAAAAAAAATTATTAATCTCATGAGGAGATCTAAATGACATATAAATTGCCTTATGTAGCTTTTATTTGACATGAAAATTTCTTGACCGCCACATATGGTATAAGAATATACATTTGTATAGGTATGAGGATAGTATCATATAATAATGTGAAGAAAATTATATCCATGTTGATATAACTATGGATATATCTATCTATATTATATTTAAAATCACATTAACAATCCTTGATGAAATGATGATTCTATTTATTAGCATCAAAGTATGTGACTTACGAGTAAAGAGAGCCTTGATTGACAATTTTTAGAGTTAAAAACAAACACTATGATATTTTGAATGCAACCTTAAGTCTACCTATAGCATGTTCCAAGGATATAATATAAATAAAGTTTCCCCATTAAAATGATTTTATATTTTTATCACAATACCACTTTTTATAGTTAAGGTTAAGGTCATGATATTTAGTTTTCTTCTTTCTTATAACATTTTGCTTGGTTTTCATTAGATTCATCACGTGATATCAAAAGCCTTTTCTCCATGTTTACATGTAATGATTCCTTACATGGGTTCCATATATAAGGTATAATGTGATACTAGCACATTTAATTTTTAACAATTCTAAGAATGTTGTGTTCATTAAATTTCTGACCTTGAACCTTTAACCAACATCCCATTTTGTGAATACCAATGTTTTAACTATCCTATCAATTCTAATAAAGGTTTTAGTGGTCACCCTAGGATTGTAGGAAACATTCCACTAAATCTCATTAATTTTGATGATGATGAGTCCAATTATATTACCTTTAGTAATAAAATAATGGGACATCCCTTATAGTATTATGGCTTAGTTTTTTCCTACTTTTTGACCCCATTCATACAAGCATCCGAATAGAAACCTTGCCACTTCTATGATTATTCCTAATAATCCTTTTCCAATAATGTTTACATTAACATAGTGGTTGAATCCCTCCACATGGATCCCATCACTTACACTTATGAATATAATTATTCCTTATATGATCCTTACATGTTTATTTATACCCAATCCAAAGATGTGTAGACCATATGTTATTGTTCCTCCCTTTAGTGCTCTTTTGAGTAATCCTAATTTTCATCTAGAATTAACTTAGTTAATATTATTCAACATAGTGATATTTTCCATTCAAATTTTCTTAACATGATTCATTATTTTTTTGTTGTTTATATATTTGAGATGGATTCAATTCCCAATTTTATTTCACATATTTCATCAGTTATTTTCAAACCTATTCAAAGTATGATTGATGATCGATTTATAAGAGAATGTTATTTCTTATCTAGATATTTTTATCCATTCTATTTTTCCTCCTCAAAATTTTTTTGGCCATGATCATATGTCTAGTATATTTTACATTTGATCTTGTTGATAATCAATCTAGTAATTGACTTATCACATTGCTATAAGGTATGATCCATTCATGGATGTGGATGACATGGATAATCCCATTTCTTGTAGATAAATTTATTTTTATCCTCATAGGTTGGATCCTAAACCAAGCCCACTAAACTCATTAGAGGAACCATATTTTAAGTTTCAAAAGGTTTATAGTGATTCATCTTATGAGTGTAAATATTACCATATATTTCTTGCATGACATAAAATAAAAGGCCAAGTTACTACAATGGATAGTCTCTCATTCTGATCTTCTATTCCTAAGAGATCTTGTAGTTTCCATGAGACTAGTACACATTATTCAACTAATTTTTGATATATTCAATATTATATATATGTACATCATATTGAGGTAATTAAATTTTAAATTTAGTTGAACATGCCTACTCTAAAGGTTACACTTATATATATCCCAAAAATGGGGAGGTTTATTTCCTTTGGCATGGGTGTTTTACACATTTTATAGATAAAATTGGAGTTATTAAATGGCATTTTATATATCTTTAAAAATATTTATTTAATATACTAATTGACATTCACATGTTCCATCTAGGATGATAGAACAACCTCACCTATGGCTAGAACCACCTCTTTAACCAAAATATGTGTGTTCACTCCCTTCATAAGTATCATATTCTTACCCTAAATTATGTTATTATTAATAAGAGGGCCCACATATTTATCATTATATCATGACTAATTTTCATCTTGAGCTTGTTTGAAATGGAGTATTATACAACTCATTGAAAAGGTAGAGGAGACTATAGTCTGAGTCAAACATCAGATACAATAACACATGAAAGATGTTATTAATGATGTGTGTAAATATATTTCATGATTTTAGTGATCACATACATCAACATTAATATTATTTAATTCACATTTATCACATTATTTGGTCTCATATTATTATTTTCAGTGTATGTGATGCATTTTCTCTATATCTTTCTTGTAGAATAATATTTAGTTTTTATCACTTTATATTTCAGCAACATATTTATTTTAAAGTGTTAATTTTATCACATCCTACCATTGGCCATTGTCATATTTTAAGATCTTTGGTATGTTTTTATTCCCTCTATTTTAAGATTATTTATCTCACTTGAAATCGACCTTAATTTTCCTTATGGATATTTAATAGTGCATTTGGATTTTACTCTTTCATCATTTATAAAACCTTAAATTCAGCCTTAATTTCATTGTGATTCTTTGATATCTTTTTACATTTCCCATTTTTGGGGATGATTTATATTATTAGTTCTTGTGATAAAACCTATACAGGTTAGTATGAATTCTAAGTGACATGATGACCATATTTCACATCAATTCCCTTCTTTAGGTTTCCATTTATGTTATTGACTAACCTTTCCATATTATCTAAGATTCCCTTTTTTCTTAGTCACTTTTGAATCAAAACTCTATGTGATTATGGTTATCTACTAGCATATCATCACTGTATTATCCTTTACACATAGATAGATCTTACAAGATCCCCATCTATCCCTCTCCTCTCACTTGAGGCAAAGGTGGGTTAGTTTTGATATTACACTCTTGTCTATAGTGCAAGTCAATGATTTTTCAGGCATCATGGTCTTTAGTTATCATGTTTAGTGGATAGGTGTAGGTTCTCTTGTGTTATTGATATTTATCACACATTATTGGGTTTTTGAAATTATATGGATGAAGACAATATAAAAATATAAAAAAGTCAAAATCCATATTTTAATAAATGTCAATGTTAAAATAAAAATTATTTTAAAAGCTGAATCACACAAAAAGACATGATATTTTTGGCACATCTCCTATTCTATTAAAAGTAAAAAATTCACAACTGGCCTAAGGATAGAGTCAATTTACTTTGGGATGTGTTATGACAATAAATTTGGGTATGAGGTATCTTTATATGTCTATATTTTTAGATTATAGTGTCACCTACTGTCTAACATAAATATCCAATATTCATAGTAGACTAAAGGATATGTAAAGGGTCCTTAGTGGTATGGATTATGTTGTAGGAATTTATGATCCTTTTATTTATCATGTATCTATCTTTCATTGCGTAATATTTATACTTCACTTGTTATCTCAAGCTTACACTTGCTAAATGGGGTTATAAAGGTGTTTGATGTCAATAGTTCTTAGCCTTTACCACTTGATTAAAGTGTTTTGTCTCCTCTAAGGATGTTTGCATCACCCTTTTATTACCTTGCATCCTTATATCTCTAATTACTCTTTCGAATTATTCCCTTGATGGATATTTCTTTGGATACTCACACCCTTCTTTATATTCCAATTTTCTATCTATTTTATTTATATTTTATTATTTTCCTTATATCTCAATGCCTCTTAGAATTTTAGTTTGTTACTTTCATTGTAAGACCTTTAGGAATACAATAACTCCTTACTAAAAAATTATTTTCACCCTTATTTTTTGCACCATCTCCATGATCATAGTCATGTCTCTAGATGGTCATGTTTTCCTACATTTTTATTGAGCACAAGAATTGATTTTGAGTCTTTAGTCATTAGAGTAATTTTTTATCTTTATTGCATTTACTTATATGATTTGAGTTCACACATGTATTACATTAGATTTTTTATTATAGTCATTTGATTTCCACATTTTTTGCTTATGTTTTTACTCTTCTTACATTATATAACATTTTTAGTTATATTCATATCTTTATTCTATTATTTTAATTTTCTTACATATGATATCTCTTTTTTCAATTATTTAATAACAATGATTTACATATCTTATATTTTTTCCTTAATATTTTTATATTACTTACATTTGGTATTTTTTTAATCCATTTATCATATTTAGTCTTCACATCTTTTATTTATTGAATTTTTTTATCTACTTAATTAAGATGTCATGTTTACACTTTTTATTTTTTATTCCTTTTTACAATAAATATACTCACCTTTTCTATAAAATAATAATAGATCATAAATATATAATAAAATCCTTGTATCATGATATTATAACTATATTACATGTTATAATTAAAATCCATATGGATAAGTCCATGTATAACTCAAATAATGATCTATATACATGTGTGTAAAAAAATCTACATCAACATGTGTATATATAAATATGTGGTTTGCCTTCATCCATGATGTGGTGGGAGAGGAACCACACTCCTCATAAGGATATAAATATATCCATTTTTAGATACCTCTCTAGTGTCTAGTTATGATATCACAACCTTGAGACCTATCCCTGCACTTTGGCCAATTCTATCTCTACATAATGTACTCATGTTAAATTCACTATGTAGTAATATACATGGTCAAGGTAGCCTATGTTTTAAATACCTATTTACATGATGTAACATTTCATCCTTCCAAGGACTCTATTGGAGTAGACAAAACATCATTCTCCCACTAATGTATGTCTAGTGTAGCCATTAAAACCAATTTGAACCAACTTTCATGTTATATGGAAGATAATATAATGGGATCTACCATATATGTGGTGTTGTTATATTTCAACATATAATATATAATCTAATGGTGGGTGTTGTTGGCAATCATCCTCTAGTGTACCATATCCATTATTGTTTTTTAAAAAGAAAACATATTTTGATATAATATCTCCATTTATCTTAAATAGTCAAGTAAATATATCACTAGTACCTAGCATGCATATCTTTAAGTCTATAAAAGTAAAGTGATATTAAAAAATTAATTCATATTTAATTTTTACATGTCTAAGAGATATGATCAATGATACTATCTCAATATAAACTACCTTTGAGAACATTCCCACTATATTGACTAAATTTGGGTCAGGGCTCTACACATCTCTTATTTTAAATCACTAAGAAAATACTCCATGATGGTTAAAATAATTTTCAATTGAACCATCTATCCCATATGAGTGGTGTTACCTTTGTCATAAGAACACTAGGACTATTTCCCACCTATTATACCACTATAATTGATGTCATTTCCCACCATGTGGGACATGAAGACATCAAAAAACTAGGATTTTGGCTATTATGATATGTCTCCCTTCTCTTCTCATGTCCCTTTAATGTTTCATACAATTTAATGGGAATTATCATGAGGATAATAAGTTAAACTATCAAAATTATCTAGGTAATAAGTCACATGAGTGAGGATAAAACCACTATATGTATGGATTATTAATCGAGTACTCACTTATGCCCATAAGGTAGATAGAGGTGGTGCTCATGAATCAATAGTACCTTGATAAGGTGTCCATATAATATGATCTTTGTGAATAGTCTCTAGTGATTACTATAGAGTGATTCAAATCACAACCTTATCCTTATCCCACCTATACATACTAGGTAGGTGTTCCCTAATCTAGTGAGATAATTACATCATTTTATACATTAGTAATATCTTATAGATCTAGTTGGTGATTAGTGTGATTTATCCCATGGTATGTTCTCTAATCTTAAAAAATCTATTAAATTCAAGAACTAAATATTCCTAGAACATGGCTCTCATGTCATACATAGTTCCTTGCTCTAAGGTACACTAACACAAAGAAATTTTATATAGAAACATTATGCCATCAGACTCACTTGGTCACAAGATTGATGATTACATTTTGGATATATATAATTCTAAAAACATATATGGTGAATATTCTAATGATCACCTTATATTCATCATACTAGTCATATCCTACAACCCATTAGGTGAGATCCTAATGCTTCAATATAAATAAGTGTGAATGACATATCATTGGTATTCCTTGAATAGATATCCCTAGTATAACATGTATGTCTTATGGGGTGATGGAAACGTCCACTACATCTCCTTCCAACTCACACTTAAAGGTATCTATAATCCTATCCCAACACTTGAGGAACATAAAAATAATCTCAACACTAAGAAGGACCTTACCATCTTTATAATCCTTCTAAAGCCCAGATTATTTAGCCACGATATGTTTATATACATAAGTATGGTTGTAGATCTAAAAAAACAACTTGCATCTATTAAAAAGGTCACCTCTATCTCTGTAAAATGTCAAACAACAATACCTAATTATAATTTTGATTAAAAAATATGAAATAAAATTAAAATCTAACCAAAAAATTTCTTCAAAATTAAAAATGGTGTTTATTAATAATTTATTGGCCATTTTTTTCGATTCCTACTACATTGGTCAGTTACAATTTATATTATATTCATCATGTTTTTTTATTTTAATTATACTATTCATACTTTTAATTAATATGCCATCTATTCCCCTCCTATGGCATCAGTCACATACATAATTTATCATCTAAGTTATTTTTCTTCCTTGTTACATAAGCCATACTTAAGTCATCTATTCACTTTCCTCTTATAGTATCTTCTACATGCACATTGTATTGCCCATGTTTCTATGTTTTATATTATATCATCCATACCATATGGTATCAACCAAGGAATATTTTCCATTATAGTATCAACCATGATTGTATCATCTCAAAAAACTAATCTTTATTGTATTGTATCAGCCATAATATATGGTACCATATTTTATAGCACTTTTTATCACATAACTATATCAGTCTCATAGAAGAGCATCAACCATTTTAATGATTTTCCTTTGCACAACTATATCAACCTAGATATCACTATTTCCCAATAGTAGTGAATTCTTATTTTTTCCCTAATAAATACCCCCAACCCTAAATTTTACACTTGGTTTACTAATTATCACATGTCATAATTTTCTCTAAGTTTTGAAGCATGTAGGGGAAAAATATGCTACATGGATTTGCTTCAACCCATAGTTTTTTACATTTATTCTATCTATTAAAATTTACCAAGCATAACAATTAATGCATCACCTACCTTTATGTTTGTAGTAATCTCACCCTATCATCCTCCCATACACCAACCTCATCATTATCAAGCCATTATATCTCATTATACTAGAAATGGTGGTCCAAAGTCCTATTTTGTCCAAATATCAAATAGATAATGAAATTATTTTTACATATTTATAGTTAAAATTTAAAAAAAAAATTAAGTTATGTACCTCTAAATCTTTTTCTAATATAATTTTTTCTATAGGTCCTTTTCATGAATTGAAATAAGTATTAGGATCCTTATGAAGTAAAACATTTCTAGATACTAAAAGAAAAAAATCTTTAAATTTTGATATTTCTCTTATTTTTTAAGTATGCTCAACTATATTTTAGATTTTCACCTTCCATCAGCTATATCACATACAACATCATCTCTTTAGACAATAAGGTAATTGAACACAAGTATTTATTTAAATTCATTTACCTTAATTTCTTTCAACATTTATTTTTGGTTATTCTATTTTGTGTTGCCTATGTATTTATCCCAAAGCACCATCCAATGTTAAAGTATTATGATATGATGAGTTTAAGGTGGGACATAATTATAAACTTGATTTTTTTCACTTGGTAATTATACTAATTATTTCTCTTACAAGGATTTTTGGTGCATCAATATCCCTAAGTGCATTTCTTAAGGATTGGACCAAGAATCAAGTGGGATTTTTTCATGTTAATTTATGATAAATATTTAGATATTAATCTATCATACCTTCATTACTATCTATCTAACCTCATATAAGTCTATTTTTCATCCCAAATATTTATATAATTTTCATTTAGTCTTGCTAGCCACCCTATATTCTTATCATTTTGGTCAAGCCAATACAATATGTTTCATGCTTGCCTTTCCTTGTACTATATCAACCTAACTAATATAGTTATAAATATTATCTCTTTAAGTTGTTTTATATCATCTTATCTAATATAATTTTTTTTCGTCCAACATATTTTTAACTATATCAACGTAGTTGATACCATAGATTTAGAGTTAAAAACTAGTTCTTTGTATTAGAGCCATAAATGTAAGGGTCATATTATCATTCATAAACATAACAAATTATCTACTCTATTTGTACTCATTTTTATAATATTTAGTAAAATGAAGAGTTATGGATTAGGTTCATATTATAGAGGTCTTGTCTTTATTAAATGTCTTTAAATCTCAATAGGAGAAATAATGGAAATGAAGTGTCCCAATATTTAAAGTCCCCAACTAATGATATCTAGTTCTTATTCTTACCATTTGAGGTCTTAAACCTAAAACATATCTTAAAAAGTTCCACTTGAGCCAAGTGTTTACAACTCACCCCAAAGGTAATTATCTCTATCCTTATTACCCTTTATCTATTTACTTAGTAGATATACTTTTTTTAATTGTTAAAGTGAATGTATGTTGTTTATCCTTTTATATACTCTTCATTATATTTAATAATTAAGTTTAGTTATATATTTTATTAGGCTTTATATCATAAAATTAGGTTTCATAGACAACCAAATGGTTGACTATCCACTTAATTTATTATTATTTTAGTATGTTGAAACTATCTTGGATCTAGGTCACCCTTGTTTGTCATTTCTTTACATGTGATATCGATATTATATCTTTGATACACCCATTTTTTTGAATGTTAGATATTGATGTTTGGTGATATCCATACATTGTATCCTTGGCATATGATTTAGAACTCTATCCTTCTGACATTCAAGTGTGGATTACCCTTTTCTAGTTGTTAACAACCCAAGTTGCACCATGTGAAGGAGATTGTTTAATTCTTCTTCAAACTTGGACTAACATGTGAATGGAATAAAGGTTATGGGTGACCTTATAACTTGAAAATACCTTTATATTATGGGGCTAGCTCCCCTGGTACATTAATTATGGCTCAATTCACTAAGACCTATTATTATTGGGGTGAAAAGGGATAAAAATTACACAAAATGAATCTACTTTAAGGGATGGTGAGGCACCAATGTAAACATTCATCCACTCAATTTAGACTTCAAAAAACACTAGTAATCAATGAAAATAACTAAATATTTCAACTCTAAGGACTCCTACTCAAATGTGTTTAGCATAAAGGTTTCACTAAGTGATCAAAACATGAGGGCAATGATGGAAGGCTTCACTCAAGGCACTAACCAATCAATATATCCAATCCAATATAAAAAAACGTATCATTAAAACACTATATGTGACCTAAATAAGATAATATATAAGTAAATAGGTGATATTAGGATGTACCAAAGGAGAAAGATATCACATGTACAAATCAAACTTATTATAACACACTAAGCTTGTACCAAGGAGTCTAAAAATAGTCATTTGTATTATCTTAAGAGGTTACAAAGTAAAAATATAGAAAAATTATCCTCATTCACAAGATAGGGATTAAAAATAAAAGACTTAAGGCCTAAATATATAGTATAATGGGAATGGAGAGAGAGAGACAACAACCCCCAAAACAAGGAAACGTGACATTGATTTAGTCCTCCAAATTTTATGTAGTATATCTTGTTTAATATTGAATTCACACTTGAAAAAAGGGCATATAGGTTCATGTTTAGACATTATTTGAATATTTTAAGGATTATTTAAGAGGTTATCAACAATAATTTATGGATTTTGACCAATAATAATGTCTAGATCCTTGCTCAAGAACCCTATATATTAGGTCATGTGTCTTTATTACAGAATTGGTCCTTCTCCTTGGAAATAAGACTTTTAATCCTCCTATATTATTCATTAAAAATTTAATATAAGAAATTTATGAGGTCCTTTAATGTTCTATTGGATATTATAAGCCTTTAAGTGCATGTTTGACTCCTTCCACACCATAAGTGTTGGAAGGAGAGAAGCTCTTGTTAGAAGTCCTTAAGACCCTTTATACCTTTGAAAACTTCCTATAACTAATTAATGACTTATTACAACTTGGGAATGGCATGAAATGTGAGCATTATCCTCAAAAAAACTCTTGGAAAAAATATGGAGAACATTATTGGATTCCTCAATAGCATAAAACATGTATTAAGAGATAAATATGTCATTTTATGTTCTTTTGAGAGCTTTCTCTACAAATTGGTAACAACTAGTGTTTTATGAGTGTTTAAGACATGTTTGGGGTCTTAATGATTGTTTATAAATATTAAATGTACAAATGACATCCTTATACTTTTAAAAACTTATAGTTATACCCCCTTAACTTTGACAAAAGTATCATACTCCCATAAAAATCATGAGAGATGTTATGAACATCTGAATTTGCTCTTTGGGTGGCTTTCTTAGCTCTCTTGAGGCTAGAGAGAGGTCAAGTTTGAGATTTAGCTCTCAAAAGTATTTACCACTAATGTGAATATCTCAAAAATATATAAAACAAACCTCTAGATTATTATATATGATATTTAATTCTTTGTTACCCTTCTATATGCTTTGGTATACTAGCTAGGGTGTTGGGGTTTAAGAGCCATCTCTTCTTTGCTAACCCTCAAAGGCATTCGAGTGAATGCCTAATTTTATTTCAACCCAAAAATGAATGAAAACCTATTATATAACCTTTAAATAACTTTAATTCCCTTCATATGATCTGAAAACTTGCTTTGTACCCTTTTAGATCAAGTAGAGCCCTTAGGCCTTAAGGTTGCCCTTTACCAACGAGTTTGATTAGTCTAAGAAAAATAGTGGATATGTGCACTATTTTTCTAAATTTAAAATTTTCATTAACCTATTTTTAAACTCATTACCACATTCTTTTCAAATTTTCATAGCCTAAACATACCTTTAGATCCCTCAAATCAACAATTTCCTTCATGACTTGGACTACCTAATAGTATGACTGCAGGGTTTTAGGCCTAACTAAGTTTTGATCCTCTCACCTTGTTATCAGACTTGAGTGGTCACAAAACTATGATGATACTAAAAAAATAACTTTAATCTTAGTAGATGATCTACAGTTTTCACCTTTATTCAAAATAAGTAAAACATTCCTAGAGTTAGCAGACCTAGAGCATATGCTTGACTATGTGTAGGAAAGTGAAAATTAGTTTAATTAATCTTGTTTAGACCTTATATTCATTTTTTTGGAACAAAATATTTCACCCTAGATGAGTTTTTTCAATCCTCATATAATATTTTGGCAACATTGTAATACCTCTAGGCTTTTGGGTTGCCCATGGTAGCGGTAGACCTCTAGGTTTAAGGGTTATCTCCCTAAATTGATCTTTAAGTGATTATAAACTACACTAACTAATTGATTTAGTGAAAAATTATATAATTTTTAATGAAAGTAAACTAATCTAATGGGGTGATACACCATAAGTATTTCCACTATACTATCATACTTCTTGCACTAAGAGACAAGACCTACAACACTAGATTCAAAGTCTTAGAATACTATAACACTAGTATTTGTAGGAGAATGGATTATGAAATAGACCATGAAAGATATCTTTGGATAAATGTCCCTTAGAAGCATCAAACTCCCCAAATTTTACATAGAGGGAATCTCAATTGGATTCTTGAAAATTGCCTTCATCACTGGCTTATTTTTTAGCACTACAACATAGAATACGAATAATTTCCACATGTTCACTATGATGAGAATGTTAATAAAAATCTCGAACATGCATTGGAATTTTCCCTAACAATTTATCTTCTTCTGGATAACTTTTCTCACTACCTATAGTCACCATGATCCTTCTTTCAATCATTCCTCACACTTATCACCAAGACACCCATTAATTATTCAATACAATACATAAAAGGGGTGGTATGACACATACAAAGAGTCATACTACCCCTAAATCCATTAATTAAACCTTAAAAGGCCTCACAATTGAAGTTATCACCTTCTCACTCTGTGAACACCTTCCATGCACTACACTAGTTTAGTCTACTTGAAGTAAAGGACCTAACAGAGGGAATTTTGTGCTTTTCTAAATAAATAAATGGTGATTAAGATTTATATTAGGTCCTAATTGACCATTTCTAATTATTCTCATCCTTCAACTCTCCCTTAAACCTATAAAAATAAAAAACTATTAATAAAATCCATTCTTTACCTTGTCCATATAGATAGCGTACAATCAAATATGTTTTAAAGGAGCTTGGTAGAGTTGTTTGTAAGACCAAATAATTTCCCCAACCAAACTATTACTCTTGGATCATTTTTTATCCACCTTCTTCTCATTGGGTCATTAGTTAAGGGTTTGGATGGTTTTAGGAGGTTTTGGGTCTTAAGGATTGTTAATACAATCCTAATGTTAAATCCTCTAACACATCCCACTAGAGTCTTGTTTATGGCCCTCTTCAATATATCTCACTCTTCAGGTCCCCATGCTAAATGTTCATACTAGTTTGAGCTTCTTCAAGTGGATTATCAAACTCTTATATTTTGTGCACCTTGAGTTTCTCTTAATCCATAAAATGACCCATTTATGATCTCCCCTATAGACTAAAGGATCCAACTCACCTTGTAACTATCAATTAAGTTCCTCAAATTACATAGAATTTTTTTTTGACCCTAGAAATGGTATTAGACCCCTTTTGAGCATTAGGCTTAGTGAAGGCCTAAAAGGCTTAGTCTATGCTTTGTTACTCACAACCACCTATGAGTGGGTTATCATGAATGTATTGTCTTTTAAATTTTTATCTGCATTCAAATAAAATCCCTACACCCTTATGAAAGGTTTTTATAGTCCTCAACTCATATATTAACCTTTCTCACACTAAGCTTGCAGGGTGTATCTCTTTGGGAGTGCCTTCTATTCGAGATAGAATAGAGGACACTTACCCTATTTTAGCAAGGAATGTAAGTATATGAGAGGATATATCAAGTTAGAGGGATATTTTGTTAAAAAATTTAGAGCTATGTCACACTTCTATCACCCTAAAAACTGTAATACCTTTAAGATACACTTTCAAAGATTGATTGTGCACCAAATCTATGTATGGACTAAGGGTTTTCAATTAAATAGTTCTTTTCCCTATTTACATGTGATGAACTTCTCATTAATTGTATATTATTATTAAGAGGTCCTTTAAAAGATGTATAACACCCTACAAGGCTATAAAATCCTCAAAATGTACTCTTTTCTAACCTAAGCTTAATTTGTAGTCAACTGTGACTATGTGATCACTTAGAAAAGGCATGCATGTAGGTTAATTTTGTATTAGATCCCACATCCTCTAATCAAAGGTCTCATTTAATTCCTTTAATTCACTTCATACCTTTTTTGGTTGAAATCAACCATGCCTTCAAGTTTTCTATCACCCAAACTACTTGTCCCAATCTACTATCACACTATAGTCAGACTATAGATGTCCATTCTAAGAGCAAAAGAGGTCATGTAGATTGTATTTAAAAATTTGGACTCTATGTTAGAAATCATAGGCTTTATTTAAAGTTAGTATAGCTAAATAAAATTGTCAAGTGTTTATTTTTTTAGGTTTCCAATATCCAAGGTTTATATAATGAGCTTGTAGGCACCCACACTTAGACTGTAGGTAACCTTTTGAGGGCAATGGGTACACCTGTAGGTGATGATGTATGTTAATACCTTGTATTTCCACCTTTATCAATGTTTTTTGGATTACTAGTGTCCTTATCACCTCCCTAAGGTCACTTACCATGGATCTATGCTTTTATCATGCCACCCTAGACTCTAAGGTCATTGAAAGTTCAAAATATTATAGACAACACTGAGAACTTGCAGTGAATAATTGCTTGAATTGGAAGTTCTCTAACATCATAATTTTTTTGAAAAACCACCAATTTTCATGTCAAATAATTTCTCATATTATTGGGTCACCTCATGGAAGCATTAAAATCCATATATATTTCATGTTACCCTATTATATGATAGCACCAAATGTGGACAACTCTCTATTTCAGAAGAATTAAGGTAATAAGTCCCTAAACTCCCTTTCTCCAATTATGAAATTTATTAAATTTTTATTGTCACTCTATGTCTATATTATTTATTTATATGTAACCTTCAACACTTAAAGACTTTAAGGCAGGCTCAAACAAATTTTAACATTTGCGCATTCCAACTACTCAATACTAGGTGCATATGCAAGACATACGGTAGTGAAGATGAGATACAAAAAATATGTAGTGTATGGGCCTATAACAAATCCTATACCTTTTAATATTATTAAAATTTATCCTTTTAACTTTGAATTACTTTAAAATAGTTCCAATTTTTGCATTCCAACATGATTAGTCTTTTATGGGGCACTTGTAGGTGTCCATCAATGGTGCAGGACTGTGTATAGAGTTTGAATCGATTATAAAATTCCATTACATATCATTTGAATATATTATATTATTTTCTAATTTTATAATAGTGTGTTAAAACTCTTGAAAATACTCATTACATTTCCATAAATGTCCTTAAAACTTTCATTCATTTGAATATAGGTGAATACATGCAGGGAACTAACTGTGTTGGCCTTTCTTGAATGAAATTTCATTGATGTTATACTTTGATACTAATATTGGTAGAATAGGTGACCATTATGATATAATATGAACTAAAATAAAATATAACCTTTTATTGAAACCACTATAGGAAAGGAAAACCTATGCATTTTGATGAACATGCCTGTACATAGTAGTGGATATCCTACCTAACAAACTAAGATGTTTTTCTCATCAACTCACTTCCAAATATGTAATAAAAAATTTAAACCATGATAAAATTATTTACATATCTTATATGATCACTTTCATCAATTAGTTTGTATAGATCAATGCAAATAAAAGTAAAATATGTAGAGTATGGGGATAAGCATGTGAAAAGAAGTCAACTTCTTAGAATTGGTTAATAAATATAGGAAACTAATTTTTGAAATCATGACATGAAATATAAGTATAAATTTTTTATTAACATCCCTCAGAGGCCTTTGACCCAATTCCTCTCCTATTGGCCCTACCATGATAAAACCAATTAACCAATTTTACATGCCAAGAAGAGCAATGGAGGAAAAAATTGTTTTAAGACATTTTTGAGACTTAAAAAGAAAATAAAACATATAAGTTAACTTATATAATCTAATTAGTCATTTTATAACCTTCCACACATGCGAAAACACTTGCATATGCTATAGAACTATCCAAATTCTCCCTTTTTCAACTATTAGATATTGACATGACTGACATGACTAACAATAATAACCTACATGTTTTTAGATAGATACTAACATGAAGATGTTTAAATTCATATTTATACACTTTTTTACTAAGTAAAATTGTACAAACTTCATTAATGGCTTAAATATGACCCTATATGACATGAAATGGTACAAGGACTAAATTTGACTATGACCAAGGTTAATAACACATCAAATGACATAAAATAGGACCATGACACACCTTATAAGATCTTAGAAGACCCATATATAATTTTTTTTACTATAGAGGGTTGACTTATTTTTACTTGTGGTTAAAATAATTAATATTCTTGGTGATTTTCTAGGGGTGGTATGTGTGTTAAGCCAAGACCAGTAGCCTACTCCCATCCATTGGGATATGGATTCACCTATGTAAAATTTTGAAACTCAATTTACTTTGAAACCACACTAAAAAAAATTAAATACACATAAAACAAGATACACTAAAGGAAACACACATGTGTTCTCAAGAAAACTTATGGAACACACACACAACTGAAACAAAGACACACACCTAACCTAGTATTTAGAAGACCTCACTCTTAAGGCTAATAACAACTTACCATACTTCAATTAGGGTTAAAGATGGCTCCTCTTACATCTCTACTACTCTATGAAAGAGAAATATCATGTGAGGCATGTTCATCATCAAACACTTTCTCATTTTGATGGTCAAAAGACTTACCCTCTTTGGATCTTGTTATATCTACAAGTATGATATTTAGAGCCTTCTTTATTTTCAAGGACCTTTAATGGAGCTACAACTATTTTTATCTTTGTCATATCCATTTGATGTTCTTCAAACTATTAATTGGGAAATATTAAAACTACCTAAACCTTATTTTATTCATTTTCATGATGCACTTGATGCTTGGGAACATCAAGCTTGCTTCCCTTGTATTCTATCACTTCTAAAATTGATTCATGTTTAGGTTTAGTTCTTAACTATTCTTTAGGTATAAACATGTTTGTCTTGACTTAATTAATCTTCTCCATGATGCAAAACCTTTGATAGTAGTAATACATACACTCTCATATTTGGTGAACTCTGCTCTTTATTTCTCAATATGACACTCAACCATCTACTTGTTATGATCATTAGAAAACATATAATCAAATTCATAATTATTTAAATGAGGAATAGTCTTACCTATCTTCTCAAAATCTTAACTTCTGACACTTAACCTCTACCTTAGGTCATATTATTCCTCATTAATACCATGTTCAAGGGGTAATTCATTAATTATAGGTAAAAGGAAATGGTTCTTCTCACCATGGTAATATATCATGATATTTAATATATCATCATCATACACATAGATGAAATAATTACCATTATCAGCTTGTGAAAAATATTGTTCAATGCTCACCTCAGATTGCTCAAATGTTCCTTCATGGATGATATAGGTTCCAAGGTCATTTTGATCAAAATAAGTGTATAGATTATGTTTATAAACATATACACCATACTCATATAGAAACAAGATAAATATGCCTTCAAGATTGTAATAATCACCATAGTCTAAAATATACTTCTCCTTGGAATTGATAACATAATTGAGATTGGAACTTGATTCTTCATATGGCTCAATGTCAAACCTTTCAAATGGTTGAGTTCTTATGGTCACCTTTGTCTCATATCTTGTCCTAAAGGATAAGAAGGGCCAATCAGCTAAGAGGTAGCCTCCTATATTAGCTATGAAATCTCTTGAAAGGTAGATTACAAAGTGGGTAGGCAAGTCAACATCCACATTGTCTTTGAAGATGGGTAAATTAGGGTAATCATGCAAGAAAAGATTCAAAACTTTGATTAATCCCACTAAATTAGCATGTTAACCATATAATCAAATCAATCCTTTACTATGCAGTTTATAATTTAAACCCAATTTGTCAACTAAAACCTTGGGTATCACTGATGTGTTAGCTCCATTATCAACTATGCAATTATTAATTAGTTTGTCCCTCATAATAATATTGAGGTATAAGGGTGGAGGATTATAATATTTAGTAGAGGGTCATACAATGTTATTATGTTAATTATTAAGATAAACATGGGCATGAGCATGAATTGATGATGGATGACTGGTATGGATAGTGGCCAAGCATATGAAGGAAATCCAAAAGAGAGATAGATGATTTGGAATTATTTAATGAATCCATAATGTTTAGGGCAAAATTAATTACTTTCTCTTGAGTCCTTAGAATTAAGGGAGTGGTTGGAACTTGAGGAATTGAAACACTTTGAGTAGATCTTCCCACATTATCATTTGGAGGTGGTGTAGGAGTATTAGGGATTGCCATGCTTGAAGTCATGCATTTCTACCTTATAGGAGGATTAGATTAAATTGTAGACACACCATTAGCATCTCCTAGAGACTTACTGTTGGCAATAATGCTATTTACAACAAAATTTCCTTGGTTAATAACATAATTGTCTTCATCTAAGAAGTTATTAAAGATTACTCTTTGAGGCTGATACCATTCACTTGATTACATTAGGACCTTATCTTATACTAATAGTAGTGGAGTGAATCCTCCTTGATAAACTAGATATTTCTCTTCACCTTCATTGGCATCCATGAATTGGCCTTGTTTTCATTCTTCTCCTTGGATTAGATTGCTATGCACCAGTACCATTACTCTTGTATTAAATGTTGAAGTAGGATTGTATGCATTGGTAGGCTGTCTAAAATTAGGCTACCCTTGAGCTCACCTTTTCCCATATTTTTTACCATATTATTGTTGATAGGGGTAAGAGTTTCAATTATTTCATTTATGAAGATTATGTCTCCTAATTTGAGCTTCTAAGGATTGATATCTTTCCTTCTAATCAATTGTCTCTTCTACTTTCTTAGGAGTAGTCCTTGGATTGGTATTTCCATTAATAACTTAGTGAACACTTAGAGTATCAAAAGAAATATTTGTCATCAAATTCATAGACACATTTTGAGGAAACTTTCCTACTTAAATGAGGCCATTCGTAGCTATAATGGAAAGGTCATATGCTTCAGGTGGAGTGAAACCACCCATGGATTATAGCATGATGGCTATATCAGTGCCAATGGGCCTCAAATATGTAAGAAACACAAAGCTAGTAGGTGGTCTCATGGGAAGAAGAAACCTATACAAAGTATTTTGTAATCTCTCATTGAAATCATGCATTGTCTCCTTTGGGGATATTTAGATCACATTGAGTTGGTGAATGAGTGAAGTTTGATCACTCTTGTTTTCAAATATTGATATTAATAGCACCCCAAAATCATCCCATGTTGTGATGTAACCACTGGGAAAAGTCCTTTACCAATCAAGTGTTTTACCTCTAAGGGAAATTTCAAGGATTCTAATGGAAATATTAACCTCAGTGACATTATGAAAACTATATAAGTTTGATATATCACTAATATTCTCACTAGGAGTGATATGGCCTTCACCACTGACTGTAAGAACACTTTATGTAGAATTAAGGGGAATGCCATCATATGCATCAATATGAATAGGAATTTTAGTATTAAAGGTTGGGAAGGCATGTTTCCTAGCCATGTTATCTTAAAATTCTTCCTCACTTTCTTGTTCTTCTTGGCTAGTAAAATTCTCTTGTTCTTCAAATGGAAAAATAGGTTGATGATGTATAACTTTTAGAGGAAGTTCAAGTTGAAGAGGTGGATTGATAATATTGAAAAATCTAAAATAAGATGACCTAGTAAGGACCATGAAGTATGAGGAAAAAATATATGACAAAAAAATGGTTTAAAACTATATTTTACCTTAAATGGAGTCACTAAATTTTGAGTAGCACACCATATGAAGTTGATTTTATCAAAACAAATATTCACCTTGACAAGTTGTCTTTAGGATAAGTGTCCCACCATGTGTGACAAAAATATTGGCACAAAATATTTTACCCTAGAGGAGGTTGTTCAAGATTACTCTAATATTTGGGAAACATTAAAATACCTCTAGGCCTGTGCGTTTCTTATAATAGAGGTAGACCTCTAGGTTTAATGGCTATCTCCATAGATTGACCTTTAAGTGTTTATCATCTACACTAAATGATTGATTGATGTAAAAGGGATATAAGTGTGCATTAAATTAAACTAATCTAAGGGGGTGACACACCACAAGTATTTACAATATTCTTTCATAATTCTTGCACTAAGAGACAATACCTACAAAACTAGCTTCAAAATCCTAGAATACTCTAACATTAGTATTTCAATATAGAGGTGGTACGCATGAAAAATATACAAGGTAAGTGAACTATAGATAAGTTCAAAACACTAAGGCTAATTTTACACTTTAAAATAGATTCATACACTTAACAACACTTCATATGACTTTCTATAGTGGAACAACTTGTATTAAACATGGAAGGATTGAGAGAAATTAAGGATACATGAAAATCACTCGACTATTCACAATACATCTATTCACACACTTTGAAAAGATGATATATGAAATAAAAACCAGATTTAATGTTTATTCAAAGTCAAAGTACAAAATAAAACCAATAGATATTCACCATACAAGGTGTGTAATTAGCTTATAAGATCCAAAATGGCTAGTACTCATAGAATGTGAGAGAATAGAGAGAGAAGTGGAGCTCAATGGTAACAATGCCACTTGTAAAGCTGATATAAAGAGTTAATGTTTAAAGGATATTATATTATTAAATATAACATGCAAGGTATCTTTGGACAAATTTCCCTCAAAATAATCAAACTCTAAAAACTTGGCATAAAGGCCTCTCAGCTAGTTTCTTGAAAATTGCCTTCATCATTGGCTTCTTTTTGAGTGATACAATGCAAACTAGAAACAATTTAAACATTAGAACTATGATAAGGGGGTTAATAAAAATCTCCAAAATGAATTTAATGTGTCCCTAATAACTGATCTTCTTTTTTACAAGTGTTCTCACTACACGCAATCACCATCATCCTTCTTTCACTCATTCCTCACACTTCAAGATGCCCATAAATTATTCAATCTAATACACACATGGGGTGGTATGACACCTATAAAGAGTTTTAATATACCTAAATATATCTTTCATAATTTAAAATTCCTCTTAATTAGATTTATCACCTTCTCACTTAGTGATCACCTTCCATTTACTATGCCAGTTTGGATTGTCTGAAGTGAAGGACCTAACAAAGGTACTTGTGTGCTTTTATTAAGAAAAAAATGATCATGAGTAGTTATCTTAGGTCCTATTTGACCCTCTCCAATGATTATCATCCTTAAACTCTCCCTTGAACCTACATAACATAAAAACTATCAAGAAAAGACATTTTATACCCTGTTTATACAGATGCGGTACAATCCAATATGTTGGGAAGGATCTTATTGGAGTTGTTTATAAGCCCAAATAATTTCCATAACCAAAATATTATTCCAAGGTGCATTTATATCCACCTTCTTCCCATCGCATCAATATCAAGGGTTTTAGGATGTTTTGGATCTTAAGGATTATTCATACAATCTTAACATTCAACCCTCTAAGAAATTCCACTGGAGTCTTGTTTATGGACCTCTTTAATATATCAAAACTCCTCTGGTCCCCATGTTAAACTTTAATATTGGTGTGATCTTCTTAAGGTGGCTTCTTAAACTCTTCCTTGCATTTTGTGCACCCTAAGTTACTCTTAAGCTATAAAATAACCCATTTGTGATCTCCCCTATAGACTAAAGAATCCAACTCACATTATAACTACCCACAAAGGTCTTAAAATTCTTTATAACGTTTTATTAACCATAGAAGTGCTATTATACCCATTTTGGGCATTAAGCCTACTCAAGGCCTAGTAGGCTTAGTCTGTACTTTGTTGCTCACAACCACCTTTGAGTGGTTAGTCATCTATATAGGGTATTTTAAATGTTTGTCCATAATCAACTCAAATCCTTACACCATTTTTTAAGGCTTACAAAGTCCTCAAGTCATCTCCTAACCTTTCTCACACTAAGTCTATAGGGTGTATCTCTCTAGGATTGCCCTTTTTCTAAGTTAGAATAGAAGGCACTTCCCCTATTGTCCCAATAAATTCAAGGTATGAGAGGATATTAAAATTCATAGGGATATTCTATAAAAAAATTTAATTCTAGGTCACACTTTTAGCACCCTCAACACTCCAATACCTTTAAGATAGACTTTCAGACATTGATTGTTTACCAAGTCTGTGCATGGACTATATGTTTTAGGTTAAAGACTTTCTTACCCTATTTCCATGTGATAATCATCTCATACATTATATATTAATACTATGAGGGTCCTTTCAAACATGTATAACCTTTACAAGGCTTCCAACTCCTCAAAATGTACTCTTTACTGAACTAAACTTAGTTTGTAGTCAACTATGACTGTGTGCTCACTCAAAATAGGCATGCTTATTGGTGAATGTTTTATTAGACCCTACATTATATGATCTAAGGTCTCCTTTAAGTCCTTCAATTCACTTCATAATTGATGAGGTTCAAATCAATCATGGCTTATAGTTTTCCAACATCTAAAATGTTTATCCTAATCTATTTTCACAAGACAATTAGACTGTAGATGTCCATTCTAAGAGAAAAAGAGGTCATGTAGATTTCATTTCAACTTTTATACTTTGTGTTACACATCCTAGGTTTTATTTGAAGTTTTTGGAACCAAATCCAATTTTCAAGTGTTTATTTTTTTAGGTTTACAATCTCCAAGGTTCATATCATGAGATTGTAGGCACCTATAATTAGACTATAGGTGACCTTTTAAAGGCAAAGGGTACACCTATAGGTGATGATTTAGGTCAAGACATTGTATTTATACCCTTCTCAATGTTATTTGGATCACTAGTATCCTTATCACCTAACTAAGGTCACTACCATGGAGATATTCTAATATTATGACACTTAGACTATAAGGTCATTAAAAGTTCAAAATATTGTAAATAACACTAAAGACTTGCAGTGAAGAATTGATTGAATTGGTATCCCTATAGAATCATACACTTTTGGCCAAACTACCACTTTTCATGTCAACTCACTATCCATATGATTTTTCCACCTCATGGAATCATTTTAATCCATATATACTTTATGCTACCATATTATATGATATCATAAAATGTGGAAAAGGCTATGTTTTGGAAGAATTAAGGTAACAAATCCCTAAACTCCCTTTCTCCAATTATGAATTTGATTCAAGTCTAATTGTCACTCTATGGATCCACTATTGATTGATATAACACCTTAAAAACTTCAATTCTTTAATGAAGACTCAAAAAAGTTTTAAAATTTGCATTCCAACTACTCAGTACTCTGCATGAGCCACTTGTAGGTGCATATGTAGGACACAGTGATATATGGATAATATGCATAGTGTATGGGCATATAATCAATCCTATAACTTATATCAATATTAAATTTGATAATTTTAACATTTAAGGACTTAAATCCATTTCCAATGTTCTCATTCCAACATGATTAGTCTCTTTTGGGTGTCCATCAATGGTGTAGGGTTGTGTATAGAGTTTGAATTAGTTGTCATAGTCTATTACATATCATTTAAATAACTTATATTATTTTTTAATGTTTTAAGATTATTTTCAACCTATTAAAACTCCTCATTACATTTCCATGAATGTTCTCAAAACTTTCATTCACTAGAATGTAGGTGAATACATGTAGGGAACTAACTAAGTTAGCATTTATTGACTACAATTTCATTGATGTTAGCCTTTGAGACTGATATTGATAGAATAGGTGACCATTATGATATAATAGGAATGAAAATGACACATAAAATTTTCTTGAAACCACTAAATGAAACAAAAACCTTTTTAGTTTGATGAACAGGCCTGCACATAACAATGGAGCTCTTACCTACCAAACTAAGATGTTTGTCTCATCAAATCACTTCAAAAAAAGAAATAAAATATGGAAACAATGAGATAATTATTTACATATATTATATAATAAATTCCATCAATTAGTTTTCATGGTTCAATGCAAATAAAATCAAAACATGTAGGGTGTGGGGATAATCATGTAGAAAGAAGCAGTCAACTTATTAACATTGGTTAATAAAGCATATAAAATAAATATTTTATATAATTCAATGAAATGTAATTATTATAAGTTAATTAACATCCCTTAGAGGCATTTGACTCAATTCCTCTCCTATTGGCCATATTGTGAGAAAATTATTTGACCAATTTTGCATGCCAAGAAGAGTGATGGAGGAGAAAAATAGTTTTAATCCATTTTTGAGACTTTAAAAATAGAAAAAAGTATAATTTAACTTATATAACATTAATATTCATTACACAACCTTCCACATAGTCCAAAACACTTGTATAGGAAGTATAACTACCCAAATTCACACTTTTCCAACTATTTTATTGATCTGACTTAAAAACCTAAACATTTTCTATTAGATACTAAGATTAATAACAATAATATGACATGAGTACATTTAAATGAATATTTATACACTTTCTAGTTATGAAAACTGTAAAAACTTCATTAATGGCTCAAATATGACCCTATATGACATGAAATGGTACAAGGACTAAATTTGACTATCACCAAAGTTAATAACACATCAAATGACATCAACTAGGACCATGACACAACCTATAAGATATTATAAGACCCATATATAAAATTTTGACCTATAGGGGGTTAAATTATCTTGACTTATGGTCAAAATAGTCAATATATTTAACATAACCTCATGAGCCAATTAGTCTATCTGAGGTTCAAACCTCTAAGCTTCCATATCACCTCCTCTCTCTCTTTAGGCTTAAGGTTTCTCCATAATATTATAAATCCTTTAGATGTTTGTTAGGGTTTAAGTATATTGGAGATCTTGAACCTTACCTTCATACCATTACTCTCCTTAGAACTCTTGAACTTGGTTGAGGTCTCAGGTTAGGCTCAAAAACCCTTTCAAATACTTAATGTCTTTGACTCTGCTTCTCTTTAGGTTTAAACTACCAAGTCATTGTCCATATAGCCTATAGTTGGAATTTAGAATACTATGAATGTAAACTTGGTTTTATATGTGCTTAAGACCTCATCACTATCTTTCAATGGTCCTTAAACTTGACTAAATATTTACATAGGACTCAAGAGCCTTTCTCATATATATCATGTTCTTTATTTCAGGTTTGAGGCCAATTTAGTCATACATGCCTACTATAGGTGATCCTAAAATAATTTGGATATGTTCATGGTGTTTACTTTCTTGAAATTTTCTCCTTACATAGTGATCTTCTCATGGTATCAGACTTATTAAAGATGATTGAGTTCAAATTATCTTAAAACACCCATGTCTATCTCCCTTTTAGGCTTAAGGTCTAAATGTGTTTGCTCATCTTGTAGATGTGTTTAGACTAATAACTATGTGTTGGAGTTTTATAACTAGTTCTCACTTACCACAATGCTTGAATGATCTACATAAGGGAGATAACCTTCACTATCAACATGGTCTATCTACTCTCTCAAGACACTTTCAATCCAACTTATCTTTGCTCCCATCTATACATAGTCCATGTAGAGTACTATGCACAACTATAGGTGTCATTTTACTATGTCTAAGGTTTTAAAACCCCATATTCTAACTTACCTCAGTGATCCTCTTCAAGGTTTTATGAACTTAAAACTTCATTTGAGTTTAAAATTTTTTCCATACATACTCTATCAACTTCATTTAAGTTTAGCTCTAGCCCATCTATTAATAGCCTGTACATGATCTTTTAAGGCATATGACTATGTGTAGGAGATTTTTAGATTTTTAACTCATTCCACTTGGCCTTTAGTGTATTTTAGGATTCTTGGTTAATTTATAATGACTTTTATCTTGTTTCACCTATACGATATTGAGTGCCACTATCTGAGACTCATTCTAGTGCTAATTAGGTCATTGGTTATGTCTAAAATATGGACCTATAGGCCTTAGGCCTATAGGTCTCTAATTAAATATCTTAAAGATAGACCAAGACATATTTATAATCTCATTATGTTCTTTATACTCCACCACTTCATATCTTTAAACCACTTCTCAATTGTCCACAAGGCTTCACAACCAAGCATCATGTCACCTTCAACCTACACTGATTGTCTATATGGACTTGTACACAACCAACTAATGCATGAGATTGAGAATGGTGAATCTAATTAGTTTGGTAAAATTTTATGATGATAATGAGTTAAATTAGGAAACTAAGGAATATGAATACAAAATAAGATATGTATCAACCTTCTCTATGTCTTTGAGTATCCCAACCTATACCTACAATTTGCACAACATATGATTGAAAAAAAACACTATGGATATTTATTATAATGTGTGAAATAGAATATTATATTTAAAATTTATTGATCTATATGAGTATAATATCATCTCAAAATAATTCATCATGATATATTACTAGTTCCTGATACAAATTGGAACTTTAAACCTCCATTAGACTATTCACACATAGACTAGGTCTCCAAAGCAATTAAACTTTAAGGTCATGGATAAAGAGACACATATTAAAATAAAAGAACATGGATTCCATAAAAATGAGAGAAATTCTATAATAAATTAATCACTATAATCCTCTAAATATGACCATCATGAATATAAAACAAAGACTTGCAATATAATCCACTTAAATAGTCTGTACAACAAGGCCTTATCTCTCCAAGTGAAATTAAATCATAGATATGAATTATATTCTTAAAATTATATGAAATTGATATACAATACCTCTATGAAAAAACATAAAAATCATTCCTTTCCATATATTTCTTAAGTGGAGAAACAAGTGTCATAACAAACCCCTCTTAAATGAATAGGCCATAATGACCTGCTATCACTCTTAGCAATTGTTTATAAACTATAGGCCACTAATATGAGAAAAAATCCACTTATTTAAATATTACTATGACCCATAACAATGGCAAAATTTTTATCTCCTAACTCTCTCTCTCTTCTTTCTATAGCAAGCACCTGAAAACTACCTTTTAGAGCTACCAAGGAGATCGATATAAGAGATAAAACAATTTTATTCATTTTAAGACCTAAAACTTAATCTAAAACAAATTTTTGAACTTTTCATGATAATAATTTATTTAATATTAATGAATATCAATTTCACCTTGATAATTGTATAGATGGCCTCAAAATATGCTTTTTTGGCACTAAAACTACCAGAATCACTTGAGAAGCCTATTGAAAAGGATAAAAATTGTATCCATCAGATATTTTCATGTCTAAATAAGTACATAATTTCCTAAAAATCAATTTTTTTTGGTTATAGGGGTTGGCATTTGGCCTTGGGAGGCCAAATTACCAACACTAGTTATATGGTAATTCTAGATTCTTACCTTCTCTTCCAAGTATACTCTTTCTCTATTGTTATGAAATTTTTTATATCCTAGTATATTGAGAGAAAGATGATTATTAAAATTCATCATATCTTGTCCATACATAGTTCACTATAGTAAATCTAATAATGGTGAAATTCAAATAATAGCAGGTCTTATCTAAATAAAATTTAAAAATAGGACTAATTAAGGAATATAAGATTGTAGAATAATTGAAATTGACAAAGAGGGGGTTCTTAAAATAGTAAAAAAATATATAAAATATTTAGACTATCTAAGGATAAAATAATGTTAAAAAATTTATTATAACAAATATAAAAAACCCCAAGAAAAATTATTAAAAAATTAGTAACTTTGAAATTTTGAAAAGGATTAGAGTGTATTATCTTAGCGTGACAAGAATATGAGTATGCAACCATAAAACCATGTGTTTTATTTAAATAAATAAGATAATGATGCATTTTTGGGTGGGTTATGACATCCAACACCATAAGAGAAGGTATTATCCCATAACACACAGACACACACGCACACACACACACACACACACACACACACACACACACACACACACACACACATAAATAAAATATTGTAATGTATAAAATAAATATTAATTAAAAATATATTAAATGTCTTAATAGTCTCAAACATATCAAAAATAATTACTAAAAAAATGATGCGTGCTTTGGGGGTTATGACATCCACCACCATAAGAGAAGGTATTGTCCCATAACCAAGATAAATAGGTGAGAATAGTGCTGCCAAAAAATATTTTCATCTTCCTAGCTGGAACTTTTCTCACTCAGTTGATAAAATTAGACAAACACTTAATTTATTTATCTATTTCATAGATTAAAACTATGAAATGCTAGGATCCTGATGGATTTTAACTGAGTCATCTCTTCATCCACCACCTAAAAATTATTCAAATAAAAAATATGAGACTAATAAAAAATGTATTTTATTAAAAGAGCAACATGAAATAAAATATGTATTCTAGATAGAGAATGAGGAAGATCTATGTGTTAGTAAAAAAACCTAAGATTTTACACAATGTTAAATGGATTAAAAAAACATGGAGCTAAATATGCCTTTCCAAACTTAAGATAACTTTTCAGGGGTCTTCTTCTCAAAAATACATTATCTAAGACTTAAATTTATCTTGGTGATCTTTTAAGATCATCATATATTTTATAAATATTTGAGGTATATTTTAATCTTTGTTGAATCAAATTTATTTTCTGGTCATATTCTTGAAAAGTCTCAAGATTGCAAATATCTAATTTTCTAAATAATCCCAGCTAGGGGGGAGTTATACACTTTTTCTCATATAAGGATTCAACATGTGTTATTTAAATGATTAAATGAAAGATATTATTGTATGAAAATTCAATCAAATTGGGATAATCCTCCCATTTAGATTATTGGTCTATCACATACATTCTTAAAATTTCTTCCAACACTTTATTCATCCTTTTAGTTTGACAATTCATTTTTGGATGATAAGATAAAATAAAATTTAGATTTATTCTAAATGAAACTATTAAATTATGCCAAAATCTATAAGTGAACAACTTATCTCTATATGAGATAATCACTTCATGAACACCTTGAAGGTAGATAAGTTCCTTTAAAAAATCCTTGGTAAAAGTGTAGGCATCATCAGTAAGATTATTTTCAATAAAGTGAGAAACCTTCATTAGCTTGTCAATTACAACTAGAATTGAATCATGCCTACCATTTAACTTAGACAATTTTGATTAAAAAAATCCATAGAGATTACTACCATTTCATTCAAATAATAGAATGTAGGTACAAAAAACCTCCATGATGGAAATGTTTAACCTTAATTCACTGAAATTTCAAACATTTTTCTATGTAAGCATCCATATCTTTCTTTAATCTAGGCCAAAAATAAAACTTTTTCAGCTCATGTGTCATTTTTGTGACACTTAGATGCGATAAATGAGGTGTAGTATGCACTTATTTCAAAAAAAATTCCCTTAAATTTATATAAATAGGAACATATATTTCACCTTGGTCCCTCAAAATACTATTGAGTCTAAGGATAAATCAATAACAACTTTCACTTTTATTTTATAATCCAAATTAGAACAATCATTTCTGCATTTAGTGTTAATTATCTACTGATTTGAAACATTTTTCTGTACTATTAACCTTAAAATAGATATTGTAAAAAGGTAATTTATTCTACTAAGAGAATTAATTACTCTATTTTCCTTATCTTTCAGATAAGCAATATCATATTTTAAATTGATGATAAATTTTAACCATCTTCCTTGACTTGCATTCAACTCCTCTTGAGTAAACAAATTTACTATGCTATAATGGTCATAATTCACTTTAAAAATCTTTCCATGTTGGAAATGTTTCCATTTTTTGAGTGCATGAGACACAATTACAAGTTTAAGATCATTAGTTGTGTAATTTTTCTCATGTGTTTTGATTTTTACTTTTCATACACAACTACTTTTCCATATTGGGTCAAAATAACCCCAATGCCCACTTTAAAAACATCTAATTTAATATTTAAATTCTCATTTGGATCTAGAATAACAAGAATAAGAGTTGAAATTAATAAATAATTCATATTTTAAAAGGATGGTCCACATTAAGGATTCTAATAAACCTATTTTATCTTTTTTTTAAAAATAAGTGATATGGATATCCACTCTTAATAAGTCCTCTATGAACCTCCAATAATAAATAATCATCCCCATGAATATATCTAATTCATTCACATTTTTAGGAGTGGGTTACTAACTTGATGTAATTATTTGAAAATTAGCTACTATATCTTATTTTGAAATCATGACCCAAATAGTGGAATTTACCTGGGAAAAATGAACATTCAGAAAGCTTACCATAAATTTAATGTTTCCTTAGCATTTTTAGGATTAAACACATGTGATACTCACATTCCATTTCATTCTTAGAATAGATTAGAATATAATCAAGAAAACCCAACACAAATTGATCTAAGAATATTGAAACACACTATTCAATAAGTTCATGAAGGCAACAAAGGTGCTAGTTAGACCAAAAGTCAAAAATAATAAATCATAATGTCTATACCTTATTATAAAATGTGTCTTATGTATGTATTCATATTTTATGTGGAGTTGGTGATACCTTGATCAAAGATCTATTTTTGGAAAATAAATATACATATTTCATTTGATAAAATAGACTATTAATTTTAGAATGATGTACTTATTATTGATGGTGAATTCAGTCAACATGTGGTAATAAATTTAAAGTATAGTGGTACCATCTTTATTGATGAATACAACTAGGTCACCCTAAGGTGATACACTAGGCCTAATCAGCCCCTTTTAAATAAGCTATTACAAACATACATTATGTTCTTATAGATCTAACATATTAATCCTATATGGGGTTATGGATGTAGGTGTATATCCTAGTATAATATCAATGGAAAAATCAAACTCTCTCTTAGGAGGAAAACCTGAAATCTCTTCAAGAAAGACATTCTCAAATTCTCTTCAGATATGATAATCTTGTTGAGTAGGTAAATTTTCCTTAGAAAGTTTATTTAGTTGTATTGAATAAAGTTTGTATCCCTTATAAACTACTCTTTTTATTTATAAGTCTAAAATAATACTTTTATTTAAATGATTTAATATATATTGGATTTATATTAGGTTGATAACATCATCAAAGCATTGTTGTCGTTAAAACAATCAAATTTTGTTTGATGTCATTGTAATAATTCCATGTCTAGAATGAAGTACCAAGATCCTTATGATACTAAAAAATGGTTTATATTTTTCTTAAATACCCCAAGATCAAGTTTAGTTTATTTTAGACATTCTAAAATAACCACTTTTTCCCTTACCAAACTCTAGCTCCCATCCCTCTCTTAGCCTAGAAGGTTTAGATTTGCACTTATAAGCCATTGTAGGTGAAATAAATTTAATTTTTTCACTATATTCAATCAAAACATCCAAGGAAAAACTATAAATTATACTTTTAATATCACTTGGTGTAAATTTTAAGTATGTATTTATGTAATTACAACAACATGCACTTTATTTGTTGGTTGATTGCTTCACAACTAAGGACAATCCTTCTAGTAATGGTAATTACCATATTCCATAGCACTTCATGGAATTTAAATAACTAAATTGGATCTAATTATATGTACACATAAGAAAAATAACATAGCATACCAACTGCTAGACTCATATACTATCCTTAATATAGGAGCCCATGTGTAGAGCGAATAATTTTTGAAGGCTTAATAAACATGAATTTATAAATTCCCTACATTATCCACAAAAATACGTAGGATTTGATAGTTTATGAAACTCCTTAAATATAGGATCCATGACATCATGATGTCTTGGGTTTTCACCCTTTAGATCATCCTTTTGCTTCTCTTCTGGCTCACCTCATTCATGCATGTTTTTCAAATGGACAAATTTGGCCATATGCTTCCAATTGGATTTTGATGTTATGAATTACACCTAAAATTTCATCCATGATAGTATTATGACTATATTCATTATAATTGACATTATCACCAACACTATTATTTATATGGCCATTTCCAACATCATTTCTATCATGATCATATAGATCATGGTTATCAACAACATCATTGTAAACATTTAAATTACCTTTGTTTACTCAGTTTCTCACCATATTAAGAAACACCATAATATTTTCCTCCCAATATTTTCCTAGATTTCCCTAGATTAAAACTAGGCTTTGATACCACACATCACAACCCCAAAAATCAACCTACAAAATTTTGATATTTTTAGAGTCATGATTCAAATTTCAACACCAATATTTTCTTGTGTACAATCAATACCATTACTTTTCATGAAAGACATGTGCATTATTTTAAAAACCTCACTATGGTAACCATATGAAGGTTTACACACTTTTTGATTAACCTTAGGTTCCAACAAAAACATTATGGTTTTATAATTCCAATAATAGTTAACCACCACATCCTTATAAAAAATTTACATATGTTGTATACTAAATATATTAGCTAAATATTATTAATAGAAAAAAAATTCCATAAAATTTTAATTATCAAACATAAGTCTAATGTTTTAACTAGTTTAAGTCAATACTTATGATTGATACATAATATTCCTAAATCAATATTTCTTAGACATGCTTATCAAGTATGCTTATTTAGTTAGATTTCATATTTTTTAGAGTTATATTAATTAAATATACACCATAATATAATAAAACAATATCAAGGTAAATAATGAGTATACTTCATATAAATATTCAACATTACCAATATGATCATAAAATTTACAGTTTATTTTAAATAGATTATCCCATACGCTTATTACACCAATTAGTCATAGACTGCACTTCTTATGACTTAATCACCTACTAGTTCCATTAAAACATATATTTCATAATGTTTTATATTTCATTCATTTTATAAACTCATTTTAAGAAATATTAAAAAAAAATTAACTAATCATTCCCTTAATAAATGACTCTTGAAAAGATAACTCAATACCAAATAAAGTACTTTAACTTTTTTATTAAATAATACATAACACTTTTATATTCTCGATATATTTTTTAATATATTATTCATGTATTTTAATGTAAAAAATAAGTCAAATTAGAAATCAATCCCTCATTTAAAATTCTATAAACATTCACTTGATTCATATTGGAACATTTTACTCCTTCGTCTCTCAGTACTTCATAGTGACACAAAGTGGTCCACTCATGATTTATACCGATCATAGATAGCCTTGGATATTGTTCCATATTAATCCCTCACTAATTATATATTATAACACTAATAATCTTTAAAAATAGGTTAAATGTGAAAGAATTCATTAAATAATTTACCATTTCTTTTCACAACAACATATCATTATTAGATTCATTCAATAGCCAATCAAGAAAAAGCAAGTCATTACATAGAGTTCCTCTTGATTTAAATAAAAAATAATTTGGACTGAACTCAATTTATTTTAATAACTCTTTA
Organism: Torreya grandis; assembly: GCA_037957365.1. Taxonomy (NCBI): domain Eukaryota; kingdom Viridiplantae; phylum Streptophyta; class Pinopsida; order Cupressales; family Taxaceae; genus Torreya; species Torreya grandis. The sequence continues at coordinate 3,045,307 of JARHVA010001474.1, read as the reverse complement.
AATTAGATAACACTTCAAATAAAAAATTTACTCAATGTATTTGACATTGCTAAGTATTTTTATCAAACAACCATTTAAGTTTTTGATAAAAAGTGTCATATATCATCTCTTTTCCATATATAAATTTATATTATCACATTTATACTTAATAAAATCTTTAAAATATAATCCACATGAAATATTACTAATTCAAAAATTAACGTAACAAACTTGATAAAATTATGGTAAACATAATTTATTCCTTGATTACATACCAAGTCTTTCATTAAGCTAAAAAAATTTGTGGAAAATCAACCCAAAATCATTCCATACAAACTTCTCAAAAACAAATGAAACATAAATTCCAAGAACATTTAAAGTATTATGAATATTACCAAATTTTAGGTTAATAAGATTCATCATAAGGAAATATTATCATAAACTGACATTTATAAACATACAACTATATGCTTCCCTAACCAACTACAACTATTATCTTGAGAAGATAATAGTAATTTATTTTTGAAGTATGACAATTTAGGAACCTATAAATCAATCAATGTTTAATATTTTCATTATGTCTAAAAATTTTATCAAAAACTAATACCAATAGATAACTAATCCATTTTCCTCATGATTCTCAAGTGAAATTCAACACACATTATCATGCTACTATTTATTTTCCATAAATTACAAAGTTGTGATAGAATGATCATACATTGTTTTAGTTATCTCTACAACACAAAAGTATCTTATCTTCATAATAAAATTGTAAACCTAAAGAATAAGTATGATACCCCAACCATCAAGCATTCATTCTTTCTAATTCAAGAAAGTTGACTTGTCTACTTTGAAAAAATCCTACAATTCTAGAATTAGCACACACTCAAGTGATTTAAATAATGTCTTATTAAAACCCAACAAAACTAAGACAATCATTCACCCAAGTTATTATCATTCTTAACTTGTCCCAATTTTTATATCAAAATAACTATAAACTTCAATTTTTGTAAACAACTATGTTTTAAAACAATATTGACCAATAATTATAAACAAAGGTTATTAAAAAGAAGTTTATGGATGTTTGAACCCATGAAAAAAGGATAAAATAAAATATTAACAAAAAAATTACTTATACCATCTCGATTAATCCTTTATAAGTATTCATTTATATGAATGTAACTAAAAAATAAACCACTATTTTATATCGAGTTACCAATAGAAAACATACAACATACTTATTCGTACAATTTTAGAGGTAAGGTGTCACAAACAATCGAATTTAAGGTTTCCTCATGGGATGACAACAATAATAACATGTAGTAAAATCATGTAGGAAATCTAAAGACTATTTACTAATACATTAAAATACTAATTTATCTATCTGGTTCCATTTAAACTCATAATAAATATACTTAATATTGAATCATATATTATTCCTTAATATACTATGTTAAAAGTGATTATAAATAGACAATACATAGAATTTAACAACAAGAGCCACAAACACTCTAATAAATGAAACATACCACTTCCTTAAGATTTTTTTCAACCTTCTCCTATTGATTTATAAATAATTTAATGAATATATTTATTCATTTATGTATAATTAAATTATTAAAATCATCTTTAAATGATTGTCTTTTGTAAGCTTAGCTTCAACACAAGCTATAATTACCACAAAGTCAATATAAACAACAACTAAGCATGCAACCCTTTTTATAGATTTTTATATAAACATAATTTTTCATAGTGCCTCGAAATGACATTGGAAAAAACATAATTATTTCATAGTCTAAAGAATAAGTTTCCATAGAATAGTTATCCACAAAGAAAAAATAATATTAAACTTGAGCCCAACCATTCGGTGGAAACCCTACCCACCCCAACCATCAATTTGGGGTAGGCTAATGTCACTAAAATGAGGCTCAAAATAATAAAATTAATGAGATAAAATAAATTTTTTAGAGAGATATAGTTAACCATAACATGTTCATCATAATAATAAAATATAACAAAAAACACAAAGTAAAAAAACTTTTAAAAACTAGTTTCCAAATAAAACCCTTATTAGAGACATGATGTTAAATAAAATGAAAAAATGTTGAATATAATTATAAATTAAATGAAACATTTATTTTTCCAAGAAAAATAAAATAATAACTACATCAACACACTAACAAAGAGTGAGATACATTCAAGGTAATAAACCCATCAAGTTTTTCCAACAAGCAACCATATTACTCATTCAAGTGATATTTAGTTCCATTTAAAATAATATAGTATATATGTGCCTAAAACCACTTAAATGGAGATGGTAACGTTCCAAAGAGGTAAAATACTTATTAAAACTTACCCATCCTCCTTTGGCTTCATAAAATAATCAAATTTACAATTGCACAAGGAAAGAAATAAACTTACAAAAATAATGCAATGTTTATTGTTGCTTTCTCCTTTTCATTTTTCCATTATTACCACACTTTTCCATTATTTCCTATTGATATATGTTTTATCCATATTCAACCATGTAATTTTTTAATTCTTCCACCCAATAAATTCTCATTAATGACACTCAAGGGGTGGTGCTTAGAATTTACCTATGTCTCTCATGACTACCACAACAAACCCTAAAATCCTCCTTCATTTTCTCTAACTTATTAGCCAATAGTCAAAATAAAATTAATGAATTTGAAATGACTTAAAAATCCATTCAGCACTTTAAAATCCTAATTAAATGATTAGGTCATTCAACCAAGTCATATGTTAAAATAACAACATGATGTCACTAAGGTCTCATAAAAAATGACCTTTTTGAATTTTCCACAAACTTTAAACAATGATAAACTTAATAAATATTATATTATCATATGAATATAATAAATTATTTAACATAATCATTAAATATCTCCCAATATCCTTCCAAGATCCACAATTCAACAAACACAATCAGAATAATACTAACTAATTCAAGCATTGCAGTCAATATAAACCTGATTATGACCTTGGGTTCTTATGAAATCATTAAAAAAATAAAAAAAAGATATAAAATATGCATGTCATGAAATATTCCAAGCCAACATCACACACTTTATTATACCATTTTTCAAAGCCAACACCCTAGTTCTTATGAAGTTTTTCAACCAACTTGAATTAGTAACCAATGTAATTGACAACAAAACATATTAAAATAAATATGACAGGGAGTAACTAGATAGAATTCAATGATTAAATTAATAAAAAATGAAACATATATGTATAAAATTAATAATTAATGATAGAAGTCAACACAAAACATATGGTGGACCAAACATATCTCTCGTTTTACCTATTTTACCAATATACCTTTATTAAATTATTGTGTCCATCCAAATATATAATCAAATATTGAAACTAGCTCATCTCACATGGTTTCTACCTTTAGTAATAAAATGAAATCAACAATATCAATTTGAAAATAACTAAAATTCATAACCACAACTAGACAAAAAATAGTTATTTGCATATACATAATTGAAATATCATAATGCATAAAATAAACATTTATCATAACACATAAAATGTCTCAATAGTATCAAATGTATCAAAAATGAGTATGAAATAATATATTAATTATGAATTCTTAGGTGGGATATGACATCCACCCCCATAAAATAAGGCTTTATATCAGGGCCTAGACAAAGAGTGAGATAGTGCCACCAAAAATATTTTTCTCTTCCTAGGTGGAATGTTTCTCACTTAGATGATAAAATTGGATCAACACTTTGTATATTTATCAATTTCATATATTAACTCTATGATGAGTCAAGATCTTGATGGGGTAGAATTGGATCATCTCTTCATCTGCCACCTAAAGATTATTCCAATCCAAAATAAGAGACAGACCGAAAACACATTTTACTCTAGATATAAAAAGAGGAAGATCTAGGTGGTAGGAAATAATATTGATCTTTTCTATAATGTATAATGGATTGAAAAAATGTGGAGCTAGTTTGGATGCCTTGCCAAACTTAATATAAATTTTTGGTTCTTACTCTCAAAAAGACTTTGTCCAACACTTCAAATTATCTTGGTGATATCTTAAGATCAACATAGATTTTCTACCTATTAGACGTAGCTTTCATCCTTTAGAGAATCAATGCCATTTTTTGGTCATATTCTTGTAATGTATGAAGACATACAAGCACATAATTTTCAAAACCATCCTAACCAAGGGGAGTTATACACTTTTTCCCATACAAAAATTCAAAAGGTGTCATTTTAATGATTAAATGAAAGGTATTATTGTGTGTAAATTCAACCAAATGTGGATAATCCTCCCATTTATATTTGTAGTCCATCATATACATTATTAACATGTCTTCCAACACTTAATTCAGCCTTTCAGATTGACCATCTATTTCTAGATGATAGGTTGAACTAAAATTTACATTTGTTCTAAAAGCAACCATCAAAGTATGTCAAAATATAAATTTGAATAACTTATCTCTATCTGAGATTATAAATTTAGGAGCACCATGAATACAAATAATTTTCTTAAAAATTTTTTTGGTTAGAGTGGGGGAATCATCAGTAATATTGACTATAATAAAGTGAGAAAACTTTGTTAGCTTTTCAGTCATAACCAAAATTAAATCATGCCTACCCTATGACTTAGCCAATCCCAATATAAAATAAATAGATATTACTACCCATTTCATTTAAGGAACAACATTTAGATATTAAAAAACTATAGGATGGAAATTTTCATCCTCAATTCATTGAAAATCCAAAAAAAAATCTATGTGGTTAGCCACATCTTTCTTTAATCAAGGACAAAAAAAACTTTTTCAGCTCATGTCATTTTCATGACATTGAGATGAGTGAAATGAGGTGTAATATGCCCTTATTTTATCACTTGTTCCCAAAACTTTATATAATCAGGAACATATATTATACCTCAATAATTAAAAATCCCATCTAAGTCTCAAGAGAAATAAAATATAACTTTTACTAGTGTTTTATCAAACAAATTATGATAATTATTTCTACATTAAGTGTCAGCTACAAATTTAAAACTGATTTTTTTTAAATGACCTTAAAACATATTTTTTTCTATAATTACCCTTCCCCCACTTGACACACACCTCCTTTAACTCTCTAAGGGACTATTCCAAAAGTGGTACACACATAGTGTAGACACCTAAAATTGGACACAATTATCTTCTGATAGGACTTTAAACCGATTCCTACTAACCATTATAAATTAAGCTTAGTAATAACTAAAAATACCAAATTTAATTGTGCTTCATTCATCAAATATCAGAATCATGTTGAGTCATCCCTATTTGGGATAATACCCCATATGTGATAGTAAACTCTCATAGATTCTTCCCTAATTACCTTGCGGCATAACAACCATCAATTTTTCATATGGACCTATTAAGTGGGGAACTTGATCAAATATTGAAAGAGTTAAAAAGATATTCAAAATCAATTTAATCATTAAAAAAAAATTAAATTCTTTTTTGATTTATCCATTTATAATTAATGAATATATAAAAATGGAAATTCTAAAAATCAAAATAGAAAACCTTTCATCATTGGCTTTATGAGTTTGTGTCAACCTCTTTGAAAATATCCTAAAATATCTGATTTGAGAGCCATGCTTAGTAATTAAAAACCATAATTACATGAATTTTTTTAACTCAACTAGAGTTAGTCTCAAATAACCTAGGGTTATTTTTAACCCATTCCATGTTTAAACTTAACCTTAACTCACCTTAGGTGAGAGTTAATTATTGGGGCTACTAATGTGAGGCCATACCCCTTCATTTTTAAGCTTGTATATTGTAGAGTTATTATGATAGATTTCCTCCATGATACTCATGAAAATAGTGTTGCCATGCCTAAATATTAAGCCAAACAACGTCACAACCAAGGGGACAAGCAGAGAAGGAGCCAAGCAACCTCCATTGTCAAAGACTTATTGATGCACAAGTTGAGCAAGCCATTCAACAAAGCCATTTGGATCTCCCAAAGAAGGTAAAAGAATTGTGTCTTTTATGTTTTTGTTACTAAGCTCTCCTTATTATATAGGCTAGAGGTGTTAGGAATTTAGTGTATTCATTTCATTGGTTTTATGAGACTAGTATAAGACTAATCTTCACTCTATATCAAATTCCTAGTTCACATGTTGGTACAACTAGTGCGATGATAAGCATCCCATATAAGAAAGGATATTAATATGTTACTCTTAGTTTTTCTAATGAATGCTTAAGAATATTAAAATTTTGAATTTTAACTTCTTTTTCATGTAATTCTATTTTTTTAGCAACACATAGGTTTCATAGAGACTGACGTTGATTCTCTCATATTGACATTGATTCTCTCAAGACTAATGTCAATCCCTATGTTAAAAATAGAGCACGATAAAAATGTGACTAATGTGAGTTCTTGTTGAGTTTTCTTATCTTCATTTTATGTTTTGGGGCCTATATATTGTCTATTTAACTTTTTTCCTATAGGATATAATGAGATATTTGATTTTTAGAATTATTTTACTAATCATCCTTTTTGTCAAACCATATTACATGTTTTTATGTTTTTTAAGGAACAGACATCAATTTCTGTCGACTAACGTCAATCTCTATAAACCAATATCAATCCTTACATGGATCAACATAAATCTCTTTGAGACAAAAAACATGAAACCTAAGATTTCATTTCAAAATATTATTTTTTTACTTGATTTTGGGGTTCTAAGCAGGTAAACCCTCTAACAATTTTATGTCATAAGCATTGATTCTTGTTTATAAGCCAAACATAAAATACTTAGGAAATATTCTAAGATAATGAATATATAAAATAATAATATTATATTATTTCCTTCTTAGACTTATTGCATATTAAAATATAACAAAGATAGATAGGAAATGTGTTTTCTATATTTAGGATGGTAAGATATCTACAATTCATCACACAAATAACCAACCCATTACATATCAAATATATTGTTACTATAATATATTTTGATAACTGATAAACTAAATAAACTAATCCATACATTATTGTTACTATTCATAACAATAATATATCACACAAAAACTTATTAATGTATTATTATTTAATTAAACATAATGATGTTATTACATATTAATAATGTGAACACACCTTACCATTCACCCCCTTGTGAACATTTTTAACCCCTAATCTACACCCCCTTAATGTGAACATGGAGAGAACATCTATCCCATAACTACACCTATACTCATGATTTGGTGATTTTTAGAAGACAATCACAAACCTTATCAGTGGTTTTCTATATAGATTACCAGTAACCAAAATGGGATGGTTTTCAAGTGGATAACCAATAACCACAAATAAATGGTTTTACAAGTGGATTACCATAAACCACATCATGATGTGTAGTATAGTTCCTAGCTCTCTTTACTTTCACATTTCTAGAGAAGCTATAGATGAATTTTTAGTTCACTTATTACAAATGTGAATAGGTATACACCATCTATTCGTATTCACATAACTGAAATAAAACACATAAGTGAAAAGAAAATCCACCACTAAAGTAGAAGTTGCCCCATTGGTAGTGGATAACAAGAGGCATATAAAGCCTCATAATTATGTTTCCTCCATCATCTAGTATCTATTACTTAGTCAATATGTCAATGAATCTCATGTATGAAGATATTGAGGAGAAGAACACCCCGACCCCCCCTCCCCCCAAACAATTCAAATGCTACGTACAAGTGAAAATGCATCCATAGAATAAATATTTTTATTTTTTACAATTTTTGAAAATGACTCAACACACTTTGACATAAAATTGACTCTTAACTCATTTTTTTATTTTGAAATTATGACTAACGACTCAAAAAAATTTGACCCTTTAGACATAAAAAAGACCCTTTATTGATTTTCTACATTTAAATCTAAATGACTTAAAAATTTTGTACATATAAAAAAGACCTTTGACTTGTAACATTTGATAATACCTTTATACAAAATCAAACCCAAACTAAATATGGTAAACTTAAAACTAAAACTAAAGAAATAATTAGAAAAAACTCGGTACACTATTAACCAAACTTATAAAATAACTTTTAAAACAAGTAAATTTTTAAAACCTATTAATAATCTATTGAATAACTTAAAACATCTATCAAATAACACATCTAAACTTAATAAAAACAAACTTTATATAAAAAACTAATACTTAAATAAACCTAATAAAAATTTTGAATGCAAATTATACCAAGATTAGCACAACATTATCCACGTCAATATATCTAACCAAAAGCTTCTTTTGATGATGTCATGGAAGGTAGAATGAATATTGACTTGCATGGGTGGTGAGATACATGGTGTTAATGCTTGATGGCTTGGTGAGATTTAATGTCGTGATTGAATGGATACCACATCAATCACAGTTGATGTATAAATAAATGCACACTCTGATGTAGGTGAAGATAATTATTGAATGGATTTATATCTATAGGTTTAGCTAGAGGTGGTTTTAAGGATGTCGAGTAGTTTCCACAATGCACATTATCAAATGCATGTAGTTAAAATGGAATTCATAATGCCAAGTCTGAATGTTGAATGTAAATCATGGAGAGTTTTGATGTGATTGAGATGATTTCACCCATGGTTTTCCTATTATATTATGACTCATTTTATTTATTTTGAATGGTGATATACACTAGGATGAGTTTAGATGAATGATAGACAAAATCTTTAAATCCACTAGAATGACATAAGTTACAATCCACAAGATTAAGACATAATCTTTTTGCATACATAGATATGTGATTTGAATACATGATTAGTTTAAGAATTGATCATTGATAGCTTTGAACTAAAATAGTGCATGGACCATAGGTATAAAATGGATGAGGATAAAATCTGATCAAATATATTCAATATTTTCGAAATAGATCTAATAAGATCATATATTTCACATTGAAAATACCAATCAAAACTATATGGTGAGATGAAAAATGAGTTAAATCTAGAGATAAATCCATAAATATGGATAATGTAACATTGAGTCATAGGTTTAAGGAGGTTAGTGAATATGTTGTAGCATAGATGCATGCATCAGTTAAAAAAAAAAAAAACTTAATATCTTATTTGATATACTAAAACTTTTTGTACAGAAATAATATCTCTCATTACCAAGGGAAATAATGAATTTGGAGAAGCCCCTTAATAGTTTTAACACTCCATGAAGTAATCATATAAACCCCCTAATTTGATACCAGATATTAATTATAGTTTATAATTCAAACATAAAACACTCAAGGAATATTCTCAGATAATGAATACATAGAATAATAATATTATATTATTTCCTTATTCAACTTATTACATACAAAAATATTACAAATCTATATGAGAAATGTATTTCCTATATTTGGGATGGTGAGATCCATACAATTTCTCACACAAATAATCAACCCACTTTATACAAAATATATTGTTAGTACAATATATTTAGATAACTGAAAAATAAATAAAACTAACCCATATATTATTGTTATTATTTATAACAATAATATATCACATAAACACTTATTAATGTATTATTGTTTAACTAGAAATAATTACGTTATTAAAAATTAATAATGTGAACACACCTTAAAACTAAAGTGGAAAGACCAAACCTTAAACATGGTTAAATATTACACACTTTACCTTTAGTGCTTAAAACAAACTTAGTTCTTTTCATGCCTTAGTTTTTTTTTAATTTTTTTGAAATTTTATTAAACAACCAAAGACAAAGGTCTCAAACATCACTACATACTTTGTTTTGGTGCACTAAAATTAACTTTCACATTTAATTACATACTCATAAGAGTTTTTTTTGTTTTATTGCTTGTTTTTTTAAAGTTGTTTGTTTTAGTAAACTGAGTGTTGCATGTATGATCTCTCCCATCCCCTTTAGGGAACTCAGGTGTCCAAAAGTGTTCATTATTTACCTTTTTTGATTTAGTACAAAATTTTGAAAAAAAATTCATTAATTCCATCCCTAAATCTATACTATTTAGGTGACTCAAAAATGACCATAAAGTCTTTTCACTTGTCTTTATTTTTTTCATGCATTTTGGTTTGTGAGTGGGAGTTCATCGGCTCCTCACATGTTATTTATGGAAGTGTTGACCTGGGAATTCATCTCCTAGCATATTTTAAACCCCACTCGATGATGGAGTATATAAATTGAGATGGTGAAGCACTGGGATGCTAGTTTGAACAATTAAACTACCTTCATTAACAACTATTGCCCTCAAAATGTATGATCAACTTAGATATCACACTACACTAAGAAAGTGATTGATGTAGTGTTTTTAAAAATAATAAGACATTTTCACAAAAATTCAATTGATGTATATCTAATCTATGTGAGGATATATTATGTTAACCACACTTGGGACCATCTAAAAATGAACAAAAATTGCTAGTTTAGAATAACCCCACTTATTGTGGACATATTATTGATGCAGGGTGAGTAGCCTAAAGTTCCATATTGAAGTACAATCTCTTGAGAAAAGAGGGGGCTTAAACACCCTTATTTTCATGTGCTTTTAATTTTTAGATTAATAATTAGAACCCTCTCAAGAGTGATTATATTGATGTAATTCAACAATGCTATGCAAATTTATCAATTTTAGGATTTGGGATGTTACACATAAGTGTTTGTGTCATTTTAAATTTTCTTGCATGGTTTTGAGTCAAAATATCCATATTTATTTACCATACCACATCAAAACTAGTCTTGTTTATACATCACTCCTTTATTTGAAGAGATGTTACACTACCCATTTGACATCATACATGGGCCTTAGTCTTTTATCAACCTTTGTGTGTGTCACTTGTTTAAAAAGGGTGTCATTATGATGCCTAATTCATTTAAATATTTGTACCTTAAAGCACTGAAAAAAACCATTGATCATATATTTAGAGTGTGATAAACATCATTACATTGATCAAATTGTTTCATAGACTTGTTTTCTTAGTGTCCAAAATTCTAATTTTGAAACCAAAGTCACATGTGCCTTTTGGATCTTTACCTAGTATCATTATATCATTTGTTCTTGTCTAGTTTCCTGTCTATTTAAATAATCCTAATTTTTTATATTGATTTTAAAATTAAATTTGACAAGTTCATATCCAAAAGTTGATTAATTTTTTCCTGTGCCTTGTGTAATTTTATCCTAGACACCGATCTTTATATTTTCAATTGTGCAACTTAGGTTAATTATTTATTCAATTTTAAAACTATTGTTTGTGCCTAGATTTGGGAGAAATGGCCTATATTATATATGCCTATTTTTTCATGCCTTATAACAACTGACTAGTTCATGTTTAAATTTTAATTCCTAGTTTATGCCCAAGTGTTTCAAATTTGTTAGAATAAATATCATACCTTATTTTGTTTTAAGATTAGATTTCATGCCTTTTTCAAAAGACCTAGCACATCTATTTTGAGCCTAGATTTTTTTCCTTCTATAAAAGACTTAGCAACTTTTGTTTTATTTAGATTAGACTTGTTTAAAACACTTTGTACCTAAATTTTGGCATTCTAGTTTTGTTCATCCACTTGAAATTTTTTTGTAAGACATTTGATGTTAGACTATTTTAGACCATGTTTTAGCATAAACTTTTTGGATATACATCCCCACCTTTTAGACCTAGTTAGACCAAGTTCAAACCATTTTTACTTTAGACATTATTTTAAGAGTTTGTATAGATCTGATATTTTTTTAAAAACATTAATCATTGATTAAAATATGTCTTTCTATACTCATAGCCGAGCAATGTATAATCTAGGATATGATAATATGGTCACATAAGAAGATTTTGTTCAAGACCCTTATGATGATGATGTATTTTATGAGATGGATCCATATCCTCCTTACAACACTCAATCTAGGGAATAAAATCCAAGATCCTTTATCACACTATTTGGTTAATATGCGTCCACACTCAGATTAAGACCAAAGATAAATAGTGCAGTACCTAGCTAGCATACCACTAGTTGTAAATAAAGCTAAACAACAACCATACTATGTTATAATGACTTTGGCATATGATCCATATTTTTTTGATAATCACTTGATTTCAAACAAGGAAAAATATTTAATTAGAGTCACAGAGGTAGGGGCTAAGTTTTCAGTAGAATTCCTCCAAAAAATTTTGCCAAGTCTAGTTAGAGTGCCTCTCAACATACCATACAATCAAACCATTAAGAAAGCCTCTTCTATCAATCCTCAAGATCTCATGCCAATGACATAACAAGACCCATGTATGCTTTTCATAGTAAATTACCTCATAGAGGACAATTTTATATAGATTTAGATAACATATAGGACCTATATAAACTTAGTGCATAATTTCAATAGCATAACCATGTGCATAATTTCAATAGCATAACCATGTCCAATACTCCAATTATCAAGATAGATCCTTTAACAAGAGTCTTAATAAAATTAACTAGCCAAGAAAATTTGGTTATAGACCCATTCATGTAAATTAGTTGAGTTGGAAACATGTTCAATTTTCTAGCTATTGAAGAAGTGTATACTACTTCTACACAGATAAATGTGCCCAACATAGTGGATAACATGAAAGTGTCATCCAATCAAGACCAAAGTGGTTTAATTACACAAATAACTAGTCCAAAATAAGTGCCTTTAGTAAACACCATGAGAGGTTTGCAATAATATGGGAAAGGAACTTATACCCCCCAACCACAACAAGCTACCTCTAATCCTCAACCAACTACTTCATCAAGCATGTGATCACAAGGATTAAGTAGTTATTAAACCACTAGTGCATTGACTGAATAAAAATAATGAATGTTACTCCACCATTAAAAGTGATGATTAACACTCCAAACCAATAGGCATAGTCTAATTTACCACTATCATAGAGATAAAACATTTCACCAACTGAATAGGGGGAAACTAATGTTCCACCTCATTAGGTAGTGACAATTATACCTCATTATCTAATAAATAGCATATCTCTATTGGTTAGCAACAAATGTTGAATATCCATCAAGCATCCACTTCACAACAAGTGTTTATGCAACAATGAGGTACTGTTATTTGTTAGAATAATGTGTGTATAATCTTACCTAGGTAGTATGTTTTTACCTATGGTAAGTTATTTATTACCTAGGGTAGATATTAGTTACCTAGGTAATTGAGTGTTTTACTATTGAGATATTCTCAAAAATATTTGGTTACACGTAACTATTGGAAATTGAATATATTCAGTTATCTATATTGTATACATAAGACAAATAGTTTATTTTCTTACTTAACAAAATATTTACATTATATATTATATTAGTTAGATAGATTTATTCATGATAAATATAGAGAGAATTAGGAACATCAGTTATTGTTTTGGTGTGAGATAATAAATACATTTATTTATTCTCTAAAATTGTTTTGTAAGCTCTTATTATGGGTTCTTTCACCTAGATTGATCCTTCGAGTCCTGTGTATCTCAAGTGTATTCTAACATGGTTTCAAAGCATGGAGTTATAGTTGAAGATCCTCATACCTATAATTTTTAAACATATTTTAGTTATTAACACAGACCAAAATATTATTTTATTGTTATGTTCATAATATTTGATAATTTGGCTCTTATTTACAATTCTTTTTGCAATTTTTGTACTTTTATGATTATTTTAGACCATATATGCATCCAAAATTAGAAAACAAATTACAATGGTGTATAAAATTGAGTTTGGATTCCTATATACTTCTAAAAATCCAATTTGGAAGTTTTTGTATAGTCCTTCTAGGCAAAAACTAGAAATCTATTTTTTTTTTGGCAGACTCTAGTAATAGTTTGGTTTTTGGCTGTAGAAAATATGAGACCTATTATAGAAATATTACTCAACCAAATTTCATGTGGTTATAATATGTACACAAAAATAGGATTTTATATAGTGTTTTGGACCCATTCAATAGGGAAAATATAGTCAACATGCCATCTGCCATCTAGTCATATGATTTTCTTCAACTTGGAGGCCTTACACTGCTCAAATTTGAAATTTGACACTTGGAGGCATTAAAAGACAATCCAAGTGTAGTAAAATAATTTAGAATTTCCTTAGCATATATATAATTTTGGAAAGGTTATGCAGAGCCCATCTTGAAGGTGTTGTGCAAAAATCTATTTCCAAATTTTTGCTAATTTTTTGAATCCTCCTTAGAATTCCTTTAATCACCACAACTTGCTGGAAGTATTTCTAAGAAAGATAATTATTTATATCCTCCATCACACGTTTGGGTTATTTTTTTGGATTTTTCTTATTAATTTTTACCTTTGAAAAGGTATAAAAGCGAGTTTTTGGGATATTGTTCATAAAATTGACTTTATTTTAGTGGCCAAGTTACTTTTGTTAAGAAATTGGTTGGGTGAAGGTCCTAGGATAAAATCCCTCTTTTTTTAAAAAAATATTTTTTGTTTTCTTAAAAATAATATAGTACCTTTGAAAAAAAATTAAGGGTCAAAATTCCATCAAAAGACATTAAATTGTAATGGGAAGGGTTTAATTTTTTTGAACTTTTGTGAAGAAAGTTACAAAAGGAATGTCTATCTTTTTTGTCTATATCATATTCATCTTTGAGAATGGATTCTTAATTATTTAAACCTCTAAAATCCACAAATTATCATGTTTGTAAGCCTAAAAATTAATAACTTCTTTATTCATAAGGCTTATGGAAGATTTTTGACAACAATACATGTGCAACATTCACCACTGAAAAGGACAAGTATGCATATGGTTTCAAGTATTATTAGACACTTGAATTGATTGGCCTCAACATTTTAGATAGTATTTATTTCCAAATTATAGATTATAAAACATCAAAATAGGTATGGGATGAGTTTAAAAACTAATTTGGCAAAATAATGAATTCAAAATGTTGTAATTAGATGCAGAATTGAGTGTTTTATCTCCATCAAATTTCCCATATATAGATGATTTTTTGGCAAAATTAAAGTTTATTAGATCATAGTTGAAAGATGGTGAAAAGGATAAAAGTGATAAGGAGTGCATATTTATGATTTTTTTTTTAAATTTAAAATACCATATAGTGTATTTTACTCTACCTTTTATACCATGATGGATACATTAGGTGATGAACTCAAATGGCCTTCCTTTCATATTTTTTGTGAAAGACTAACTAGAGGGAAAAAAACTAATGGCCTTAGATGCTATACCTAGTTATAGTCATGCTTTAGTAGTTAAAACCTCAAAATGAAAACCATCACCTGAATTAAAGTAGAAGTCACGATCCTTTAATAAATTCATAGACACCACTACATAGTCTTCTCAATCTTCTAAGAACAAAAAGTCTTTTAAGAAAAAAAATAAAATTTATGGTCCTTGTAATTTTTGTGGTTGTCCTAATCATGATGAAATTATATTTTTTAATAAGATGGTAGCATAAGAGGAAGTATTAAAACATCAAAACATTTTTTTGCCTTCTCCATCCTCTACTCCTTTTACAAGAAAAGAGAAAACACTCTCATTCAGGGCTATATATTCATCACATGATTAATGGATTTTTGACTCAGGTGCCTTTCATCATCTCACACATTCTCAAGATCTCTTGTCTTTTATTATAGATTGTAATACATCACATATTGTCATGGAGAACTCTTCATAGATTGATGTTTTGGGATTAGGTACTATTAGAAAACAAGATTGTTGTTTTAATGATGTATTACTTGTCCCCAAAATATATTCTAATCTTCTATCTGTGTATCAAATATGTCATTCTTATATTGGTAAAACTATGGAGTTTACTCCACATAATGTTTTAATAAGAGAATGTAATGATCCTAGTAAGATAGTTTCTACAAGTATAGCAGATCATTTTACAAGACTTTACACTTTTGATAAGTTTGAATCTCCTCTAGGAATTATGGTTCTTCACTTGTAGCACATGGTGATAGTCTTATTAAATTGTAGCATGAAAGGATAAGGCATCTAAGTTTTGGTTATATGAAGAAAATGATTAATCAAATTCTTGTAAATGGCCTTCTTAAGCTCTCATGTATTGATGGAATATATATTAGATTTATAGTTGGTAAACAACACCAGGATCTACTTAAAATTGGAAAGGCCACATGTACACATGCCCCCTTATAGTTGGTTCATAGTGATTTGATGTCTTTTCCAACTCATTATTTTTAAGGGTAAAATATGTACTCACATTCATTGATGATTTTACTCGTAAAACATGGGTATATTTTCTCAAGTTGAAAAGTGAACTATTTGAGACCTTCAAGTCTTTCAAAGCCTTTATTGATAAATAATAATCTCTTTCTCTCAAGAATATATGCATAGATAATGGGGGGAGAGTATGATAGTAATAATTTTTTAGATTTTTTTAGTGAACATAGCATTAAATATCAGTTCACTATACCATACACACCCTAAAAAAATGGTGTAGAAGAGAGGGATAATTAAACATTAAAAGAGATGGAAAATTTCATGATTAATTCTAAAAATTTGGGTTCAAAATATTGGTTTGAATCAGTAAATTGTACAAACTACATTGAAAACTACATGCCTATCAAATTTGTGAATAATATGACACTTGAAGAAGCTTTATCTAGAATCAAGCCTAATATTTTGGATTTTCATGTTGTTGGGAGTTAGGAATGGCATTTATTCCTCATGACAAATTAAAAGCATTGGAGAAGAAAATCCAACCACTTATTTTTGATGGCTATTGTGAAGATGTAAAATTTTGTCACCTTTTATGATCCTATCTCACATAATGTATTGTTTCAATGGGATTTATGTGTTGATGAGCTACCCACTCCATAGGAGTATACATATATTTCTCCTCCTCCTCCTTCTATAGATGAAAGCAAGGATTTGATTTTTATTGATCATGTTGAGGATGATTTTGATGTTTCACTGATTCAACCACCATAACTATATACTCCATCATCTATGCCAAAGTGGGCACAAAACACTCTATAGGTAACCGGTTCTTTTTTTGGTGATCCATCTAACTCTCATCATACTTTTTCATATACATATGGTGTTTCTCTTATGGGAAAATTGATTAATGATGATCTAGTATTATTTTTTGAGTCCATTGGTAAATTTTAGTTTGATGATGCTATGTATGATGAGTATTATTAATTGATGAAAAAACATACATGAGATCTTATTCCTCTTCCTAAGTAAAGAAAACTTGTAAGATGTAAGTGGGTATTTAAGACCAAATATGTTATAGATGGATCAATTGATAAGTATAAATCTAGATTAGTAGCTAAGGTTTTTTCACAAGTTGAAGGAATAGATTACTTTGAAACCTTTGCCCCTGTAACTAAGATGGATTCTATTAGGTTTGTACTTTCTCTTGCTACTTCACATCATTGGTCAGTTTTTCATATGGATGTGAAGAGTGACTTTTTGCATGGTGATCTCTAGGAGGAGATCTATGGATTAGCCTCTTGGATTTGTATAGGACTCACCATTATTTTGTAGACTTGATCATTCTCTTTATGGTCTCAATTAAGCTCCTCAAACTTGGTATGAGAAGATGGAATCTTTTATTTTGAGTTTTGATTTCCATCATTGTGAATAAAATCATAATGTGTCTATCCTAAAGCAAGGTGAGGATATTGTGATATTGGTTTTATATGTTGATGACCTTATCTTCACTAGTAGTTTAGGCTCCTTAATTCAGGACATCAAAGACAAGTTGATAGATAGGTTTGACATGACAGATCTGAGACTTTTGAATTATTTTCTTGTCTTTAGGTTCATTAGTCTTCTAAGGGTATCTCCATTAGACAATAAAAGTATGCAATAGATCTTCTTCACAGGTTTGGCATGGCTGATTGTAAGCTTACCCCCACTCCATATCAGTCAAGTGTTATGTTATCTACCACTTTCATGACTCCTCTTATTGATTCAACATTATATCGACAACTTGTAGGTAGTATTTTATACCTAACTCATATATGTCTTGACATTACATTTTCTTTGAACCTCATCTCTCAGTTTCCACATAAGCCTCATGAGAGTCATTAGCTAGTAGCCAAGTATATTTTACACTACATTTAGGGCACCACACACTTTGGTATTCAGTACACAACATAGAGTTATCCATATGTTGTTAGATATAATAACTCCTTATGTTTTGATTATGAGATGGTGTTAGAATAATGTGTGTATAAGCTTACCTAGGTAGTATGTTTTTACCTATGATAAGTTATTTATTACTTAGGTTAGATATTAGTTACCTAGGTAATTGAGTGTTTTACTATTGAGATATTCTTAACAATATTTGGTTGCATGTAACTATTAAAAATTGAATATATTCAGTTTTTTCTATTGTATACATATGACAAATAGTTTATTTTCTTACTTAACAAACTATTTTTCAAGTAAGAAAACAAACTATTTATCATATGTATATAATAGAGAAAACGTAATATATTTATTTTTCAATAGTTATGTGTAACCAAATATTCTTGAGAATATCTCAATAGTAAAACACTCAATTACCTAGGTAACTAATATCTACCCTAGGTAATAAATAAATTACTATAGGTAAGAACATACTACCTAGGTAAACTTATACACACATTATTCTAACGCTATCCAAAAAGTGTCAATAAATAAATAATTACATTTTGTACAAAACATGCATGAAATTCAAAGATATGTCCTTGTTTCATAACAAGTTCCCCTTACCCAACTAGGTTTGACTAGTCATAGTAAGTCCCTAGTCAACCTCAATAGGCACAAGAATTCACCCAAATACATGTACTTCTATCTCAACCATAATTCCTTCAAAACTAGGCATATATACCAAATATAAACCAAAATATCACACTATAACACATGCAATTCCAATAATTACATCATAATCTATGAATGTATGTTACCAATCAATTACCTAACCAAACCAACATTCTAAAGTAAACCATACCTCCATTATACACTAGTCAAAGTAATCCACTTTTGAATACCCAATCTTTGCCTCAGGCCAAAGTTCCATTAAATTTATTGGCATAAGAACTACAACAAATAAAGGATGAAACTGCTACCATCTAATCTAGGAAATAAACCAAAAAGTTTAAGCTGGATGACATGTGTTCTTACACATTCAATATGGAATATTTTCAATTACCATTTCCTCTAGGGTACGAACCACCAAAATTTGAAAAATATAAGGGTAAAGGAGACCCTAAGGCCCATTTAACCAAATTATTTATTTCTTGCCATCTAGTGTCTTATAATGACATATACCTCCTACTTTTTTTTCTTTGAAATTTATAATGAAAGGATTTGGAGTGGTTCCTAAAATTAATGAAGAATTCAGTGTTTGATTTTCATGACCTTTTAGATAAGTTTATAAAACATTTCTCTTATAATCTCAAACATGATATTTTGTTGGTAGATTTGACTCAATCCAAATAGAAGGTTAGGGGAAATTTTTCAAGTTATCTATAGTGATGGAGAGCACTTGCCAACTATTTCACCCATATCTTACCAAACAAGTAATTATCTACTGTGTTTACCAAAATTTCCCATGACAAAATATCTTACCATCTAGAGCTGTAGTGTGCACACACTTTCAAGGAGATCATTAACAAAGGTTTATTAATTAAAGAATCTATTATTAATAAATGGATTATTAGGTTAACCTCATATAATCAAATTCAAACCCAAAACTAAAGAAATGGCCAAAATCAAAATACAAACCAAGTCTAAATGTAAGTGTTGGCACTAGCTTGGGCTAGTAATTATGAAAAATCCAAGTTGTTTAATAGTAAAAAGAATGTTTTTAGAAATAGAGTAACCAATTCATGACATGTCCAAACATTTAAAACACCATCTACTCAACCAATGACACAAATGCAAATTACTCCTCAACAATAACCCATTCAAGAAGCACAACCTTTATAGCAACCTAGTCCAACTCAATAAATGCAACAACCTTTACCTTTAAAAACCCCTTATCTAAGGAGATATGTGCCAACTCATTACATCTGTAATGACCTTAGAAAGCCCATTGAATCCATGATTCTCAATTTATCCACTACTAATCTAATTAGTTGGTCAATTCTAAAACACTATCCTGAGGGAATTCCTTATTTAGATTGGTATAGACAAAATGAATTTGGTAAATACCATCGAGTTAATGGGCATAATTTACACCATTATGTGCAAACCAATCACCTTATTGAAAATATGTTAGAAAATAGGGATATAACATTAGTTAATAGAGCTTCTACATCCAATCTAAAATTGGGCATTTATCAAAACCCTTTTCCACAACATAATAACAACAAACAACAACAATAATACCAATAGTAATAACGATAATGAAAACTAAATATATGGAACCAAGGATAGAATGATGCTAATACCCAATAGACTTACCATACAGTTGCACATGACTACAAAAATTTATATTTCATCTTATGGGAGGTTGTGTTTCCACCATTACCATCAATCTAAGACTAAGTGTTAATCGAAAAGGAATCTATTTATGAGGCTAAAGGAATCTATTTTTGTTAAAGCCTTGAAAAATCCTTAAGACTCTAATTCTACTCGAGGGTATCAACATGTCACTTGGACAAATTGAGTATCAAAAAGACTATATTGAGTGTGAGTCTACCATGTGGGTAATTGATGGTTCACCTTGAGACAAAATGGTAGTAGAGAAGATCAATGAATTGGTTTAAATTAATATATCTAATGGTGCAGAATCTCCAAAAGCTATAAAGGCTAAAAAATCTAAGTAAAAGAATGAGCGAAAAGCTTTGAAGACTAAAATAAATGCAAACAATACCACAGTCACTTTAACACTCTACAAAGATAAAGTGAGTATAAAAAAGACTCCATTAAGCACAAATATAACACGTATTAACATAATAGGTACCAGTGCCCAAAAAAGCCAAGAAAGCTAAATAGTTTATAGAATGAAGGGGAAGGAAGATGCAAGTAATTAATAACCATAGAAGCCTCCATGTATCCATGCTTCGAGAAACTATGGGTAGAATACAAATAGGAGTAATAGTTGAAATAGAATGAAAGAGATAGTTATAAAAAATAATGGAATCAAGATACAAGCTATTTAGTTATAACAACATCCAAGTTTTGGATCCAAAATTTACAGATAGGTAGTTGGAATCTGAGTAAGTTATAGTGACCCATGATGGATATTTTGGGATACAAGTAGTTGATCAAAGGATCAAATGAAAAGGGGGAAGATCACTATAGATTCATCTAGATCAATAGATATTTTAGAAGCTAGTTTTGGAAGCATTTTCTATTGCCTTAATAGGTTCCTCTGTTCAGGGATCAAACATTGTATTCTATGCATTTTTCCTTATATACTTTGTTCTCTTATCAATCTATGAAGAGAGAGTGGTGTTTTGTGAAATTATAGTCTCTTTATAATTCTTAATTCTTATTTTATTTTATGATTCTTTTTAATCTTTGAATAAACATTGAGATTTTTGATCATGCTATATGCTCTTTAATCCTATCAGTGAATGTTGTTTAAACTAATATTGTGTTGTTCAAATATATGAGGATTCAGGTTATCTTTTCTATTACAAGCCTTTAATTTGGTCTATATTCTATGATGGAATTATTGATCATGATTTATGCTCCTTAATATTTCAATAAATTCTTTTAGTACTAATTAATGTGTTGTTTGGTAGAGGAATACAATCTTGGTGCATCACCTTAGTAGTTTAAGTATTTATTTTATGCATCAATTATTTTCTCTTTAACTCAAACATAAAAGAGAAGAGCCAAATTATAAAAAATATTAAGGTCATTTCAAGGGTCAAGTCTAACATATTTGAAAATTCCCATGACTTTTGTGATTAGTTTCAAAATTAAGCATCAATAGTTTTCCTAGCATGCCCTATGTAACAAAGTCTAACTAAAAGTTCATGAGCAAGCATCCTTCAAGAGGTAGGCCAACTACAAGATCTAAACCAACTATAAATCTAATACACATAATATCACCATTAGTAACTACTTCAAGAAGAAGGTTAACCTATCAAAATACACTACGAAGTCAAATGGCCATTCAGGCTCTACCTAGGAACTTTATCAATTGGAATGGTGGAAGCCCCCTTATCCTGCCAACACCTCCTGATACATGGGACCCTATTATAGATATTTATATAAAATAATTACCTAAATTTACTATAAATTACTTCAAAACTCCATCTGAGCATCTTCAAGATGTGGCTAATGTATGCACTTTCCACTTTATCACACAACAAAATATAGCCTTGAGACTACTCGTTGCCTCTTTAAAAAGAAGGGATCTTGATTAGTATAGATATTTAGTTCCAAATTATATTGTAAAATAGGATAAATTAGGAACTAAATTATATGTTATATTCAATTAATAATTGGATAGATCATCCCTCCTATAATAATTAATCACTATTAAGAGAGCTCCCCAAGAAGCAATGAATGATTTCAACACTAGATTTCAAAATACATGGCTAATAATCCCAATATTTGATCAACCACCTATAGGTATGGAAATTATTTTATATATTAAGGATTTTAATTATGATATCTTATTCATGATCCAATCACTAGGAGGGTAGACCCTTCTTGATGCTTATGACCTTGTTGTAAGAGCATAAAATAACTTGATAGATGCTAAGAAATTACCCCCAAGGCCTCCTATGCCTTTGTTTCCTAAAATATCTCTCCATGTTTAAGAAGAGGTCCCTAGAAATTCTTAATTCAATAATTCCCTATACACTTTTCCTTCATCTCAAGGGACATCAACCACAATTCCATCTTGTTCCTCATTGGAAATGAATGATGCCAAGAACATCTGTAGAACCTTTTCTAATGAAATTCTCAATCTCAATAGGAACCAAAATTCATATCAATGATCTACTTACCAAGTATTTCAAGTGAATATACCCTTATATCATCCAAATTAATATCAAGGAACTCAAATAAAAAATCCATCATAACCATCCAATTAGATCATTCCTATACCTGCACCATTTCAGATAGTTCTGCCAAGCTCATGAAGAGAACTAGTCCCTGGAAAAAATAATATGGTGGAAGAGAAAAATTCATGGTGTTATCCTTGTAATGAATCTCACATACCAAGTGATTTCCCCATGGGAAATTTATATCAAATAATATCTGAATAAAGAAGGATGGGAAACCAAGAAACTACCTCATTAGGACCATATAAGTTACCCAGAGTTTAGAATGCAACCATGGTGGATCAGATGTAAGGAATATAATTGGAAAAAGAAGGACATATTTCCCATGAAATTTTTTTATTATCATGAATTTAAGGTTAAGAATTTTGGTTCATTAATGAGGCATCCACCGCTAAGATTCTGGTTTAGTCTAATTATTTTACACAGTTAGAAAGGAAAATGGTAGAATAATTTTTTCCTACTATTAATACTCAATCAAGAAAGGTGCCATTAACTCCAGCTATTTAAGTCCATATGATAATAAAAGATGTTCCAATGACTATATAGAATCAAAGAATATACAATGTAGTAATTTAAATGATAAGGTATCCACAATGCTCTAGAGTATAGCCACCTAGACAAATCAATGTGGTAGAAAAACTATAGAAAGTTCTTGATAATGTCTCATTTTGGTATATCTTGGCCATTCCTAAACAAAAGTAACTATTGAAAGAATAAATAAAGGATCAAAATGATCCAAATTCTAGTGCCAAAAGTGAAAATCCATAAAGTATAGGTAAATAACAACTAAAAACATCCCAACTACAACAACCATCAACCTTGGTGAATGCCAAAAAAGAGGTATACAAATTTAAACCTAATCCTTTCTATATGAATCTTATAGTGGGTAATAAATTGCTTCATAATTCTATGATATAACTAGGTGCATGTACTATAATCATGCCTAAGTTAATAACTAACAACCTGAAGATTAAGTATGAACCACTAACCAAAGGAGTCATGTAGCTTGATGGGAAATCAATACAAAACATAGGGATAAATAGAGGGCTTCCATTATAGTTGTATTATTTCCCAAACATAAATGTTTTAAAGGATATATTAGTCATAGATATCCCTCACATTTTTATTTTATGATTATCTAGGGACTTTACAACTAAAATTTGAGGGTACATATCTCTTGTCCAATCACATTTTATTCTAAAAACCAAATAAGGTTCAAAGATGAAGGCATTATTAGAACCTCTTAACAAAGAGTATATTACTGATCAAGTAATGTCAAACTTCAAAGCATCCCACAAAATGATTATTAGATAAGAAAGAGTATATATGGAGGAATGAACCAAAGATGATGATAATCAAAAGGGTGAAAATTATCTCTCAAATATGACACCCAAAGAACTTTTTAGTAATTTTTGTAGACACCTAAATCTAGCCACCAATAACCTCTAATCAAGATTTTGACCAATTTCCACCAAAGTGCACAATTTAGCCTAAAAACACTAAATCAAATTAAATGAATTTAGATTGACATATTCAACTACTTATTTTAGCTAAAGTATCATTAAATGGGGTAGTGTAATTTATGGGCCAACTAACTTTGATAAGTTCATTTTGAGTTAAAATACCAATTTTACACCTAGGTGTTATGGATTTCTCTTTCATATCAAATCTCTTGCATGAGACATGTGTTTTTATTATTTCATGTTGTTAACATCATAAATGGGATAATGTATCCAAAACATCTAACATCATATTCTAATTCTAATCCAATCAAATTTTGGAATAATAACAAGGCATTCAGATCAATTTGAGTAAATTGTGCACAAAGTGCCTAAACATGCTTAAGATCTAATTAACTCAAATTAGAGCCTAATAAAAAATTCCATGAGAACTTGTTGAATAATTTGTTTTATAAATGAATATGGAATATCTACATCATCAAGTGACCTCATTTCTTGGGAAGACATCCCTAGGCCATAAATGCCACAAATATCAAGATTCATACCCTCCATGACTCTTAATTGCCACTTTTTTCAATGTCATGATGAGGATAATTATAAACTTAATTACAAAAAATTTAAATTAATCTTCAACCACACATCTTCATCTCTGGATGGATGGTTTAGGTTGATTTTTATCAATCTCAAAAATCTATAAATAGAGAGTCCATGAACATCATTTCTAAGATGAATTTGTGTAAAGTTATAATGTAAGATTGGTTTTAAAAGATTCATGAAAACTAGTGTTACCATGACAAATTGATTCCAAGCCAATCCAAGATAAATCTAAATGTGCCAAGGAGAGATGGAGTTAACCAAAATTCTATTGATAAGGACTTCATGAGCACAAATCGAGCAAGCCAACTAAATAATACTTTTGAAGCATAAAGGAATGTAAGGAATCTATGTTTTCTTGCATTTTAGTTGTTCTTTATCATTTGAATTTCTTCACTAAGGTCACCCTAGTAACTAGGCATGAATATTTTAGTTTAGTCTATTTTTGATTTGATTTCATTCACTAACACAACACTAATCTCCTCTTCTTAGTCAAAGTCCTAGTTCACATAATGGCATGCCAAGTGGGACCTCCCTAGCCTTGCAAAAATGGTCACAAAGATTTATCAATAAACTCACTAATATTTTTATTGTATAATATTGGATTGGGAGGCCAAAAAGAGTGAAAAAATTATGTAAAAAAAATGTTTTTCTGTAAGTCACAGTTTTGTAAAAACACAGTCATGATATTGTACTGCTAGTTGGTTGATTGTCTTGTAAATGGTAGTATTATAAATTAGACAAGTGGTATTTTGATTAGATATTTGTGTTTTATTTTTGTATTAAAAATGGTTTTTTTAGGTTATACAATATGATTACTATCTCAATAGTGAGATTGTCTTTCTATTAGTAGGGTTATTTTAATGAGTCACTATATTGTCTAACCATTAGCGATTAAGCAACAATACTGCAACTAGCTAAGTAGCAGGATTGTCCTAATATTAGAAAGATCATATAGTTGAGTCATGGTATTGTGACTAACCCATCTATGATTATTAATAATACCAAAACTCTCACAGTAGTGGTATTGTCCTACAACTAGTAGGATTGCTCTGTGTTGTAGTGGGATTCTTCTATGTAAAAAACTTGAGAGCTTTCTTTTTCAAATTCATTATTTCAAACCAAAATATCTTCAAGGCTAAATGACATGATAACATTTTTTTTGTTTTATCCTTTATTTGTTATTCCTTTCTTATCATCGGTCTTGCTACTAATTATAACCACCTTTGGGAAAATTAGTACCATTAATCTATAACATTGTGTCCTAGTTATAACCACCTATGGGAAAACTAGGGGAAAATTTTGTTTATTAACCCTTGACGTACCAACTTTCCACTTCTTATGCCATGTTGTGCCTTTTTACCAACTATGCTTGTTTTGTTTGAATTAACTACTACACTAGTCAAAGTCCTCCACTGTAGGGTGGAACTATAGTGACTTGAGGTACTACTCTAGGAATATATATAGGTATTACTTGATACTTTTTGAGGTTAGCTTAGTCACCCCTTTTCTATGCTCTCATCATTTTCTGATCAACCTATGTTTGAATGCTCTCATCATTTTGTGAGCAACCTAAGTTTGAATGCTCTTTTTATTTTGAGAGCAACCTAAGGTTGAATTCTCTCATTATTTTAAGAGATTGGACCATTTAGTGCCTCATCATTCTTGATCAAGTTGAGATACCTTAAAAAAATTCTAAAAACATTTACAAAACTTCTAGAAAAGAATAACAAAAACATGGACCACTTCTTTGCCTTAAAGATTCTTGGAACCCTTACTAAGTTTTAAGCAAACCACTTGACACTTAGTTTCCCCATATTATTTGGCATTTTTTCTCATGCACTTACCATTTTACAAGACTATTCCTATTCTTATATAGTATCCATTCTATTTATTTTCACTAGTTATCATTTTTCTTCTCATTCCCTTGGAGAACTACATTTGGATTGAAGTTTTTTTATTGGATATTACATATATGGAACTATGCAGGTAGAATCCACTTGCCTAGTACATATGGAGACAACTCAACCACCCCCTTCCTTTTCTTCTATTCCCCCATTTTGATCATATGTTAAGTTGTCACCAATTTTATAAGTTAAATGTTTGTATGGCTTATATTGAGTGTTTCTTTGTTTGTTTCTTTATTATTTTGTTTGTGTGCTTGGTGTTTTGATTTCAACACTACTACCTTAATTTAGTTTATGTGTTTTCATTAGGTGATTCCTTGCCCAAACTTATACTTGAATCCATCCATATTAATATTTTTACATTTTCATCATTGTTTCTATCATTGGTACATTTATTCTATTGAGTATTGGATTATGGGAGTCAGTCCTCGTGCATATTTCAGTCACGTCCTCATGATGTTATACCATGATTCCTATCAACATGTGATAAAACAAATCTTATTTTCAAGAAGTCTATTTATCAATGGTGGCATCAACATCTCTTCGATATCAACATCTGGATTCAATCCCAAGCATATCCCAAATAGAGTAATTAACCATGAAATGTTTTTAACCTTTATTGGTTTGGATGAGCATCTCTCTACTAGTAGGTTGTTCCAATTCATCATTACCCTTTTTGTTAATTTATCATTATCATTAACCAATTTTATCCTATTTTCCATAATTGAGGTCTAATTATTATTACTTCATATGGGTAAATCATTGCACACCATCCCACCTACATTTCTCAATAATTATATCCACCTTCAAGAAAATCATTGTTTTATCACCTCATCCTTTTTCTTACCTATACAAGGGCATGTTATTATCTTATTTTTATATTCTAACTAGGGAAGCTCCATCTTCTCAATGATTATAACTAGCTTTGGGAAAATCATTATGTTATCATACCACATTGCCACTATCAAGATACAATGCTTATAACCACCTTTGGATAAATCATTGTACACCATCTCACTTAAATTCTCAATGATTTTGACTAATTTTTAAATATCATTATGTTTTCACCCCATCATCTATCCTTTCTTTGGTCCCTTCATTTTACTTCTTATCAGGGGATCATTTGTCAACCTACTTGTGCAAACCATTCCCTCAAGGGTTATCATATAGTTAGTTTATCATCATTGTAGTTGTAGGCACATAGGAAATTTTCACTATTTAATAAGATTTTATAATGATTATATCTTGGAAAACCTTCCAAAATAAGGGAAAATTTTAGACACGTAAATCTAGCCACCAATAACCTCCAATCAAACTTTTGACCAATTTCCACCAAAATGCATAATTTGTCTTAAAAACACTAAAGCATATTAAATGAGTTAAAATTGACATATTCAAGTGCTAATTTTGGCTAAATTATCATTAAATATATTATTGTAATTTATGGGATAGCTAACTTTGATCAGTTCATTTCAAGTCAAAATACTAATTTTGTACTTGGGTGTTTTGGATTGTGCTTTCCTATCAAATTTTTTGCATGAGACATGTGCCTTAGTTATTTCATATTGGTAACATCCTAAATGGTATAATGGTTCCAAAACATCTAACATCACATTATAATTATAATATAATGAAATTTTTCACCAATAACAAGGCATTCTGATCAATTTGAGTAATTTGTGCACAAAGTGCTTAAACATGATTAAGAGCTAATTAAACCAAATTAGAACTTAATAAAAAATTCCATGAAATTTTTTTGAATAATTTTTTTTGGAAATGAATATTTAATATTTGCATTAATAGGTGACCTCATTTCTTGGGAAGACATCCCTAGGCCATAAATGCCACAAATATCAGGATTCATGCCCTCCATGCCTCTTAATTTCCCCTTTTTCCAATGTCATGATGAGGATAATTATAAACTTAATTAAAAAAAGTTTAATTAATCCTAAAGCATACATATTCATCTTAGGATGGATGGTTTAGGTTTATTTTGATTAATCTCAATAATCTATAAATAGTGAGGCCATGAACATCATTTCTAAGCTTAATTT
This sequence comes from Torreya grandis, assembly GCA_037957365.1. Lineage (NCBI taxonomy): Eukaryota > Viridiplantae > Streptophyta > Pinopsida > Cupressales > Taxaceae > Torreya > Torreya grandis. The sequence continues at coordinate 3,016,309 of JARHVA010001474.1, read as the reverse complement.
GTGCAAAGTTATAATGCAATATTGGTTCTAAAAGCATCATGAAAACTAGTGTTACCATGCCAAATTGATTCCAAGCTAAAGCCAAAGGTGCCAAGGAGACATGGAGTTAACCAAAATTCCATTGACAAGGACTTCATGAGCACAAATTGAGCAAGCCAATCAAAGAATACTTTTGGAGCATCAAGGAAGATAAGGAATGTGTGTTTTCTTGTATTTTAGTTATGATTTATTCATTTATATTTCTTCACTAATCTCACCTTAGTAACTAGGCATGAATATTTTAGTTTAGTGTGTTTTTGATTTGATTTCATTCATTAACACAACACTAATCTCCTCTTCTTAGTCAAATTCCAAGTTCATATAATGGCATGCCCAGTGGGACCTCCCTAGCCTTGAAAAAATGGTCATAAAGCTTTCTCAAAAAACTCACTAATATTTTTCTTATATAATATTGGATAGGGAGGCCATAAAGATTGAAACAATTGTGTAAAAAAATGTTTTTCTATAAGTCAGTTTTGTAAAAACATAGTCGTGATATTGTCCTACTAGTAGATTGATTGTCCTATAAATGGCAGTATTATAGTTTAGTCTAGTGATATTGTGATTAAATATTTTTGTTTTGTTTTTGGACTATGTTTTTGTGTAGGTTAGACAATACCAATACTATCTTAGTAATTAGATTGTCTTATTATTAGTAGGGTTGTTTTACTGAGTCACTGTATTGTCTAACCATTAGTGGTTAAGTGACAATACTACAATTAGATAAGTAGTAGGATTATCCTGCTATTAGCAGGATCATCTAAGTCATGGTATTGTGACTAACCCATCTATGATTAGTTAAAATACCACAACTCTCATATTAGTGGTATTTTTCTACAAGTAGCAGGTTCACTCTGTGCAGTAGTGGGATTGTTCTATGTAAAAAACCTGAGAGCTTTATTTTTCAGATTAATTATTTTAAACCAAAGTATCTTCAAGAATAAAGGACATGCTAACATTTTTTTGTAGGATAAATCTTTAAAGTGGATAAAAACATGTTTAGATCACGTTTTTCATGCATTAAAATGGATTAGGAATGTTATTTTGGTGTTTAAAGTAACATTTAAATTCTTAAGTGAGTTTTTAGTATGTTTTTCAAAGTTTTCAATTAAGACTAAGGGGTTAAATGAACACCGCCTCATTTTACATTTTGGATTAAAAATAAACTCACATTTCCAATTTTCTTCTCATCAATTAGTTATTTAAGTTAGGCTTTGTTTGGTAAAAAGAGGAATGCCATGTGTATACTCTTCCATTTGTCCCCTTTAAGGAACCCTTGCAATCAAAAGTACCATTCCTATTAAAAATAGCCTAGTCCAAGGATTATAAATAAAACCATCTAAATCACTCCCCAAAAACTCACTAAAATATTGGGTGACCTTGAAAATGACCTTAAAGTCTTTCTATTTTATGCTTTCTTTATTTTTATGCAAACTTGGTTTGCAAGGGGAACTTCATCACCTCCCATGAGTTCTTTAGGGAAGATTGGACCTGGGGTTTCACCTCCTAGAATTGACTTAATTTGGATCCTAATTAGATTTGAACATGGAACATAGTGGAACTTTAGACATCACACTACACTAAGTGAACAATATGATGTAGTGGTTGCAAAAAAACTAGACTCTTTTGCAACAAGCCAAGTGATACAGACCCAAAATCCATGATTTTCTTTTGCATCATTTGACATGAAAGTCATTGTGAAATTTACTCCCATATAATGTTTGGAAACTTTTATATCTTAGATAAATCACCACTTACTATGGAAGTATTATTGGTGCAAGGTGTGCCTCAAGTTCTATGTCATAGTACTATCATTTGTGAGAAGGGGAGGTCTAAAAACTTTATTATATAATTCACATTTACTTTTGGATGAACACTTAAAATCCTCTAAAACTATACATATTGATGGATTCCAATAATACCAAGAAACCTTATTAGTTTAGAGTCTAAGAGTGATTAATCAATTGAGTTTTGTCCTAGATTAAAGCCTTGTTTGAATTCAAAACTTGGTGTAAAAAACTGATACAAACCAAAAAACATGGTCCTCATTTTACTTTGAAAAAAGAGGTGTTATGATACCCATGTGAAATAATCAAATTTGCCTTGTTAAAAGTTCATCAAAACATGAAGTCATATCATCCACTATGGCTCAATTATGTTACCCAATTGAATCTAGACTTTTGCCAAAGTTTTTTAAGTCCTTCATTTATAATCTAAATTCAAAATTGCACCTTTATAAATTCATAGGGTTGATGTGTTAAGTGGGTTCACCATTTTCACTAAACATGAGGTAACTTATGTTTAATTACTAATTTGGGTTGAAGGTTGTTTAAGACTCATGATCATTACCACTACTTCGTAGACTTAAGTCATTTTGTGATAAAAAATTGCACTTTGAGTCTATTCACCACAACATTTTGAGTCAATAAAGATAGTGTTACTCTTTCAAATTTGTGTGAACTATTTTTTCCTTAGAGAGTTTTTGAAAAAAACATTTTGTCACATCTTTTAGGTAGTCTAGTATTGTTATGTTTCCCAAAACATTTTATATATTATTTCATAGACCCTCTTGCATAGAGTTTAAATTTGTTCCTACATTTTCAAACCATTCCAAGTGTACCTTTTGTGAACCTTTGTCTATCAAAATTATTCTATTCACTTTTGTCAAGCTTATTTGTCCAAAGAACCAAGTTTTATACCATTATTTGTGAGAAAAGTAAAGTATCTCTAAAGTGCCTTTTTATTTCATACCTTATACCTAGTTGATAGAGTTCCTATCCAAAATTTAAATTCTTAATGTTTGTTATAAGTGTTTAAAAAAATTTATATTAAAAAAAATCTCTATTTTAATGTTATAGCTTTTGATGTTGTTTGGCCAAGAGTCCTATCACATGCCTTGTTTGAGCTTAGCTTTTGATGCCACATTTGGCCAAAAGGCCTAGAAACTTTTAAATTCCTAGATTAAACTAGTTTGAAACACTTTGACCTTAGAGTTTGGCATTTCAATTTTTTATCCATTTACATGCTTATCTTTATGTGAATAGTGAAACATTAGACACTTCACGCTAGCTTGTTTCCTCACAAATATTTGCATAAACATGTTGATCCTTTTGATGAATCTAGACCAAGTTGGAACATCATCTATTTTAGATATTGTCCTTTTATATTTTTTACAACTCTCTTCCCTTTCTATAACAAAGCATTGACTATGGATCCTAACATGTATTCCTACACTCATAGTGGACTCATGTACAATCCAGGGATTAGTAATGAGGTTGTGCAAAAATAAATGGTGTAAGACCCCTATGTGGATAATATTGCTTATGATATGGATCCTTATCTCTCTTATAATACTTAATTAACTATTTGTTTAATACACCACCTTATTCAGAACAAGACCAAGAACAAATTGTATAATACCTAGCTACAATACCCATAACTAATGAGCTAGTTCTTCAATAGCCATACTCTACTAATGTGCCTTCTACATATGATCTATTTTTGTTTGAGCATCATTTACTAGAGATCAAAGAATATATTTTGGTTATATCCATAGAGGTAGGGGCCAAGTTTCCAGTAGACTTCCCTCATGAGAATTTACCAAGATTAGTAAGAATTCCACACAACATAACTTATGATCAATAAAATTATACTAGAAATCCTTTGGCTCTAGTTCAAATAACATATCTGAACCCTAATATGCCTAGTAAAGGAAAAAAACTCATGGAAGACCACTTTAACCAAATGTAGATGGTATATCAAACCTACCTGAATCTAACATGTAATTTCAATTAGATGACCATGTTAAGACTTTTATTGACTTAATTCCTTCAATAGGAGTTTTGATAGAGTTAATTAGTCTAGAGAGTTATATTTTAGACCCACTCATACAAAACACTTCGGTAGGAAATTTTTTTCATATTCCCATCATTGAAGAAGTGTCTTTTGATTCTATGTAGAATAATAAGAAAAATATAGTGGACAATGTACAAGCAATGTCTAATCCCATTCAAAGTGGCACTAACACACAAACAACTAGTCAAAAACATAGCCATATAGTTAATACCATGAGTGGATCATCATACTAAGGAATAGGAGCTTCTCTACCCCAACCTTCACCACCTATTTCCTAAACTCAACCAATTTCTTCCTCAAGTATGCAACCTACAAGATTAGGTAGTCAACTAGTAACAAGTGTCATGCGTCAACAACAAAATGTAAAAAATCCTAATCCTCCTCAACAAATTATGAGTAATATTCCACAACATTAGGCACAATATAGTGTCCCAATGTAGTGAATTTTGAATTTATTACCACCTTAGCAATAGTTAACTAATGTTACACCTCACTAGGTAATGGAAAACATACATCTTTAGTCATAGACTAGGGTACCAATCCAAAACCAAGTGATGAATAGTCAACAATGTGTAAATATTGGTCAGTGATAGATGCTAAATCTTCAAATAAATTTCACTTCCCCATAATTATTCATGCAATACAGAGACTCCCATATTTTTAAAGTACCTACTAGACAGCTATTAGTTCAAAATGTGACACAAATTTAGAGACAGGGTTTTCACCTATAAGTTCCCACTCAACAACAAGATTTGATTAGTCAACAACATGTCCCTTTTCAACCATAGCAGATAAAATATAGTTATATCCCTCCATCCCAACCATAAAATCCTCCAATTCAAACCATTATCACCAACCCAAACCATATTATTACACAACCAAATGTATAATTCCATGAACATCATAATCCATGTATGCATATTCTTGGTCCATTTCCCAAACAAACCAATATACCCAAATAGGTATCTCTATCATAATTTGGTCAAAATGTCCCACTTATAACCTCCCAACCATCTACCTAAACCAATATCCTACCTCAAAACAATGTTCTTTTCAATTTCCTATCCCAAGAATTATAATAGATGAAGAATGCAATTGCCACCATTCAGGCTTGGAAATAGACTAAAAAGTTTAAGTTGGATGACATGTGTTCATATCTATTTAATATTGAGTTCTTGTAGATACCATTTCCTCTAGGATACGAACCATTAAAATTTAAAAAATACAAAGGGAAAGCTAACCCTAAGCTCATTTAAAAGACTTCTTTGTTGCATGTCAACTAGTGGCATATAGTGATATATACCTTTTGTTGTTGTTTCTAAGGAGCTTGGCTAGACAAGCCTTGGAGTGGTTATTCAAGTTTCCCAAGAATTTAGTAATAGATTTTGATGATATTTCTAATAAGTTTATGCAACACTTTTCCTATAATCTTGAACATGATATTTCATTAGTTGACTTAACATAAGTAAAGTCAAAAGATGGTGAGAGCTTTGTAAGTTATCTATAGTGATGGAGAGCTCTTACAAGCTGATTCACCCATATTTTACTAGATAAATAATTAACCATTGTGTTTACTAAAAATTTTCATAGTGGGATAGCTTATCATCTAAAACTACAATGTGCACATACTTTTAAGGAGATCATCGATAAAGGCTTGTTGATTGAGTGAGATATTATTAATAAAGGGATCATCAAGCTTACATAAAATAATTAGAATCAAGGTAAAAATTAGGGAAGTGGCCAAAACTAACATCCAATTCAAGTGAAAGCATCAGAACCAACATATGCCAATAACCAAGAAAGAGCAAGCAATTTCATCATAATAGGAATGTTGTGGGTAATGGAGTAACTAACTCACGTCATGTCTAAATGATGCACACATCATCTACAACACCTTTTTAGATTAATCCTACCCAAAAATCTCTCCTACTAATTCTATAAGTACACCAACTAAGAACTATGTAATAAATACAACAACCTTTACCATTATAAACCCCTCCATAGAGAAATATGCCTATGCATCATGTCTTTAGTGACATAGGAGAGCCTATTGAGTCTATATTTTACAAACTTGCCACTGCTATCCAATTAGTTGGCTAGTACCAAAGCATTATCTGTAAGTCAATCCTTATCTTGATTAATACCATGAAAATAAATTCTTTGAATATGATCGGGTCAACAATCATAATCTATGAAGATGTGTACAAATCAATCATTTAATCTAGAATATATTGGATAATGGGGAGATAACATTGGAAAATGGTGTTTCCACTTCTAATCAAACTCTTAGGATTTATCAAAACCCCTTTCCTTGACATAACAATCAATAGTAGCAAAACAATTAGCAATAAGAACAACACCAACCAGTATAACAACAAAATCAATAGTATAAAAATTAAAGGCCAAATAAATAAAATAAATAATAGAACACAAACATCAGAATAATAGATAAAACCAAGGTTATAATAGTAATAACCAACAAACCTACCATGAAATTACACATGACTACAATAGGATTTTAGGTCATATTACAGGAGCTAGCTTTAATACCATCTCCATTAATCTTAGACCAAGTGTTAAAAAATCTATACCATTCTTAAATAATAAAACTCAACCACATTACATGGATAATCCTTCTTTGACTTGGAATAGCACATAGACAAACCAAAAAATTAGGACTTCCACTTTTGGACCTTCCACTAAAAACATGCCCTTGCCATGTGACCTGTTGGGTGAATATTTTGTCACCAACGTACTGATGAGAAAAATAGGTCTGATCAACCATAGCAAGGAAGATTGGTTAGCCAAATGTGTAGGTTTACCACATCAAAAGGGTACAAATCTCTCCTTTCATCAAGGGGAGGTTCCCTATAAGTATGAAGGGGCTATATATATGCTAATCTATTATAAATAAGCTGAAAATAACACTCAGGGGTAGGATAACACCATCCATCTCTCTTTTTTTTAGAGATGATGTTCACCAATCAAAGGATAAATCCTGATGAAATGATAGAAGGCACTCCTCTTCTTTTAGAAGTGCTATTTAGTGGATAATAGGAACCTTTCAGATAGTGACAAGTAACTATAACAGGGTGCAGTAACACAACAGGATGAAATGTAGCACAAAGTCTCCACCTCAACTACCAAAGAGTGAAATACAAAGGATAATGAGGGTACAAAGTCATCTAAAGATCCTTTACATAAAAATAGAAAATAGATAAACTAAAGACAATTGTGTTAGCAGAAAGTCTCTCCACAACTGGCTTCAGGACACCTTCCTGATTACTTTCACTAATTTTGCTTATTTAATTAAATGGACAAAAAATGTATTAAGGAAACAGACATAAGAACAATTTCCCTAACAACCAAGCTATTCCACCACAAATTTTTAAAAGTCACTTGTTTTCTTATTCAAATAATGAAATATGATCAACAATCTGAGCTCAAAGTCTCAATAATGCCTTTCAATTTGGGTAAAGTTTTGTTTCTAATAACTGAGAGATCTCTCTAAAACAACAAGAGAGAGTCCAATATATAGTGCTCCAAGAAAGACTTGAGTGATTTATTTCACAAAAATGGCCTATGATGCATTCAATGCATTCAATATATTTTAAATTTTGTCCATGGTCTATGATAGAATCAGGCATTGATTTTAAATATAGGCCACTTGATGTGTTTCCTGATGTGTGCATAGTTGTTCATTCACTTTAATCAATGCAAAAAAATAGGCCATGCCATTGAATGTTTGCACTCTCCGATGTCCACCTAGTGGGACGCTTCACCTTCTAGAAACATATCCCATGCATAGATATTTATGATCCTTCTCCATCGTTTCCCCTTTCTTTGCTATATTTTAAGCTCTCGGGTTATCTTTTCTACTATGTCTTTGTATTGGGAGTGCTCCATCTTTGACATTTGTCACAGTCTGCTGCTTTGAAACTTCACCAACTTACAAAAAATGGGACTCACAATACTTCTTGCCTGAGTAGATTCAAAAGGGGAATGGGGACATGTGGCACTTTCTGTTGATCTTAATAAGTGCCACGTGGCATTTTATATTGTGAAAAAGGTAACGACACTTGGTAGCATCCATTTAACTTATAGAAGCTTAAGATATCTTTTGAGAGTCATGTGGAAAATGACACATGTCAGCTTCTACTAAGCTTTTTAGAAACATTATAGAAATGTGTGGGACTCATTTAGATTCACACGAATGAAGATACTTGGCGCACTTTGCTTACATTAGTAACTTATCTAGGGCCCACCATAGTCCTTACTCAATAATGAAATAAAAGGAAGAAATGGTAGATGTTAAAACTTGGCACTTTCCACTGAGTTTTATAAGGGACACATGGTGACTTCTGCTACATTTAAGAAAACACATTAAAAACTTTCACAGTTGCCACTTGGTGCCCTCCATGGAAATATGAGAGAAGCTTATTTATGTGTCTTTATCAAGCCTTTAGAACACCCCGAAGGGAAGGTGTCCCTTCAAGATTTTCAAACGGTCCTTTTTTGAGTGTGAAGTGCCATATTTTTAAATTGATGGATATTTCGTTATCTTAAATTTGATATCCACAGGGATGTCATTGGTTGACTATTTCAATGGTTCGAGTGGCCTTCGTTGCTCCTTGGTTCAATCACTTTTTTTTTGGTTCAATTATTTTCCTCGGGATTTTCCTTTGATCTTTGAGTTAATGTTTCCTATCCTCCGCAAAGGCACCTGCCCTTAGTTCACTACCCTCTGCAAGGGTATTTTGGCTTTGGTTCACTGGGGCATTCCTTTAAACTGACCGCTTGAACTGACTGATTAAACTAACTTTGGTTCAATGGTTTAATCTTGCATTTTGCTCATTTAATTGACTACTTGAACCAATCTCATTGAACCTTTGAACCTTTTTTAGTTCAAGGTTCAACAGTTTAACGGTTCAATCACTTCTTTATTTTATCTAGTGCTTCCTTTGAACTAGTCTCTGGAATCATTCACTTCCTTCCTTTAGCACTTCCTTTAAACCATTGAACTTGTGAACCTTTGAACTTTGAACTCTTTTGGTTCAATGTTCAATCGGTTCATTGGTTCATTCACTGTTCCATTGCTTCTCTATTTTCTAAGTCCCTTGATCTCTTTAAATCCATTGAATCCATTGAGCCTATTGAACCCATTGAACCAATTTGGTTCAAGGTTCAATGGTTCATTCATTTGTTCCTTGAAGCCTTATTTTCTTCACTACCCTTTGCAAGGGCACTTGGCCTTTGGTTCACTATCTTCTGCAAGGGCACTTGGTATTTTTGCTTTAAGGCACTGCTTTGAACTAGTTGATTGAACTGACTAATTGAACTAACTTTTGTTCAATAGTTTAATGGTTCAACAATTCAATATTGTGTTCACTAGACCACTTGAACTAACTTCATTGAACCAACTACATTGAACCAACCACTCATTGAACCTTCAGACCATTGAACCCATTGAACCTTTGAATCATTTTGGTTCAAGGTTCAATGGTTCAATGGTTTAAGCCTTCTTCTTTTTGCTAAGTCTTTTGAAGCCATTAGAAGCTGTTGAACTTGCTAGAGTAGTTAAACTTTAAAGTTTTTCTGATGTCATTGAACCTTGGCATTGAACCAACCTTGAAAGCACTTAAGTGTTGAGAGCTTGTTTCTTTCTTGCAGAGTCTATAGAAATGAACCTATAGAACTAGAGGAGTCCATAGAAATGAGTTTGTAGATTCCTTCCTATAAAGTTCATAGAAATGAGTCTATAGATTCAAGCCTATAGAGTTCATAGATTTAAGCCTGTAGAGTCCATAGTTTCAAGCCAACTGAGTCCATAGATTCAGGCCTATGGAGTCCATAGATTTAAGCCTATAGAGTTCATTGATTCAAGCTTGCAAAGTTTGTAGATTCAAGCCTGTAGAGTCCATATAAATGAACTTGTAGAGTTTGTTAGCTGAAAAAGCTTGAAAAATGGAGAATTTGAATTCCCAGAACAATTTTTGAGAAGGGAAGAGGAAATTTTGGCCTACAAGACCAAAATAGTTCATATGTTGTCCCAAAAATGAGTGACATATTTTGGAAACAATAGTTGGCTCCAGTTGGGGAACTTCTTTTAGTTGAAGATTTGGAACAGCTGAGGGAAGTAGAAACCAAAATATCCAGTACCTTTAAGTGTGCCATTGGGCTATGGAGTCATGCCACCTAAAAAATAAAGGCACAAAAAACAAAAATTAAAAGCACAAAATAGACTAAGGACTATACAAATATAAATATGCACAGATGATCTTATATGATGCCTCAAGATTTGAAATGCTTCAGATGCCACCCACTATGAGATAGTGAAAATGGCATTCCATCCTAATAAACCAATAAGAAACCATTTTTTCCCCAAAATTAGTGATGGGTGAATGGAAGTCTCCACCAAGAATCACATTTTTTGTGCACTCCTTTTGGTTCTCTCTTCTTGCCCCATGGCAAGGTGTGGTCTCCAATCTGAAAACCATAAATCTTTCCTCTCTTGGTGAAGAGTTACTTTTCCTGACTTTGGCATGTAATAGTATGGTCCACTACCATAGCTTATTGCTCTTTTGGTTCAGTCCAGCACATGATTTGATTGTCTCCATTAGATACTTGACAAACCATCAACTCAGTATCTCCTTTGGCATGAAGGAGTATGACACCTTTCTTGAGCAGCCTTTAACCTGAGTAACAGAGATTCATACTCGGCAACATTATTGGTATTGTTGAATAACAACTTGTATGAAGAAGGAAAGATATCTCATTGAGGAGATATCAACATAGTCCCAGCTTCAGCACTGGTAGAAGAGCAACTGCCATCAAATCCTAATATTTGTACATCATAAAAAATTGCTCCTTTCTCAGATTTTTATTCATTTGGAGAGGAGAGTTCTTTTGGGCTTGCAATGTGCTCTCTCATGCCTTCTATTTTTTTATCTGAACTAATTCCTAGATCACCACCTATAGGACTTTCATCTACTAAAACATGAACATCCTCTGTGGTCAAGAAAAAATTACCCATTCCTGAAGACTCAAATAGAATTTGAGCTTCAGGGGCCGATGTTTGAGTGACCACATATTTTGCCTCCTTTTTAGGGAACAAGATTTTCATGACACCTATAATAGGAATCCTCACCTCAGATAGGTCCATGCTCAATTCTCCTCTAACATCCTTGCAAAAATTTCATCTAAGAAGGATGTCGTATGAGACTGGGACATCAGCCACCAGAACTATCATCTTGACCCTCTTGTCTGGGAATGTTGCAAACATAAATTGGGTGTCCTTGATTTGTCCTAGTAGTGGCACTTGTTTTTTCTCCATGGAGAAACATCTCCCAAATGTCTTGGTCAGTGTGAGACCAAGAGATTCTACCACTTTGGTAGGCATGACATTGTCTGAAGTTCCAAAATCTATGACATAATTGCTCAGCTTGTGACTATTTATCAACAAGAAAACATAGAAAGGCTCTATTTTCCTAGGAGCAATAGGAGGAGTAATGATAAGATTTTTTGGGATAGACATGTTCCTTGGGGGATCATGAGTTACCTTCTTAACATCTTGTCCTGTAGGGATGGCTTAATTCTTCACACATTCAACCAACCTGTTCAACTACTCAGGGTTGGTTTGTAGGAATTCAAATTTAGACATTTAAATTTTGGTTTTCTTGACATGGTAAATTATGTCAAATATCTAAAATGAATTAGGAACAGAGGAAGGTAGTTCATACTTTTGGTTTTTAGGAGGGGGAGGACTGATCTACAAAATTGAAGTTGAAGGTGCTAAAATGTTTGGGGTACTTACTTTTTTAGCAATCACCAGGTCCTTTGGCTAAAAAGGCAGAGTGGTTCCTCGCTTAGCAATTAAAATTGTAGGCTAAGCTCGCTCTTCTATTATTTACTTATCATCTTGCTAGGATGATTGATTCTTGGACTGAGTAAACATAGCATACGATCCCTCAGTTGCTTCACCTTCACTTCTGGGTTCATCTTGGTAATTCAAGAAACTAATATTAGACTCACCAGCTAATTCTTCTTGGCCATCTGCAAGGAGATTAGCATCATTTTATTGATCAATCTCAGGTTGGAAAGAGAAATCATGTTCTATTTCTAGATATTTAACTACAGAGTTGGTTGGTACTGCTTCAATGGCAAGTTTCCCCTGTGAGGGAGGTAGATGATTTGGTTGCCCTTGACTTCTGGCAGCATTACCTTTATATGATTGGTTCTAAAATGTCCTCCTTCACATATATTGATAAGGAGGAGTAGACATACCTTGGGCCTCTAGTCTTTTCAAGGCTAGCAGTTCATTTACCAGTTTTTGCACCATTTGATCAGTGGTGTCTATAGATGAATTTTTAGAAGATGAAGAAGACTTGCCTCTATTAGGATCTCTTCTTATCTTCCCTGCCAAGATAAGATCATCTTCCACCTTAGTGGCCAATACTTGAGCAGCAGTAAGGTCTATGTGGCCAACCTATCACAATAAAAAACTCACTTTAGGTAGCTTTGAGTTGATGAAGAAACATTTAAGGTTCTCAGGTGTAGGCTGAGCAATGATAGGAATTTGATTCCTTAGCTTGTCAAACTTAGCAATGAAGTCCCTCATATGTTCATGAGGTTCTTTCTTTATCTATGTGAGCTGGGCCAGCAAGTCATGTGCATCTTTTATAGGCTTGAACCTTGATTTGAACTTGGCTTTGAGTGTGTTCCAGTCAGTTACTGACCAAGCCTATAGGTGGTAAAACCAATCTATAGCAGCACCTTTCAATGTTTCCACAAATAGTCTGACTGCCACATCCTCAAATTCCATGCCTATCATATCACAGGCTATGTTGAAGGCTGTAATGTGTTCATTAGGGTGAACTCTCCCATCACCAAAGAATTTGGGGAAATTCTTCCTTGAACTACATGGGAGCTCATGTAGGGGTGGAGTTAGATTATGTGGGCCAAAAGAGTTACTCTAGGGGTCTTGAATTGAAATTGTATAACTATGGAAAGGTGGAATAACAAATCTCAAAGGGGTAAGTACTGACAAAGCTTTATTAATATAAAAAATAGAAATTTTTCCTGGTAATGGAGACTTGAATTTAGTAGGAGGAAAGCTCCTAGTTCATTGGAGGTAAGATGGTGAAGGAAATAGATCAAAATTACTTTACTTTACCAACTCGAATATAGGGTTAACAATACCTTTAGCCCTTTGGCTTTGCGTATACCATGGATCTAATAGAGTGTAAAATTAAAAATGGAAAAGAACTGACACTACTTCAACTTGAAGCTTGAGGCTTTAAACTATGCATTCTTCCCCAACAGAGTCACCAAAAATTGTTGGTGTGAAGCTAGAAGGAAAAATTAACAATGGGAAAGCACTAGAGCAACTCATTCTTTCATAGCAAGATAAATGGATAAGGCTATAATGATAATGGGTAAGACCCAGATGAGAGTCACCAGAGTATATAATGGATAAGGATAGGAACTACTTGTTTGAATCCCTAGTAGAGTCACAAAAAATTATTGGCATGAAGCTGGTAGTGTTCTTACCTACTTCATGTTATTCCCCAGCAATATGAAATGCTTTGATTTAGATAGACTACAAAAGGATTGGAAATGCTCATCAATCCCTAGCAGAGTCACAAAAAATTATTGGGTGAATATTTTGTCACCAGCATACTGATGAGAAAAATAGGTCTGATCAACCACAGCAAGGAAGATTGGTCGGCCAAATGTGCAAGTTTATTTCATCAAAATGGGACAAATCTCTCCTCTCATCAATGAGAGGTTCCCTATAAGTATGAAGGGTCTATATATATATGCTAATCTACTATAAATAAGCTGAAAATAACACTCAAGGGTAGGATAACACCATTCATCTCTCTTTTTTTAGAGATGATGTTCACCAATCAAAGGATAAATTTTGATGAAATGATAGAAGGAACTCCTCTTCTTTCATAAGTGTTGTTCAGTAGACAACATAAACCTTTTGGGTAGTGACAAGTAACTATAATAGGGCATAGTAACATAGCAGGATGAAATGTAGCACAAAGTCTCCACCTCAACTACCAAAGAGTGAAATATGAAGGATAATGAGGGCATAAAGCCATCCCAAGATCTTTTACATAGAAATAGAAAATAGACAAACTAAAGACAATTGTGGCAGCACAAAGTCTCTCTATAACCAGCTTCAAGACACCTTCCTAATTACTTTCACTATTTTTCCTTATTTAATTAAATGGACAAACAATGTATTAAGGAAACAGACATAAGAACAATTTACCTAACAACCAAGCTATTCCAGCACAAAGTCTAAAAAGTCAGTTGTTTTCTTATTCAAATAATGAAATATGATCAACAATCTAAGCTCAAAGTCTTAGTAATGCCTTTCAATTTGGGCAGAGTTTTGTTTTTGATAATCGAGAGATCTCTCTAAAACAACAAGAGAGAGTCCAATATATAGTGCTCCAAGAAAGACTTGGGTGCTTTGTTTCACAAAAATGGCCTACGATGTATTCAATGCATTCACTACATTTTAAATTCTATCCATGGGCTATGTTGGAATCAAGCATCAGTCTTAAATATAGGCTACCTAATGTGTTTCCTGATGTGTGCACAGTTGTTCATTCACTTTACTCAATGCAAAAAAATAAACCATGTCATTGAATGTTCACACTCTCTGATGTCCACCTAGTGGGCTACTTCACCTTCTAGAAACATATCCCATGCATGGATATTTTTTATCTTTCTCCATCATTTCCCCTTTCCTTGCTATATTTTGAGCTCTCAGGTTATCTTTTCTATTGTGTCTTTGTATTGGGAGTGCTCCGTATTTGACATCTGTCATAGTCTACTACTTTGAAACTTTACCAACTTACAGAAAATGGGACCCACAACACTTCTTGTCTGAGTAGCTTTAAAAGGGGAATGGGGACATGTGGCACTTTCTACTGATCTTAATAAGTGCCATGTGGCATTTTCTACAATGAAAAAGGTGAGGACACTTGGCAGCATCCATTTAACTTATATAAGGTTAAGATATATTTTGAGATTCCCATGGAAGATGACACATGGTGGCTTCCATTGAGCTTTTTAGAAATATTATAGAAATGTGTGGGAATCATTTGTATTCACATGGACAATGATACTTGGTGTGCTCCGCTTACCTTAGCAACTCATCTGGGGCCCACCACAGTCCTTACTCAATAATGAAATAAAAGGAAGAAATGGTGGACATTGACACTTGGCACTTTCCACTCAGTTTTACAAGGGACACATGGTGACTTCTACTTCATTTAGAAAATACATTAAAACCTTTCATAGTTTCCACTTGGCACCCTCCACGAAAATATGAAAGAAGCTTATTTCTACATCTTTATCAAGCCTTTGGAACACCCCAAAGGGAAAGTGTCCCTTTGGGATTTTCAAATGGTCCTTTTTTGAGTGTCAAGTGCCATATTTGAAAATAGACAAATATTTCATTATCTTAAATTTGACGTCCATGGGGACATCATCAGTTGACTATTTCAACAGTTTGAGTGGCCTTCTCTACTCCTTGGTTCAATCACTTTCTTGCTTCGATCACTTTTTTTTTAGTTCAATCACTTTCCTTCAAGATTTTCCTTTGATATTTGATTCAATGTTTCATGTCCTTTGCAAGGGCACCTACCCTTAATTCACTACCCTCCACAAGGGTACTTTGGCTTTGGTTCACTGGGGCATTCCTTTAAACTGACCGATTGAACCAACTTTGGTTCAACAGTTCAACGGTTCAATCTTGCATTTTTCTCATTAAATTGACCACTTGAACCAATCTCATTGAACCTTTGAACCTTTGAACCTTTTTTGGTTCAAGGTTCAATGGTTCAATCACTTCCTTCCTTTGTCTGGCACTTCCTTTGAACTAGTCTCTAGAATCATTTGCTTCCTTCCTTTGTCTGGCACTTCCTTTAAACTATTAAACCTGTGAACCTTTGAACTTTGAACTCTTTTGGTTCAAGGTTCAATCGGTTCATTGGTTCATTCGTTGTTTCATTGCTCTCTATTTTCTAATTCCCTTGATCTCTTCGAATCTGTTAAATTCATTGAGCCCATTGAACCCATTGAACCCGTTGAACCAATTTGGTTAAAGGTTCAATGGTTCAACAGTTCATTCCTTTGTTCCTCAAAGCCTTCTTTTCTTCACTACCCTCCACAAGCACACTTGGACTTTGGTTAACTATCTTCCACAAGGGCACTTGGTATTTTTGCTTTAAGGCACTCCTTTGAACTAGCCGATTGAACCAACTGATTGAACTAACTTTGGTTCAATGGTTCAATCTTGTGTTCACTTGACCAATTGAACTAACTTCATTGAACCAACCACTCATTGAACCTTTGAACTATTGAACTCATTGAACCTTTGAACCATTTTGGTTCAAGGTTCAACAGTTCAACAGTTCAAGCCTTCTTCTTTTTGCTAAGTCTTTTGAAGCCATTTGAAGCCATTGAACTTTCTAGAGCAGTTGAACTTTGAAATTTTGATAACATCATTGAACCTTGGCATTGTACCAACCTTGAAATCACCTAAGTGTTGAGAGCTTGTTTCTTTCTTATAGAGTCCATAGAAATAAACCTGTAGAACTGGCAGAGTCCGTAGAAATGAGTCTGTAGATTCCTTCTTGTGAAGTCCATAAAAATGAGTCCATAGATTCAAGCATATAGAGTCCATATATTTAAGCCTATAGAGTCCATAGATTCAATCCTATAGAGTCTATAGATTCAAGCCTACATAGTTCATAGATTTAAGCCTATAGAGTTCATAGATTCAAGCCTGTAGAGTCCATAGATTCAAGCCCGTAGAGTCCATAGAAATGAACTTGCAGAGTTTGTTAGCTGAAAAAGCTTGAAAAATGGTAAATTTGAGTGCCCAAAATAATTTTTGAGAAGGGAAGAGGGAATTTTAGCCTATAGGACCAAAATAGTTCATATGTTGTCCCAAAAATGAGTAACATATTTTGGGAACGACATGATCACACACAAGTGCATCAATAACTGAGACTTATCTTATTTAGTCCCATACCATTCTGAACATTTGTTAGCAATTATGGTCTAGTATCTATTCTTGATTGTGTAATCATAACTCAAAGGTCAAAGATTACTATCCCAGGCCCAAAACCATCTACCACTTTTCTTTTTATCCAACCAACCATTCATCTTTAAAATAAACCATTCACTATTGACCAAGACAAGAAGTTTGATATTATGAAACAATTGTAGAAGACACTAGCACAAATTTCTATTTTAGATTTATTGTGAACATCAATAATTACAAGATCATCTTGAAGAAGTTCTTAACCCAATCCACTATGGACAGTGACACATTCCCTGATAAATTTTAAGCTTTGGTTTGACACCTAGCTCCATCCCAAAGAGTCACATTCAACCAAAGTGATGTCTTCCCTTGGCTTGCTCCATAATAATCCATTGTACATAGAAGTTTATATAAAGTGGAATAAAGTGAAATGTGTCCTTATAGATAATGTGTCAGGCCTCAATATAGTGTCTTTAAAGCTCACAAGCTTCTTGGGTACACAATGGCAGATCTCTAGCCAAAAATGATAACTATCAAAGCCTATGATAACTAGGAAAGAGAATCATAAGGCACCATTAGCTTACCAGTTATCATTGGGCCTTTAACCCATGATACACTTTATCATGTGCTTGATCTTAAGTTATCATATAATATGCTTCAAGGTAGGCATTGGTTACATGATATTTGTGTAGTCCCATCAACACTACATTAATGTATCAACTTCTCCCACTCAGGGATGGAAGTGAATATTTGAGGAGATTTACATCCATATGAACATTAAAAGCATCTTGAGGCTGAGTTTCAAAGCTATAATTACCAATATGGCATGAATACAAGTTCCAATCAAGATAAAGGAATAGCCATACTTATTGATCTACCATAGAATAATTGAATAGATCCTAATACCTTATATTCCCTTTACCACATGCCACCTCCTGAAGCTTCCAATCATTTCACCATTTTGGATAATGGATTGGGAGAGTATGTGACCTATGATACCTTCTATATTTCTAATATTTCTTATAATTTGAAGACATTTAGGTGACCTAAAGTCACAACACATATGTATTATCAATTAAATAACAAACATAAGAGACCTATCATATTTGTACTAGCATCTAGCCTAGAACCAAATCCACTTGAAAGGGATGAATCATGGTTGTACAATGATAACCAAGTTGATTGGTATAATAGTGCAAAGTGTCTTATTCTAAATAGGATCATGGATAATCAATTTTATGAAATAATAGGCCTCAAATCTAATCAACAAGGAACCATTGAGCCAATTTCCATGACTAAGTATAAAAGACCCCATGGAATTAGATTTAAATCACCTGGGGATAACCCCACATATCTTATTTGAATTCTATCACCAGTGGCTAGTGATGATGATGTCAATAGAAAAGTAGAGTCTGATCATAGCCTGACCTTTCATGACCTAGCTAAGACTAACTTATTTGATAATAATGCCATTTGTACCCTTACCCTGATCATTCATCACAACTCATTACCATTATACTATCCCCAACTGATAGATTGGGACCAACAAGCATCCAATTTGTTGATTGATGAGTTTCAAAATGATGAGTCCTTTTGTGACTTTTTAGGCCTTGAGGACAACATTCTATTGGGAGATCACAAGTCAATATTCTCAATTACATTAGATCTTGAAGCCTATTTTGGATGGCAGGTGAACACCCTTAGCCAAAAAGAAATAAACAAAACATTGAGGTCCCAAAGTGAAATTTTTTTTGAGGCAATTTCTAACTAGGGAAGAAGTAAAGATAAAGGCCATTCTAGTGGTGAAAACCTATTTTAGGTGTCATTAGATGGGGGTGTTCACTCTTCTTCTAATTTAGAATAGGAAACCACCAATGATAAATTTGATTGTGAATCTAAATTCAGTTTTGAGAAACAAGTATTTGATCAAATTCTTCATGAATTTATAACTATTTTTTTCATAGGGCCAGATCTCCCATTAGGGGACTTAGATTCATCATGCCTAGAAGAAGTTGAAGAGCAACTTCTAGTAGAGGACCCTAATATAGTCTAATAGTTAAATTCTTAGCCTATTATCCTAGAAGATGGTTTGACCCTTCTAAATGAAGATAGAATGGAGGTAAACATTAGGACTCTATTAGAACTAAAATGGATAAAATGAGGCACATCTCTCATTGAGTAATTTGAAGTATTTACAGCTCTATTGAGAGAATTTGTAGATATCTTTGCATGAGCTTATTATAACATGATGAGTTTAGACCTCACCTTGGTTCTGCACCACCTTGTGGTCAATCCTGATGCTAAACTAGTAAAATAAAAGCTATGTAAGATGTATCCTTGAATTATTGTATTGGTAAAGAAAGAGTTGGAGAAAATCTTAGAAGTAGCATGTATTTGATCCATTGACAACTTAGAATGGATATCTAATGTTGTACCTGTTAGTAAAAAGCCTAAAGGGATTAAAATCTACATTGATTTTTGAGACATCAACAAAGTTTGTCCTAAGGATAAGTTTTTGTTGCCTAATATTAACATGCTAATCAAATCCATATTAGGTTATGAAATTCTTTCACTCATGGATGGCTTTTTAGGCTACAACTAGATCAAAATAGCACCAGTAGACCGACATAAAATAACATTCACACTCCATGGGGAAAATTTTATTATTAGGTAATGCCATTTGGTCATAATAATGTTGGAAATACATATCAAAGGGCCATGATTTTCATATTCCATGATATAATGCATGATATTATTGAATATTGTGTCTGAGATATTAGGAAAATCTAAAACCAGGGTCAACCATCCAACAGTGCTATATAAGATATTTGAAATATTGTGATAGTACAAAGTCAGACTTAACCCAAATAAATGTTTGTATGATGTAACCTTAGGAAAATTACTTGGATTCATCATGTCTCACAGAGGTATTAAAGTTGATCTAGCTAAAGTCCATGCTATAATCGAGACGTCACCACTAACCAATTTAAACTCCATAGTTTACAAGGTAAGATCCAATCAATCTGATGCTTCATCTCTCAGTTAGAAAACAAGTGTCATCCATTTACACATATTTTTAAGAAGGGAGTTTCATTTCACTAGGATTACCACTACCTAATATATTTTTAACAACTCAAAGACTATCTAGTTAATCCACTAGTTTTGTTATCTCCTATATCAGGAAGGCCATTCTTGTTGTATCTATCAGCTATTGACAATGTCTTGGGGAAATTTTGGCTCAACATGATAACAATGGAAAATAACATACAATATACTACCTAAGCTTTACCTTCATCTCATATGAACATAACTATGCACCTATTGAAAAATCTTGTCTAGACATGATCTTTACAGTTGTGAAATTATGCCATTACATGTTGAATCATAAGACTATCATCATTTCAAAAGTATATCTGCTTAAGTATCTACTATCTAAAACAACTTTACAAGGTATATGGCTAAATGGATAATGATTCTTAAGTGAGTTTGACATATATTATGTTAATTAGAAGGAAATCAAGGGACAAGTTCTTGTAGATCAACTTGTTAAAACACCTCTTACAGACACAAAGTCACTCACATTTCATTTCCCTAATGAATCTATAATAAGTTTCATTAACACACCTATTGAGGATTATAACTAGAATCTATATTTTGATGGTTCATTTACTATAGATGGATCAGGGGTAGGCCTCTTATTTATTACACCATAGGGGGATCTAATCCGTAAATCATTTAAAAATAGATTTCTCTATATAAACAACATGGCCAAGTATGAAGCACTTATTTTAGTAATTTGATAGGTAGTGCATTAGAACATATCTCATCTCCAATTTTATGGTGATTCTTAGGTAATCATCAATCAGATCATAAATCATTTTTAGACCAAAGATGAAAAGTTGGTTCCATATAAAGCCATGGTTGACACTCTTAAGCAACAAATTGACAACATTTAGTTTGGGCACATACCAAGGGATAGTAATAGAGCTACAGATGCCATGTCTACTATTGTCTCTTTTATTTGATAAATAGATAAACCTAGAGAGTATCAGTTCCTCATCCAAAATTTGCTAGCATCAGCTCATGAACCTTTAACCACTGTAATGATTTGTGATATTATTGGTCCTAATTCTATTTGGTACTTAGACCTTTAAAACTATGTTAATTATTATCTTTTACCACCTAACCTATCTCAAAAATAAACCAAAGAATTTATTCATCATTCCACTTGTTATACTCTACTTGAATCCACCCTTTATCATCACAGTTTTGATGGAACTTTGCTTCATTGTTTAACTTTGGTAGAGTCTACACTAACATTAACATAAGTTCATGAAGGAGTATGTGGAGCTCATTCTAGTGGTTTAGTATTATCCAAAAATATCTTTCATACTTTTTATTACTATCCCATGATGGATGCAAATGCATTTACATATGTAAATAAGTGTGACAAATGTTAATGACATGCTAATCCGATTCATGCCCATACCCAAACTTTGAAACCAATGTTGACATCATGACCATTTGCTACATAAAGACTTGACCTCATTGGGAAGATCAAGCCCACTTCATCTGATAACCATTAACATATCCTTACTACCATTGAGCATTTCACTAAGTTGGTTGAAGCTATACCGCTCACTTACATGACTAGAAAGCAAATATCTAAATTCATCTTTAACCATCTCATTTTTTACTATGGTATCCCCTCTAGCATTATATCTAATTATGGAGGATCAATCAAACATAAAGATGTAAACTCGATATGTATTGAATATAATATCACATAATATTCTTCTATAGTATATTACCCTCAAGGTAATGGCCAAGCTGAAGAATGAAATAAAACCATTGTCAATATTCTCAAAAAAAATATCAATGATGTTGGTCGTGATTGACAACTATAAATATTCCCTACGCTTTGGGCATACCATACCAATCATCATACCCACACAAGAGCCACTCTATACTCACTTATTAATGGTGTTGAAGCCATCCTTCCCATTGAGGTTGAATTGAAATTACTATGCATCTCTTTCAAGCATGTCCTAGATGATCATGACTATCATGTAGCTTATTACAAGAACTAGACCTACTTGATGAGAAATTCACAATTGTGCTCAATAATATTCAAGCATATCAAAACTAACTCAAAGGCCACTATAATTAGTGTGTCAAGTATAGAAAAATTTAACTTGGTGATCTTATTCTTAAAGAAAATAAAAAGAATACCATGGTTGAGAAGAATCATAAAGGTAAATTCAAACCAAACTACATAGGGCATTTCATCATTACTACAGATTATGGATAAAGAGCATATAGGCTTGCCACACCAGATGGAGATGAACTTCTTACAATGATTAATATTATTCACCTCAAGAAATATTTACTTGAGTGCTAAAGTGGATTATCTATAAGGATTGTTTTAGTTATGCCATTTTATCACTATTCTTATTTACACAAATATCATTATTATCCATCCTCTTAGCCATATCCACATTACATTTTTGACCTATCGACCAAGCATGTTTTAAAGCATATCCCATTTGACCTTGGTTTTTTCCATTTATTATGCATTTTAACATCAAAGAATTTGATTAGTTTCATTAGTTTATTCAAGTACTTTAGATTGAGATCATATTTTGGATCAGTGTGATAGAAGTTTTGGTAGTTGTATCCTTTGTTTGTTATTCCTTTCTTATCATCAATCTTGCTACTAATTATAACCACCTTTGGGAAAATTAGTATCATTTATCTATGACATTGTGTCCTATTTATAACCACCTATGGGTAAAATAGGGGTAAAATTTGTTTATTAATCCTTGATGTACCAACTTTCCACTTCTTATGCCATGTTGTGCCTTTTTACCAACTATGCTTGTTTTGTTTGAATTGACTACTACACTAGTCAAATTCCTCCACTGTAGGGTGGAACTATAGTGACTTGAGGTCCTACTATAGGAATATATAGGTATTAATTGATACTTATTGAGGTTAGCTTAGTCACCCCCTTGCCATGCTCTCACCATTTTGTGAGCAACCTACATTTGAATGCTCTCATCATTTTGTGAGCAACCTAAGTTTGAATGCTCTTGTTATTTTGAGAGTAATCTAAGTTTTAATTCTCTCATTATTTTTTGAGCTTGGACCATTTAGTGTCTCATCATTCTTGATCAAGTTGAAATACTTTTTAAAAATTCTAAAAATATTTATAAAACTACTAGAAAAGAATAACAAAAACATGGACCACTTCTTTGCTTAAAGATTCCTTAAACCCTTACTAAGTTTCAAGAAAACCACTTGTAACTTAGTTTCCCCATCCTCTTTGGAAATTTTCCTCACGCACTTACCATTTTACAAGACTATTCCTATTCTTCTATCATATCCATTCTATTTATTTTCACAAGTTATCATTTTTCTTCTCATTCCTTTGGAGAACTACAGTTGGCTTGTAAGTTTTTTTATTGGATATTACATCTATGGAACTATGTAGGTAGAATCCAATTACCTAGTACATATGGAGACAACTCAACCACCCCCTTTATTTTCTTCTATTCCCCCATTTTTATCATTTCTTAAGTTGTCACCTATTTTCTTGGGGAAATGTTTGTATGGTTTTTATTGAGTAGTTCTTTATTTGTTTCTTTATTATTTTATTTGTGTGCTTGGTTTTTTGCTTTTAGCACTACTAACTTAATTCAATTTATGTGTGTTCATTAGGTGATTCCTTGCCCACATTTATACTTGAATCTATCCATATTCATATGTTTACATTGTCATCATGGTTTCTATCATTGGTACATTTTTTTCTATTGAGTATTGGATTATGGGAGTCAGTCCTCATGCATATTTCAACCAAGTCCTCATGATGTTATACCATGATACCTATCGACATGTGATAAAAAACCCTTAGTTTTTATAATTCTATTTAGTAATGGTGGCATCAACATCTCTTTGATATCAACATCTCGATTCACTCCCAATCATATCCCAAATAGAGTAATTGACTATGAAAGAATTTCAACCTTTATTGGTTTGGATGAACATCTCTCTACTAGTAGGTTGTTATAATTCATAATTACCATTTATGTTAAGTTATCATCATCATTTACCAATTTTATCTTGTTTTCCATAATCGAGGTGTAATATTATAACTTCCTATGGGTAAATCATTACACACCATCCCAAATACATTCCTTAATGATTATAACCGCCTTTAGGAAAATCATTGTGTTGTCACCTCATCATTTTTTCTACCCATACAAGGGCATGTTATTATCTTGTTTTTATATCCTAACTGGGGAAGCTCCATCTTATCAATGATTATAACTGCCTTTGGGAAAATCATTATGTTATCATACCATGTTACCACTATCAAGGTACGTTGGGTAAATTATTGTACACCATCTCACTTAAATTCTCAATGATTTTGACTAATTTTTCAATATCATTATGTTTTAACCCCATCATCTCTCCTTTCTTTGGTCACTTCATTTTACTTCATATCGAGAGATCATTTGTCAACCTACTTGTGCCAACCATTCCCTCGAGTGGGTATCATATAGTTAGTTCATCAGCATTGTCGTTGTTGGCATATAGGACCTTTTCATTCTTTAAAAAGATGTTATTGCAATTATATATTTCAATACCTCACCAAATAAGGTTAAATTGTAGACACCTAAATCTAGCCACCAATAACCTCCAATCAAGCTTTTGACCAATTTCCACTAAAATGCACTATTTGGCCTAAAAACACTAAAGCACATTAAATGAGTTGAAATTGACATATTCAAGTGCTGATTTTGGCCAAATTATCATTAAATAGAGTAGTGAAATTTATGGGATAGCTAATTTTGATCATTTCATTTCAAGTCAAAATACTAATTTTGCACTTGGGTGCTCTAGATTGCTCTTTCTTATCAAATCTCTTGCATGAGACATGTGCCTTTGTTATTTGGTATTGGTAATATTCTTAATGGGGTAGTGGATCCAAAACATTTGATATCACATTCTAATTCTAATCCAATCAAAATTTAGACCAATAATAATGCATTTTGATTAATTTGAGTAATTTGTGTACAAAGTGCTTAAACATAATTAAGAGATAATTAAATAAAATTAGAGCCTAATAAAAAAATTTGTGAAAACTTGTTGAATAATTTGTTCTGGAAATGAATATTGAATATGTAAATCAATAGGTGACCTCATTTCTTTGGAAGACATCCCTAGGCCATAAATGCCACAAATATCAGGATTCATGCCCTCCATGCCTCTTAATTTCCCCTTTTTCCAATGTCATGATGAGGATAATTATAAAATTAATTATAAAAAGTTTAATTAATCCTCGAAAACACATCTTCATCTTAGGATGGATGGTGTAGGTTGATTTTCATCAATCTCAATAATCTATAAATACAGAGGCCAGGAACATCATTTCTAAGCTTAATTTGTGCAATGTTATAATGCAAGATTGGTTCTAAAAGCTTCATACAAACTAGTCTTACCATGCCAAAATGATTCCAATCCAATACAAGATAAATCCAAAGGTTCTAAGGGGAGATGGAGTTAACCAAACATCCATTGACAATGACTTCATGAGCACAAATCAAGCAAGCCAATCAAATAAAACTTTTGGAGCATCAAAGAAGGTAAGGAACGTGTGTTTTCTTGCATTTTAGTTGTGATTTATTAATTTATATTTCTTCACTAAGATTTCCCTAGTAACTAGGAATGAATATTTTAGTTTAGTGTGTTTTTTATTTGATTTTATTCACTAACATGACACTAATCTCCTCTTCTTAGTCAAATTCCTAGTTCACATAATAGCATGCCCGATGGGACCTCCCTAGCCTTGCAAAAATGGTCACAAATATTTATCAAGAAACTCACTAATTTATTTCTTGTAGAATCTTGGAATGGGAGGCCAAAAAGAGTGAAAAAATTGTGTAAAATAATGTTTTTCTATAAGTCATAGCTTTGTAAAAACACAGTCGTGATATTGTCCTAGTAGTAGATTGATTGTCCTGTAAATTGCAATATTATAAATTAGACTAGTGATATTGTGATTAGATATTTGTGTTTTATATTTATACTAACTATGTTTTTGTGTAGGTTATACAATACCCCTACTATATCAGTAGTGAGATTGTGTTACTATTAGTAGGGTTGTTTAACTGAGTCACGGTATTGTCTAACCATTAGCGGTTAAGCGACAATACTACGATTAGCTAAGTAGTAGGATTATCTTGCTATTAGCAAGATCATATAACTGAGTCATGGTATTATGACTAACCCATATATGATTAGTTAAAATACCAAAACTCTCACAGTAGTGGTATTTTCCTCCAAGTAGCAGATTCGCTCTATGCAATAGTGGGATTGTTTTATGTAAAAAACTTGAGAGCTTTGTTTTTCAAATTCATTGTTTCAAACCAAATTATATTCAAGTATAAAGGACATGCTAACATTTTTTTATAGGATCAAGCTTTAAATTGGATAAAAAAATGTTTAGATCACATTTTTCATGCATTAAAATGGATTAGGAATGTTATTTTGGTGTTTAAAGTAACATTTAAATGCTTAAGTGAGTTTTTAGTATGTTTTTCAAGATTTGTAATTAAGACCAAGGGGTTAAATTAACACCACCTCATTTTACATTTGGGATTTACAATAAACTCACATTTCTAATTTTTTTTTGTCTTAAATTAGTTTTTTAAGTTAGACTTTGTTTGGTAAAAAGTGGAAGGCCACGTGTATGCTCTTCCGTTTGTCCCCTTTAGGGAACCCTTGGAATTAAAAGCACCATTCCTATTGCAAATAGCCTAGTCCAAGGCTTAGAAATAAAATAATCTAAATCACTCCCCAAAAACTCACTAAAGTATTTGGTGACCTTGAAAATGACCTTAAAGTCTTTCTATTTTATGCTTTCTTTATTTTTATGCAAACTTCGATTATGAGGGGGACTTCATCACCTCCCACGAGTTCTTCATGGAAGCTTTGACATTTAATTTCACCTCTTAGAATTGACTTAATTTGGATCCTAATTGGAGTTTGACATGGGACATAGTGGCACTTTGGACATTTCACTACACTGAGTGAATAATAGGATGTAGTGGTTGATAAAAAACTAGACTCTTTTGCAACAAGCCAAGTAATACGGACCCAAAATCCATGCTTTTCTTTTGCATCATTTGACATGAAAGTCATTGTGCAATTGATCCCATAGAATGTTTGGAAACTTGTAGATCTTAGACAAATCTCCACTTACCATGGAATTATTGTTGGTGAAAGGTGTTCCTCAAGGTCCATGTCATAGTACTACTATTTTTGAGAAGGGGAGGTGTAAAAACCTTAATATATAATGCACATTTAATTTTGGATGAACACTTAAAATCCTCTACAATGATTTATATTGATGGATTCAAATAATACCAAGAAACCTTGTCATTTTAGAGTCTAAGAGTGATTAATCAATGGAGTTTTGTCATAGATTAAAGCCTTATTTGAAGTCAAATCTTGGTGTAAATACATGATACAAACCAAAACACATGGTCCTCATTTTAATTTGAATAAATAGGTGTTATGATGCCCATGTGAAATAATCAAATTTGCATTGTTCAGTGTTCATCAAAACTTGGAGTCATATCATCCACTTGGTCTTAGTTTTGTTGCCCAATTGAGTCTAGACTTTTGACAAAGTTATTTAAGTCCTTAATTTATAGTCTAAATCCATAATTGCATCATTATAAGTTCATAGGGTTGATGTGTTAATTGGGTTCACCATTTGTACTAAACTTGAGGGAACTTAGGTTTAATTTCTAATTTGGTCTAAAGGTTGTTTAAGACTCATGATCATTACCACTTCTTCTTACACTTCAGTCATTTTGTGCTAAACACTTGCATTTTGGGTCTATGCAACACAACATTTTGAGTCAAGAAAGATAGTTTTATGATGTCAAATTTGTGGGAAACTATTTTTTCCTTAGAGAGTTTTTGAAACAAACATTTTGTCACATCTTTTGGGTAGTCTAGAATTATTATGCTGCCCAAAACATTATAGATATTATTTCATAGACCCTCTTGCATAGAGTTTAAATTTGTTCCTAGATTTTCAAACCATTCCAAGTGTACCTTTTATGAACCTTTGTCTATTACAATTATTCTATTCATTTTTGTATAGCTTATTTGTCCAAAGGACCAAGTTTTATACTATTATTTGTGAGAAAAGTAAACTATCTCTAAAGTGCCATTTTGTTTCATACCTTATACCTATTTGATCGAGTTCATCTCCAAAATTTAAATGCCTAGTGTTTGTATAAGTGTTTCAAATTTGTTAGATTAAAAATCATCTCTATTTTAAAATTCCAAGAGTCCTAGCACATGCCTTGCTTGAGCTTAGCTTTTGGTGCCACGTTTAGCCAAAAGACCTAGAAACTTTTAAATTCCTAGATTAAATTGATTTAAAACACTTGGACCTTAGAGTTTGGCATGTTGACCTTTGGTCCATTTACATGCTTATCTTTCTGTGAACAGTGAAATGTTAGACACTTCATGCTAGCTTGTTTCCTCAAAAATATTTACATAAACCTTTTGATCCTTTTGATGAATCTAGACCAAGTTGGAACATCATCTATTTTAGATATTGTCCTTTAGATTTTTATAACTCTCTTCTCTTTCTATCACAAAGCATTGACTATGGATCCTAACATGTATTCCTACACTAATAGTTGACTCATGTATAATCTAGGGATTAGTAATGTGGTTGCACAAGAAGAAATGGTGTAATACCTCTATGTGGATAATATTTCTTATGACATGGATCCTTATCCCTCTTATAATACTTAATTAGGCTCACAAAGCCAAGATCCATTGGCTAACTATTTTTTTAATACACCACCTTATTTAGTTTAAGACCAAGAATAAACCACACAATACCTAGCTACAATACCCATAACTAATGAGCCAGTTCTTCAATAGCCATACTCTACTAATGTACCTTTTACATATTATCTATTTTTGTTCGAGCATCATTTACTAGAGAAAAAAGAAGATATTTTGGTTAGAGCCATAGAGGTAGGGGCCAATTTTCTAGTATACTTCCCGCATGAGAATATACCAAGCCTATTAAGAATGCCACACAACATAATTTAAGATCAACAAAGTTATTATAGAATCATTTGGCTCTATTTCAAATAACATATCTGAACCCTAATATTCCTAATAAAGGAAAAAAATAATGGAAGACCACTTTAACCAAATATAGATGGTATACCAAACCTACCTAAATCTAACACGTAATTTCAATCAGATGACCATGGTGAGAAACCCTTTTATTGACTTAGTTCCTTCAATAGGAGTTTTGATAGAGTTAACTAGTCAAGAGAATTAGAGTTTAGAACCACTCATACAAAACACTTCGATAGGAAACTTGTTGCATATGCTGATCATTGAAGAAGTGTCTTCTACTTCTATGTAGAATAATAAGCAAAATATAGTGGAAAATGTGTAAGCAACATCCAATCCCAATCAAAGTGGTACTAACACACAAAAAATAGTCAAGAACATAGGCCTATATTTAATGCCATGATTGGATCATCATACCAAAGAATAGGAGCCTCTCTACCCAAACCTTCACCACCTATTTCCAAAACTCAACTAGTTGCTTCCTCAAGTGTGCAACCTATAAGATTAGGTAGTCAACTAGCAATAAGTGTCATGCCTCAACAACAAAATGTAACAAATCCTAATCCTCCTTAACAAATGATGAGTAATATTCCTAAACATTGGGCACAATCTAGTGTCCCAACATAGTGAAGGTTGAATGCATTACCACCTCAATAAGGGGTAACTAATGTTACACCTCACTAGTTAATGGAAAACATACATCGTTAGTCATAGACTAGGGCATCCATACAAAACCAAGTGATGACTAGTCAACAATGTGTAAATATTGGTCAGTGATAGATGCTAAATCTTTAACTTGCTTTCACTTCCCCATAAGTATTCATGTTATAAGGAGGCCCCCATGTTTTTCAGGTACCTACTAGACAACTATTACTTCAAAATGTGACATAAATTTAGAGACAAGGTTTTCATCTATAATTTCCCACTCAACAACAAGATTTGATTAGTCAACAACATGTCCATTTTAAATCATAGTAAGCATAATATAGTTATATCCCTCCATCCCAACCATAAAATCCTCCATGTCAAACCTTTATCACCAACCCAAACCATATTATTGCACAACCAAATGTATAATTCCAAGTACATCATAATCTATGTATGCATATTCCTAGTCCAATTCCCAACCAAACCAATATACCCCAATATGTATCTCCATCATACTTTGGTTAAAGTGCCCCCCTTATAACCTCCCAACCATCTACCCAAACCAATATCCTCCCTCAAAACAATGTTCCTTTCAATTTCCTATCCCAAGAATCACAATAGATGAAGAATGCAATTGCCACCATTCAGGCTGGGAAATAGACTAAAAAGTTTAAGTTGGATGATGTGTGTTATAATCTGTTCAACATGGAGTACTTATAGATACCATTTCCTTAAGGATACAAACCACTAGAATTCAATAAATACAAAGGGAATTCTGACCCTAACCTCATTTAAAAGAGTTCTTTGTTTCATGTCAACTAGTGGCATATAGTGATATTTACCTTTTATTGTTGTTTCCAAGGAGCTTGGTTGGACAAGCCTTGGAGTGATTCTTCAAGTTTCCCAAGAATTTAGTAATAAATTTTTATGATCTTTCTGATAAATTTATGCAGCACTTTTCTTATAATCTTGAACATGATATTTCATTGGTTGACTTAACATAAACAAAGCAAAAATATGGTGAGAGTTATGTAAGTTATCTATAGTGATGGAGATCTCTTGCAAATAGATTCACACATAGTTTACTAGATAAATAATTAGCCATTGTGTTTACTAAAAAATTGCATAGTGAGGTAACTTATCATCTAAAACTACAATGTGCACATAATTTTAAGGAGATCATCGATAAAGCCTTGTTGATCGAGTGAGATCTTATTAATAAAGGGATCATCAAGCTTACATCAAATAATTAGAATCAAAGTAAACATTAGGGAATTGTCCAAAACCAACATCCAATTCAAGTGCAATCATCACAACCAGCACATGCCAATAACCAAGAAAAAATAAAGCAATTTAATCATAATAGGAATGTTGTGAGTAATAGAGTAACTAAGTCACATCATATCCAAATGATGTAAACATCATCTACACCACATTTTAATATAACGCCTATAGAAAAACATCTCCCACCAATTCCATAAGTACACCAACTAATAATTGTGTAGTAAATACAACAACCTTTACCATTGTAAAGCCCTCCTCCATGGAGAAATGTGCTTATGCATCATGTCTTTAGTAACCTAGGAGAGTCTATTGAGTCTATATTTTGCAAACTTGCCACTGCTAATCTGATTTGTTATCCAGTACCAAATCATTATCCATAAGGCATTCCTTATCCTGATTGCTACCATGAAAATAAATTCTTTGAATATCATCAAGTCAACAGGCATAATCTATGAAGATGTGTGTAAATCAAGAATTTAATCTAGAATATATTGGAAAATGGGGAGATAACATTGGAAAATGGTGTTTCTAATTCTAATCAAACTCTTAAGATTTATCAAAACCCCTTTCCTCAACATAACAATCAATAGTAGTAGAATAATCAGCAATAACAACAACACCAGTTAGTACAAAAACAAAATCAATATTATAAAAATTAAAAGCCAAATAAATAAAATCAATAATAAAACACAAACATTAGAATAATAGATAAAACCAAGGTTAGAATAGTAATAACCAACAAACCTACCATGTAATTACACATGACTACAATAGGATTTTACGTCATATTGCAAGAGGTAGCTTTAATACCATCTCCATTAATCCTAGACCAAGTGTTAATTAATATAGACCATTGTTAAACAATAACACTTAATGACATTACATGGATAATCCTTCTTTGACCTAGGATAGCACATAGGCAAACCAACAAATTAGGACTTAAACTTTTGGACCTTACACTAATAACTCACCCTCACCATGTGACCACATACAAGTGCACCAACAACTCAGACTTATCTTATCTAGTCCCACACCATTCCCAACATTTTTTAGTAATTATGGTCTAGTATCTAATCTCAATTGTGTAATCACAACTCAGAGGTCAAATATTATTACCCTAGGCCCACAACCATCTACCAGTTTTCTTGTTATCTAACCAACAGTTCATCCTCAAAATAAACCATTCACTATTGACCAAGATAAGAAGTTTGATATTGTGGAACAATTATGGAAGACACCAGCACAAATTTCTATTTTATATTTGCTATGAACATAAACATTTACAAGATCATCTTGAATAAGTTCTTGACCCAATCCACTATATCCAGCAACATATCTCCTGATAAATTTCAAGCTTTGGTTTGACTACCTAGCTCCATCCCAACAAGTCACATTCAACTAAGGTGATGTCTTCCCTTGGCCTGATCCATAATAATCCATTATACATAGAAGTTTATATAAAGTGGCATAAAGTGAAATGTGTCCTTATAGATAATGGATCAGGCCTTAACATAGTGTCCTTAGAGCTCACAAGACTTTTAGGTACATAATGGCACATCTCTAGCCAAAAATGATAACTATCAAAGCCTATGATAATCAAGAAAGAGAATCAGAAGGCACCATTAACTTACCAGTTATCATTGGGCCTTTGACCCATGATACACTTTATCATGTAATTGATCTTGAGTTATCATATAATATGCTTCTAGGTAGGCCTTGGTTACATGATATTTGTGTAGTCCCATCAACACTACACTAATGTGTCAAGTTCTCCCACTCAGGGATGGAAGTGAATATTTCAAGAGATTTACACCCATATGAACATTGAAAACATCTTGAGGTTGAGTTTCAAAGCTAAAATTACCAATATGGCATGAATCCATGTTCCAAGAAAGATAAAGGAATAGCCATACTTATTGATCTACCATAGAATAATTTCATAGATCCTAATACCTCATATTCCCTTTCCCACATGCCACATCCTGAAGCTCTCAATCATTTCACCATTTTAGATAATGGATTGGGAGAGTATGTGACCTATGATACCTTCCATATTTCCAATATTTATTAGAATTTGAAGACATTTAGGTGACCTAAAGTCAGCCTACATATGCATTGGCAATAAAATAACAAATATAAGAGACATGTCATATTTCTACTATCATCTAGCCTAGAATCAAATCCTATTGAAGGGGATGAATCATGGTTTTATAATGATAACCAAGTTGATTTGTATAAAATTGCAAAGTATCCTATTCTAAATAGGATCATGGAGCATAAATATTTTGAAAAAATATTCCTCGAATCAAATCAACAAGGAACCATTGAGCCAATTTCCATGACTAAGTATAAAAGACCATATGGAATTAGATTTAAACTGCCTAAGGGTAACCCCACATATCTTATTTAAATTTTAACACTAGTGGATAGTGATGATGATGTTAATAGAAAAGTAGAGTCTGATCATAACCTCACCTTTGATGACTTAGCTAAGACTAACGTATTTGATAATAATGTCATTTGTACCCTTACCCTGATCATTCATCACAACTCTTTGCCTTTATACTATCCCCAATTGATAGATTAGGACCAATAACAATCCAATTTGATGATTGATGAGTTTCAAAATGATGAGGAATTTTGTGAATTTTTAGGCCTTGAGGACAACATTCTATTGGGAGATAACAATTCAATATTCTCAATTACATTAGATCTTAAAGCCTATTTTGGAGGGCAGGTGAACACCCTTAGCCAAAAGTAAATAAATAAAAAATTAAGGTCCCAAAGTGAAAACCTTTTTGAGGCACTTTATAACTAGGGAAAAATTAAAGATAAAGGCCAGTCTAGTGGTGAAAACCTATTTTAGGTGTCATTAGATGGAAGTGTTCACTCTTCTTTGAATTTAGACTAGGAAACCACCAAAAATGAGCTTGACTGTGGTTCCAAATTTAGTTTTGAGAAAAATTATTTGATCAAATTCTTCAAGAATTTTTGACTATTTTTATCACATGGCTAGATCTTCCATTAGGGGACTTAGATTCATCATGCCTAAGAGAAGTTGAAGAGCAAATTCTAGCAGAGGACCCTGATGTAGTCTAATGGTTCAAGTATTTGCCTATTATCCTCAAAAATGGTTTGACCCTTCTAATTAAGATACAATAGAGGTAAACATTAAGAATCCATCAGACCTAAAATGGATAAAATTAGGCACATCCCTCATTAAGGAGGAATGTGAAGTCTTTACATCTTTGTTGAGAGAATTTGTAGATATCTTTACATGGGCTTATTCCAACATGCCAGGTTTGGACCCTACCTTGGTTTTGCACCACCTTGTGGTCAATCCTGATGCTAAACTAGTAAAACAAAAGATATGTAATATTTATCCTTGTATTACTATCTTGGTAAAGAAAGATTTAGAAAAACTCTTAGAAGTAACATGTACCTGTTAGCAAAAATCCTGAAGAAATTAGAATCTATACTAATTTTTGAGACATCAACAAAGCTTTTCTTGATTACAAATTTGCATTACCTTATATTGACATGATAGTTGTATCCATAGTAGGTTATGAAATGATTTCACTCATGGATCGATTTTTAGGATATAACTAGATTTGAATAGCACCAGAAGACCAACATGAAATAACATTCACCACTCTATGGGGAACATTTTTTTATTAGGTAATGCTATTTGGTATTAATAATGTTGGAGCTACATACCAAAGGGAAATTATTTTCATATTCCATGATATAATACATGATATTATTAAAGACTATGTCAATGACATATTAGGAAAATCTAAAACCAGGGCTAACCATTCATCAGTGCTATATAAGATATTTAAAAGATTTTGAGAGTACAAAGTTAGACTCAACACAAATAAATGTGTGTTTGGTGTAACCTCAGAAAAATTACTCAACTTCATCATGTCTCATATAGGTATTAAAGTTGATCCAACTAAATTTCATGCTATAATCAAGATGTCACCACTAACCAATTTGAAGTAACTCCATAGTTTGCAAGGTAAGATCCAATCAATTTGATGCTTCATACGTCAGTTAGAAAATATGTGTCATCCATTTAAATATATTTTGAAGAATGAGTTTTCATTTCATTAGGATGCCCACTTCCTAATAGATTTTTAACAACATAAGGACTATCTAGTTAATCCACTAGTTTTGTTACCTCATATGTCAAGAAGGCCATTCTTATTGTATCTATCAGCTACCGATAATTCCTTAAGGGAAATTTTGGCTCAACATGATAACAATGGAAAATAACATGCAATATACTACCTAATCTATACCTTGGTATCATCTAAACATAACTATGTACCTATTGAAAAAGCTTGTCTACCCATGGTATTTGTAGCTAAGAAACTACGTAATTACATGTTGAATCATAAGATCATGATCATTTAAAAATTATATCCACTCAAGTATCTACTATCTAAAATATCTTTACAAGTTATATGGACAAATGGATCATGTGTTTTAGTGAGTTTTACATAAATTATGTGAATTAGATGGCAATCAAGGGACAAGTTATTTCAGATCAACTTGTTAAAGCACCTCTTATAGACACCAAGCCACTCACATTTCATTTCCTTGATGAATCCATAATAAGTGTCATTGGCACACCTCTTGAGGAGTACCAATAGAAGCTATATTTTTATGGTTCATTTACTACACATTAATCAAGGCTAGACCTCTTATTTATTACACCATAGGGGGATATAATCACTAAATCATTTTGAATCATATTTATTTATATAAATAACATGGAAAAGTATGAAGCACTTATTTTAGGACTTTGATATTTAGTGTATTGGAACATATCTCTTTTCCAAGTTTATATTGATTCTTAGTTAATCATCAATCAGGTCATAAATCATCTTTAGACCAGAGATGACAAGTTGGTTCCATATAAAGCCATGGTCGACATTCTTAAGCAAG
The DNA here is from genome assembly GCA_037957365.1 of Torreya grandis. Classification (NCBI taxonomy): domain Eukaryota; kingdom Viridiplantae; phylum Streptophyta; class Pinopsida; order Cupressales; family Taxaceae; genus Torreya; species Torreya grandis. The sequence goes on along the minus strand of JARHVA010001474.1, from coordinate 2,980,275 downwards.
AAATTCTAAAATTTAGTTTGAGCACATACCAAGGGCTATTAATATAACTATAGATGCCATGGCTATTATTGGATCTTTGATTTGATAAATAGATAACACTAGAGAGTATCGGTTCCTCATCAAGAATTTGCTAGCACCAGCTCATGATCCTTTAACCATAATAATTATTTTTGATATTTTTGGTCCTAATTATATTTGGTACTCAGAATTTTAAAACTACCTTAATGACCAACTTCTACCACCTAACCTATCTCAAAAATAAACCAAAGAATTTATTCATCATTCCACTCATTATACTCTACTTGAATCCAACCTTTACCATCATAGTTTTGATGGAACTCTACTTCATTGTTTAACTTGGATAGAGTCTACACTATAATTAAGATAAGTTCATGAAGGAGTATGTGGAGATTATTCTATCAAGGTAGTCTTATCCAAAAATCCCTTGTATACTTGTTATTATTTTCCCACGATGGATGAAAATGCAATTGCATATATAAATAAGTATGTAAAATGTTAATGACATGCTAATCTGATTCATGCCCCAGACCAAACATTGAAACTAATGTTAACACCATGACCAATTGCCTCATGAGGACTTGACCTCATTGGTAATATCAACCCCACTTCATCTGATAACCATAAACATATCCTTACTACCACTGAGTATTTCACTAAGTGGGTTAAAGATATACCCCTCACATGATTGGAGATGAAATTTCCAAATTCATCTTCAACCATCTCATTTGTTACTGATTATGAAGGATCATTCAAGAATAAAGATGTAAACTAGCTATGTATCAAATATAAGATCACACAATATTTTTCTATAGTATATTACCCTTAAGGTAATGGCCAAGCTAAAGAATCAAATAAAACCATTGTCAATATTCTCAAAAAAAATTATCAATGATGTTGGTCATGATTGGCACCTAATAATATTCCCTACCATTTGGTCATAGCATACCAATCATTGTAATAAATCCATCCTTCCAATTGATGATAAATTTCCTTTACTATTCATCTCTTTCAAGCATGTCCTAGATGATCATGACTATCAAGTAGTTTACCTCCAAGAGCTAAACCTACTTGATGAGAAATGCACAATTGTGCTCAACAATCATCAAGCATATCAAAATTGACTCAAAGGCCACTACAATCGATGTGTTAAGTATAGAAAATTTGAACTTGGTAATCTTGTTCTTAAATAAAACCAAAATAATACAATGGTTTCGAAGAATCATAAAGGTAAATTCAAACCAAACTAGATAGGGCCTTTCATCATTACTACAAATTATGGATCAAAAGCATATAGACTTGCCACACTAGATGGAGATGAACTTCCTAAGATAATGAATATTATTCACCTCAAGCAGTATTATGCTTGAGTGCTAAAGTGTATTATCTATAAGGATTGTTTTAGTTATGCCATTTTATCACTATTCTTCTTTTTCAAAATATCATTCTTATCCATCCTCTTAGCCATATCCACTTTACATTTTTAACCAATCGACCCAGTGTGTTTTAAAGCCTATCCCATTTGACCTTGGTTTTTTCCATTAATTATGCATATTTTGCATCAAGGAATGTAATCAATTTCATTAGTTTTTTCAAGTACTTTAGATAGAGATCATATTTTGGAGCAGTGTGATAGAAGTTTTTTGTAGTTGTATCCTTTATTTGTTATTCCTTCTTATCATCAGTATTGCTACTAATTATAACCACCTTTGGGAAAATTAGTACCATTGGTCTATGAAATTATGTCCTAGTTATAACCACCTATGATCAAACTATGGGAATTTTTTTTTATTAGGCCTTGATGTACCAACTTTCCACTTCTTATGCCATGTTGTGCCTTTTTACCAACTATGCTTCTTTTGTTTGAATTGACTGCTACACTAGTCAAATTCCTCCACTGTAGGGTGGAACTATAGTGACTTGAGGTCCTACTCTAGAAATATGTAGGTAGTAATCGATACTTATTGAGGTTAGCTCAGTCACCCCTTGCCATGCTCCCACCATTTTGTAAGAAACCTAGATTTGAATACTCTCATCGTTTTACGAGTAACCTAAGTTTGAATAGTCTTGTTGTTTTGAGAGCAACCTAAGTTTTTATTATCTCATTGTTTTATGAGCTTGGAACATTTAGTGTCTCATCATTCTTGATCAAGTTGAGATACTTCAAAAAAATTCTAAAAACATTTATAAAACTATTATAAAAGAATAACAAAAACACAGACCACTTCTTTGCCTTAAGAATTATGGGAACCCTTACTAAGTTTCAAGTAAACCACATGTCACTTAGTTTCCCCATCTTCTTTAGAATTTTTTGTCATTAACTTGCCATTTTACAAGACTATTCCTATTCTTCTATCATATCCATTCTATTTATTTTCACTAGTTATCATTTTTCTTATCATTCCTTGGGAGAACTACATTTGGCCTAAATTTTTTTATTAAATATTACATCCATGGAACTATGTAGGTAGAATCCACTTGCCTAATACATATGGAGACAACTCAACCACCCCCTTCCTTTTCTTTTATTCCCCCATTTTGATCGTTTGTTAAGTTGTCACCTATTTTCTAGGGGAAATGTTTGTGTAGTTTTTATTGAGTGTTTCTTTGTTTGTTTCTTTATTATTTTGTTTGTGTGTTTAGTTTTTTTCTTTCAACACTATTTCCTTGATTTAGTTTATTCATTTCAATTAAGTGATTCCTTACCCACACTAATATTCAAATCCATCCATATTCATATTTTTACATTGTCATCATGGTTTCTATCATTGGTACATTATTTTATATTGAGTATTGGATTACAGGAGTCAGTCCTCATGAATATTTTGGCCAAGTAATTATGATGTTATACCATGATGCCTATCGACATGTGATAAAACAAATCTCAATTTGAAGAAGTCTATTTAGAAATGGTGACATAACATCTCTTCGATATTGACATCCTAGTTCACTCCCAATCATAACCCAAATAGATTAATTAACCATGAAAGAATTTTAACCTTTATTGGTTTAATTGAGAATCTCTCTACTAGTAGGTTGTTCTAATTCATCATTACCATTTGTGTTAAGTCATCATCATCATTGACCAATTTTATCCTATTTTCCATAATTGAGGTCTAATGATTATAACTTCCTATGGGCAAATCATTGCACACCATCCCACCTACATTTCTCAATGATTATAAATGCCTTTAAGAAAATCATTATGATGTCACCACTTCCTTTTTTCTACCCATACAAGGGCATGATATTATCTTTTTTTTCTATCCTAACTGGGGCAGCTCCATCTTCTCAATGATTATAACTATGTTTGAGCAAATCATTGTGTTATCATACCACATTGCTAGTATCAAGGTACAATGCTTATAACCACCTTTGGGTAAATCATTCTACACCATATCACTTTCATTCTCAATGAATTTGACTAATTTTTCAATATCATTGTGTTTTCACCCCATCATCTCTCCTTTCTTTGGTCTCTTTATTTTACTTCTTCTCGAGGGACCATTTGTCAACCTACTTATGCCAACCATTCCCTTGAGGGGGTATCATATAGTTAGTTTATCATCATTGTAGCTATATGCATATAGGACCTTTTCATTATTTAATAATATTTTATTATGATTATATCTTGAAACTCCTTTCCAAACAAGGGCAAACTATAGACACCTAAATCTAGCCACTAATAACCTCCAATTAATTTTTTGACCAATTTCTACCAAAGTGTACAATTTGGCCTAAAAACACTGAAACAAATTAAATGAGTTAAAATTTACATATTTATGTGCTAATTTTGGCCAAAGTATCATTAAAATGAGTAGTGTAATGTATGGGCTAGCTAACGTTGATCAGTTCATTTCAAGTCAAAATACTAATTTTACACTTGGGTTCTCTAGATTGCTCTTTCCTATCAAATCTCTTACACAAGACATGTGCCTTTATTGTTTGGTATTGGTAAAATCCTAAATGGTATAATGGATCCAAAATATCTAACACCACATTCTAATTTTAATCCAGTCAAAATTTGGACCAATAACAAGGCATTCTGATCAATTTGAGTAATATGTGGACAAAATGCTTAAACATGCTTAAGAGATAATTAAACCAAATTATATCCTAATAAAAAATTTAATGAAAACTCATTTAATAATCTATTTTAGAAATTAATATTGAATATCTACATCATTAGGTGACCTCATTTCTTGGAAAGACATCCCTAGGCCTTAAATGCCACAAATATTAGGATTCATGCCCTCCATGCCTCTTAATTGCCCATTTTTCCAATATTTAATTCCAAAAAATTGAATTAATCATCAACCACACGTCTTCATTTTATGATGGATAGTTTATTTTGATTCTGATCAATCTCAAAAATCTATAAATAGGGAGGCCATAAACATCATTTATAAGCTTAATTTGTGCAAAGTTATAATGCAGAATTGGTTCTAAAAACTTCATGAAAACTAGTTTTACCATGGAAAATTGATTCCAAGCCAATCCAATCCAAATCCAATGGTGCCAATGAGATATGGAGGTAGCCAAACTTTATTGACAAGGACTTCATGACCACAAACTGAGCAAGCCAATCAAAGAATACTTTTGGAGTATCAATGAAGGTAAGGAAGGTGTATTTTATTGAATTTTAGTTTTGATTTATTCATTTGTCTTTCTTCACTTAGCTCACCCTTGTAACTAATCATGAATAATTTAGTTTAGTGTGTTTTTATTTTATTTCATTCACTAACACTACACTAATCTCCTCTTCTTAGTCAAATTCCTAGTTCACAATTTTGACTCCATATGTTTAGGAACTTATGTGATTTGTGATGAGAATCCTAAGATACCAAGGATTATGATAGAGGTGATAAATGAATAAGATATTCCCATAGATTATTATTTGGTATGGACCATAAATTTTGATGGGTAAAGAAGTAAGAATGGCTCAGGATTAGGCATATGCCTTATCTCTCAGAAAGGGAAAAATATCCTTAAGGCACTATGTTTTCATTTTAGCTGGACTAAAAAAAAATCTTAGTATGAATCTTTAGTGCATGGATTAATCCTTACCCAAAACTAAGGAATAAAGAATTTGGCAGTCTTTGGTGACTCAAAATTAGTGGTCAAGCAAATCAGGGAGATGACAACAACAAAGAATACAAGAATGAGGTCTTACCATCATAGGGTGTGGCACTTGGTTGAAAGTTTTGATGACTTTAATAGTGAATTTATCCCAAGGTCTCAAAATTTTGAGGAAAATATAATGGCTTAAATTAGATCCTAGTTTGATCCAACCAAAGATCTGCTGGTTAACAAAGAAACAGTCAAATTGGTCATACATCCCTCCATTCTTGACAATGTAGATAATTGGCAAGAATTTGAGAGTGATCTTCATATCATTATATTTATACAAAAATTATTGGAATTTGATAACCAAATATAGCCTAATATTGAAGAGGCATATGGTGACCAAACAATTCAACTAAGGTCCAATAACCTTCCAAGGGGACTGATAACCCTTGAGAATATATTTGACCCTGATGATGCAAACTTGGACAAAATAAAGTTCATAGAAAGGAAAGAAGACTATTAAGAACTTGAGATATCAAAGGTGAGAAAGATAAAATTGGGTAAGATTACCACTCAAAAATAAAATTATAAACTGGCATCTTTCTACAATAAGTATAATAAGATGATAACATGGATGTATGAAGACCTTTATGGTTATAAAAAAGAAATTATCCAGCATATTATCAACCTGATAAAAGGATCAAAGCTCATTCACCAAAAGCAAAGACCAGTGAATCTAAGAATCAAGTATCTCAATGATAAATATCTTAAGAAATGATTGGAGTCTAAGATTATCTTTTCCATCAAACATTCCACATGGGTCTCTAACTTGGTCCCATTAAGGAAGAAAAATAAAGAAATTAGACTCTGTGTAGATTTAAGGGATCTAAATAAAGCTTCCCTTAAATATCATTACCCCTACCTTCAATGGAACAAATTCTATAGATAATATCTATGATAGAGATATTCTCCTTATTTAATGGATTCTTAGGCTATAATCAAATATGGTTGATAGAAGAGGATCAACACAAGACCACTTTCATAGAAAAGTGGGGAACTTTTTCTTATGAAAAAAATGCCATTTGGACTCTCCAACACGGAGGATAATTTAAAAAAGTAATGGACATTGATTTTGGGGAACTATTAAATAAAATGATTATAATTTACCTAGATGATCTCACTATCTTCACTAAGTCTTCTGAAGATCATTTTAATCAATTGGAAGCCATTTTTTAGATACACTAAGAGTTTGAGATCTCTCTAAATCCTAAAAAATGTGTATTTAGAGTAACTCAAGGTAAGCTACTTAGATACATTATTTCAAAATAAGGTATCACTAGAGACCTAGATAGAGTTAAGGCAATATTAGACCTATCAATACTAGTAAATAATAAAGTCGTATAATATTTCTTTGGGAAGATTAATTTTGTAAGTATATTGATCTCAGATTTTGATGGAATGGTTAGACCGATTACTCTTATGTTGAAAAAGGATCTCAGTTTTAAATAGATGAATGAATGATGAAAAGATTTTAAAAATATTAAAAGGGCCATTATATGCACCATAGTATTGTGTAATCTAGATTTTTCCAAGGATTTCATCATGTATGTTTATGGAGGAGAGCAGAACATAGAGGCAATGCTGACACAAAAGGACATGGAATAGGAAGGAGAGTATTCAATTTCCTTATTCTCAAGGACCCTTTGAGATTATGAATCTAGGTATAATTTTGTTGAAAAGCAAGCTTATGGTATTGTAAAAGGTCTAAAGAAATTTAGACAATTAGTAACAAGTAACAAGACTATAGTATTGGTGGCTCACCCAAGTGTCATAAAATATATTATGGAAGGGGAAATAATTGAGAAAAGAGCCAATTGGATAACTAAAATATTAGAGTATGATGTTGAGGTTAAGCCTACCAAGATAATAAAGAGAAGGGATCTTTGTCAATACATTGCCCAAGATTTAGTAACCTTACTAGAGGAAGAATCTATTATAGAAGCCATGCTATAGATACAAGAGAATGAAATAGACTCTTAGGTCACTGATAGAATTCATTTTATAAAGTTTGGTGAATATCCAAGATAGTTGTCTCTTGAAAGGAGAAGACATTACCAAAAACAAGGATCAAGTTTTGTTTTGATAGACAATTTCCTTTTTAAAAGGAATTTTGATGGATTCTTGCATGGGTGTATTTAAAGTGAGTAAATTAAGAGGATCTTCCATGATTTTCACTATGGAGCATCTAGAGGACATTTTTTAGAGATAAGTATTACTATCAAGATAATCTAGGCAAGGTATTTCTAGATAACAATGTTTTTTGATTGCTATGATATGGTCAATAAGTGTCAATCTTGCTAGTTTTACATAGGTGAGAGGATAAATGTAGCCTTGCCACTTAGTACAATAATTATTGAAGAACCTTTTGCTCAATTGGGCCTAGATTTCATTGGGATGATTTGTCTAGTCTCAAGTGTAGGGCACAAATGGATTCTTACATCCACTAATTATTTTACAAGATGAACTGAGGAAAATCTTTTAAAAGAGGCCATAGAAAATATGATCCTAGATCTCCTAGAAGAGATTACCACTAGGTTTGGACCTCTTCACACTATCATATCTGAAATTCTAAATAAGTCCTTGGGGTAAAGGTATTTGATTTTGTAATAAATAATAGTATATATTTGAAGACTTATTCAAATTATTATCCATAAGGAAATGGTCTGGAAAAATCAACCAATAGGAATCTGATTAGAGTCATCAAGAGAATGGGTGATGATCATAAGAGAGGATGGTATGAAAATCTAAAATTAGCCTTATGGGTAGACCAAATTGTACCCAAATAGTTGATTAAGACTTCACCATATGAGTTAGTATATATGATGAATGTAGTAATGCCCATTTCAATGGAAATTCTAGTTTTACAGTTAATAAAGTGTTAAAAATGGAAGAAAATGATCTAATGCAAGTTAGACTTGCAAAATTATAAGAACTCTAGGAAAAGAGAGAATCAGCTAATGACTCAATGATAAATCACCAATAAGTGATCAAGAACTAGTTTGATCAAAATACATCTGAACTTGAGTTTAAGATTTGGAGTTGGGTTTTAAAGTGGGATGCAAGGGCTACCAAAATTGAGAATCATGGTAAGTTTGACTCTTTGTGTATAGGTCCTTTCAAAATCCTTGCATGTAAGAAGTGCAATGCTTACGACCTAGAGTTTCAAGAGAGGCATTAGAGATTCCTATTAATGGAATCTTTTTGAATATTTTCACATAAGAAATTTTAACCCTATTTATAGTTAGATTAGTTTCCCTTTCTATTTTCTTGTTTTGAGGTTATTTTATACCTCTTTTTAAATAAGTGTTCTTTAAACACATGAAATTTGTGGAGGATCTCTAAATTTACATATGATATTTTCACCTATAAACATCCCAAAAAGATACCTATCTAATGGATTCACTAGGGTCTTTAATGTTAAGTTTTAAATTTTTAATTAAGGATCTTGAAGATTTGATAATCGGCACTTTGGATCCTTGAATTGAGAGTCTTTTAATGAGACATGACTAATTCATCAAGGAGAGTCATTAATTCTGATTCATGAAAGTAATGGAATTAAAAAAGAGATTTGAATCTCATTTTCTTTACCATCGATCAAAGATTTTACTTAGAGCTAAGTGAAGAGTTAATATTTGAGTTTAATTGAGAAAAATAATTGAGCCAAGGAATAATAAGGAAAGCACTCAAACCTACAGTCTCAGTGGAAATGCCAACCATATTATCACCATAAAATTCTTATGCCTTAGCTCCTACATAGCTTAAGGCAACATACCCAAAAACTAGAGAAGTGAGTAGAGGTATTTTTCAAGACTCTTCCCTCATCTTTGATTACATAAATGAGATTTTTGACCCTATTTTGATGAAGAAGACTAAGACCCTTAGGGAGATAGTGCATGAAAAAATGTTGATTCAGACCAAACATAAAACTTTTGGTACGAGGGTTTGGACCTCAGGTTTAGCCCAATATATGGTGCCAATAGTGCACGCGTACCTCAAATTGGTAGTCTTATGAATATAAAATTATAATTCTACAAATGTGACAATTCAAAAAGGACTGATCAGGGTAGTGATCAATCCCTAAACTATTTGTGACATGCTGGGTTAATATCATGATCCTTTAACTAGATTTTATGACATGACTCAGTTGAGGCATGTTTGGTCTCAAGTGCACTAGAAACAATAATTATTGAATAAGGAGCTATGTCTTATAGACAATAATACTACACCTTATCCCCTGACCTTTCCCTTGGGCATGTTGATGCAAGAGTCATAGGAGGCATGTTCAATGCTCACCTTCATATTTAGGGAGGAAAATGATAGGATGATACATGATTGGTAGTTGGTAGCTCTTTTTTGAATGAGGATTATGGCTAGAATGTAATTATACAAATTTAATTTTATAGATCATATTGCCTAAACTTTGAGCTAATAACTATAAAATTTTAGGGTACACACTACTTTCAAGTATTCCTCATACCTATTTCATCTCATTTTGTATAAAAATACCCAATTATTTTAACATCATATAAGTTTGACCTTATGGGACTTGAAGGCAATAAACCCTTAAAAACTTATCCATGTATCTACATGGACTCATGTGTTAGATTCATCAGACATTTATGAGTTTATTTAGTGTTTTATGGCACCACTAGTAGGGGAGTTAGATTTAGGGGGTATAAATAATAGAATGAATGAATTAGTTAGGTCTATCTTGGCCAATGCCCATCACCCTTATGATTTCTTTTTTAGAGCCCATCATTCTTTCATTAGAGTTCATGGTTTTGTGGAAGAATCTTTTATGATTTCCAAAGTTTTTGACTAGTAGAATAGTAGGTTTAGAAGTAACCCAATAGTTAATGGTTATTGAATCTGAGTATGGTGTAGGGAGAAAGAAAAGGTCATTCCATGACATCTTGCTAACCAAGTGTGGCATTATTGTGGTGAAGAGGTAGGCAAAATTTATTTTGATGAGGAAACTGGCTACATATGGGCTAGTTTTGATTCAAGATCTATGGAAATATGACCCTAATGGTTTTATGACTTCTTAGATTTCCAAAAGTAAAGTCCATGATTCTTTTAATTATGAGAGTAGGAAATTCTTTGAGGACAAGAGATCCCTTAGGAGATATGCATTATATATATATGTGTGTGTGTGTGTCTCTGTGTGTGTGTGTGTGTGGAACTACATGACATCCCACTCTCACCATGGGAATATTTTTATCATCCCATAAAAAATTATGACCTAACAAGATTAATGACTAAGGGATTAAGATAGTCCTTGGTCAAGAAGGGTTGAAGTCAATAGAAAATAATTACCTACTAGAAGTATAGGCAATAAATTGGTGAATTTACTCAAAATTTTGAGGATGTAAAAATAGATGAACAATGGGATAATTTATGGGATGAGGCTCATGTTACTCTAACTTTTAGACCAAATATAAGCAACCTCCCATAACCATAGAAAGAGACACAAGAGGTAGGGACATCTACAATGGTGCACACAAATTCAACTTGGACACCATCTCTTAGTGAGTTAGATAAATAAAGGATTTCCCAACCTACTTAAATTACCAAAAGTTGAGGCACTATTAAATCCTTCATAGGAAACATCATCCACATAAGAGGTGCTAGAATCATCATAGCTAGTGATAGTCTAAAAAAAGAAAGAGGATCTTACGGAGATCCCTAAGAGGAAGAAACAAAGAGTAGAGTCTTAGGAGGGAGATAGAATAAGAGGTAGAGCCTACCTCATACATGACTTATTCTTCCACTCAAACTATGTTAACTCCACCTCTTTCACATGGTTTAACATTCTCAACCATCTCAACTATACCAATTCAATCACTGATGCCATCTAATTTCCCATTCCCTTTTGCTTCCCAATAGTTAAGTTTGCCAACCTATTCTCCTAAGGTCTTTAAAAGCCCATCTCCATCATAGATCCAACCCTAGCAATCAATCATTGTGCTTTATGGTTTACCCCATGGGTCTCCTTTTTTTGGTGGTGTAGTGACCTCTCCCTTGGACTTCCATACTCAATCAAACATGGCAAAGAGGGACAGGGAGGCAAAGAAGGAGAAACAAAGGTAGAAGGAGGGTAGGGTAATGGATATACAGCAAACAGGGTCTCTTTATAACCATAAATAACATTCCCTCACTATCACCTACATGGTCCCTAATGTGAATAAGACACTTGATCAAATATAGCCTAAGGATTATACAATGATTGCAATGGCTATGGATCTAACTTAATTCAAACCCTAAGATAAAGTGGAGCTTATGACTGAAATTACAAGTATGGTCACCATAGACTATCTCAAAATTTCCAATAAACTAGAGAAGGAAAAATTAATCTTAATCCAAGCCCAAACCACTATGATCCACATGACACAAGATCTCAAGGCCAAGGACAAGGATATAGCCCAACTCAATAAGTACTTGAAAGGGGTAATATCCAAAGAAGTCTTAAAGACTTTAAAAGATGAAGTAAAGTCTTTACAATAAGAGCTCAGTACAACCAAGGCCTTTATCATCTCATTGAAACTAGATAAGATTATCATAAAGAAGAAAATTGATGGTAAGGAAGTTGAGATCACTTAGCTAAAATATAATATAAATGCTACTAAGGCCAAAATGAGTAACTTATAGGTTGAAAGTAATAAATTTAAAGATGAAGTGGTAAGGATAACTCAAGAATTAGCCCAATTAACATAGTCAAATAAAGTGGTAAGAATGGTCAAGGGGCTCTTTGTCTCTTGTTGGAAGAGAATTTTAGTGGGCATGGCCCATCTAAATCCTACACTCAAGTTAATATCTGATGCTCAAACCCTATGTGCAAAAGTGGATTCCTCTGTGGTGAATATCCTAATTTTAGTAGCTACCAAGGTACCCAAATCATAGATGCTAGTTCAAAAATTATGTGATACATCAAAGGAAACACCATAGGTAGTTAGGATCATAGATAGGTGAGTAGTAGTAGGAAAGGTAAGCATTATTTTGATATTCAACAAAGCTACATCCAAATGCAAGAATTTATTGAATCTTTTAAAGGAAGGGTTAAAGGAATGAAATGGAAAATTGAATAATTGGTCCAATTGGGACTCCCTTCCCCTTTCTAGATGACAAAAGAGTGTTGATGGAGGACCAAATTTAAAATATACTAGTCATAAAGAAACATAATCAAATAGTTTTTTAGTCCCTTAGTGATTTTTCAACCATCATCGAGGTGGAAACTATTTTAGTCTCAATTGAAAAATTGGAATTTTAATTGAACCCAGTGGTTCAAAACCTCCAAGTATTCTCCCACAAGGAAAAATAGAGTTAGATAGAGCTTTCCAAGATATATAAAAGAGGAAATATCCATTAGAGGTAGAATGGACCAGTTTCCTAGCTGCATTATAAAAGCTCTGAGTGAGCTACAATAATAACAATTTTGAGAAAGTTTTCATTCAAGTTTTGCAGCATTCCTTCCATGCAGGCATAGAGTCCTTGGTGAGTTACCATGAACTATAGAGTTAAAATTCTACATTTTTATTTTATACCTTTGGGACAACATATATTATTCAGCTAGGTATATAGGCATCTATATAACATTTTGTGTCATATTAATTCATGAAGCTGAAGGAATATCTTTTTAATAAAGCCTTGAAAAAGATTTAAGACTTTAACACTAACATAGGGTATTCACATGTCACTTCAACACTCTTTGAAGGTAAACTAAGTATCAGAAAGACTCCATTGAGTGCAAGGATACCACATAGATAAATAATGGTTTACCTTGAGACAAAAGGGTAGTAGAGAGGATCAATAGCTCAGTTTAAAGAATATATCTAATGGTAAATAATATCTAAAAGTCATAAAGGCTAAAAATCTAAGTAAAATAATGAGGGAGAAGCTTCTAAGACCCAAATAAATGTGGACAATGCCACATGTTACTTTGGTGCTCTATGAAGAGAAAGTGAGTATCAAAAAGACTCCATTGAGTGCAAAGCTAACACTTGTCCGCATAGTAGGGCCTAGAGCCCAAAAGAGATAAGAAAGATAAAGAGTTTTCAGAATAAAGGGGATATAACAATCAAGTAATTAATAGCCACAAAAGCCTCCACATGTCCATGCTTCAAGAAACTATGGGTAGAAGATAAATATGAGTAACATTTGAAGTAGAATGAAAGAGACAATTAGTATAAATAATAGAATCAAGATTCAAATTGTTTATTTATAATGACATGTAGGTTTTAGATCTATAATTTGTGGACATGTAGTTGGAATCTGAAAAAGTTGTAGTGACCCACAATGGATATTTTGGGCTATAAGTAGTAGATCAAAGGATTGAATAAAAGGGGGGGAGATCACTATAGATTCATCTGGATCAATAGATATTTTAGAAGATAGTTTTGGAAGAATTTTCTATTGCCTTACTAGTTTCCTCTCTTCAGGGATCAAACATTGTATTATGTGCATTTGTCCTTATATACTTTGTTTTCCTATCAAACTATGAAGAGAGAGTGGTATCTTATGCAATTATAGTCTATTTCTAATTCTTGATTCTTATTTTCTACTATAAGACTTTGTCATATTTTCATAACCACTAAGATTTTTAATCATGCTATATGATATTTAATTATGTTAGTGAATGTTGTTTAAATTAAAACTATGTTATTTAGATAGATGATGATTCAGATTATCTTTTCTATTACAAGCCTTTAATTTGGTCTATAGTCTGTGATGGAATTATTGATCATCCTTTATGTTTCTTAATATTTTTAGTAAATTATATTAGTACTAATTATTGTGCTATTTGGTAGAGGAATACAATATTGGTGTATTGCCTTAGTAGTGTAAGTATTTCTTTTATGCATCATTTCTTTCCTCTTTACATCAAACCCCAAAGAGAAGAGGTAACTTCTTGAAAATTTAGAGGTAATTTAAAGGTTCAAGTCCTACATCTTTGAAACTTCCCATGACTTTAGTGATTAGTTTAAAAATTAAGCATCACTAGGTGCCAAAGTGAAAACCTCTTTGAAGCACTTTTTGACTAGGGTAAATGTAAAGAGAAATCCTAATCTTCTAGTGAAAACCTATTTTAGGTTGAAAATAGATGGGGGTGTTCACCTTTCCTTAAACATGGTTTAGGATGCCACCAATGATGAACTTGCCTATGGGTTTGAGTTTAATTGTAAATAATAGCATGAATTTGATTGAATCATCCAAGAGTCTCCAATAGTGTTTGTAACATGGCCATCCCTACCATTGGGAGATTATGATTTATATTGCCTAAGAGAACTTGAAGATCTAGTCCAAATAGATGAAATTATCATTACAAGCCAATTCTAATCATTACCAACCATTCTCAAATATGGTTTCACTCTTTTTGTAGAGGACACTATATAACTCAACATCAATATTCTAGATGACTTAAAATGGATCAAATTAGGTGCATCCCTTACTAAGGAAGAATGTGACAGCTTTATATCCCTTTTGAGGGAATTTGTTGACATATTTTCTTAGGCATACTCTAACATGTCAAGTTTGGACTTTGCCTTGGTTGTAGACCACCATGTTGTACATCCCAATACCAAATCTATGAAGAAGAAAATGCACAAAATAAATCCTTGGATTGATGTATTAGTAAATAAAGAGTTGTAAAAACTCTTATAAGTGAGATGTATTTGATTAATTGACTATTTAGAGTAGATCTTAAATGTTGTGAAAATTAGTAAGAAGCTTGAAGGAATTGGAAACTACACTAATTTTAGAGATATAAACAAGTCCTATCCCAAAGATGGCTTTCATCTACGAAATATTGTCATGATAGTTGACTCATAAACCAGGTATGAAATTCTTTCACTAATGGACTAATTTTTAAGATATAACCATATCAAGATTGTGCTAAAAGACTAACATAAAACAATGTTCACCACTCTATGGGGAATGTTTTATTATCAGGTTATGCCATTTGGTCTCAAAAATGTTAGATCGACATGCCAAATATCCATGACCATTATATTTCATGATGTGATGTATGCCATTATTGAAGACTATGTCAATGACATAATGGGAAGATTAAATACCAGGGCCAATCATACAATAACACTATCAAGAATATTTGAGAGACTATGTGAATAAAATGTTAGACATAATAATAATAATAATAATAATGATGATGATGATGATGGTGATGATGATGATGATGATGATGATGATGATGATGATGATGATGATGATGATGATGATGATGATGATGATGATGATGATGATAATAATAAGTGTGTGTTTGGAGTTACTTTAGGAAAATTTATTGGCTTCATTATGTCTTGTCTATGGTCTTTGTATCTCATAAACTATGACATTACATGTTAAACAACAAGACCATAATTATTTAAAAATTAGATCCACTCAAGTATCTACTATCCAAGATAGCTTTACAATCCTCATGGATAAATGTATCATGCTTCTCAATAATTTTAAGATAAAATAAATAAAATATAAGGCCATCAAGGGATAGGTACTTGTAGATCAACTTGCTAAAGCTCCCCTTAGAAATACAAAATGTCTAACTTTTTAGTTTTTAGATGAGTCCATTATGACCATCATTGAAACACCTCTTGGGGAGAAACACTGGAAGATGTATTTTGATGGATCATTAAAAGTACATGGATTAGAATAAGTCCTATTATTTATTATACCATAGGGGGATCTTATCCCTAAATCGTCTTATATCATCATTCCTTATACTAACAAAATGGTTGAATATAAAACACTTGTTGTAGGGTTTCATTAGGTAGTACAATAAAATATTAAACATCTCAAGGTTCATGGTTATTCTCAATTAATCATAAATTATGTTATAGACCACTTTCAGACCAAGGATGACAAGTTGGTGCTATACAAGGCCATGATTAACACTTACAAACAATAGATTTTCTATGTATAGTTTGAACACATACCAAGGGATAATAATAGAATAGTGGATTCCATGGATACATTGGCTCTTTGATTAATCATATAGAGAAATAAAAATAATAGAAATTACTCATTTAAAAATATTATAGTGCCAGTTCTATTGATAAGTGTTATCATTGATGTCAAGGTACATCTGGTGAATATGAATGGTGAGTGATCTTTGATGTATGGTCTTTTTTTCTTGACGTGACAAGGAAGCCATGTGACAAGAGAGAATTTGAAGGTAATATATAATTTTAAGGAAAGAGATAATTTGAAGACAACCCAATGTCTCTTTTATTGATTGATATCAAGGTTTAGGTCAAGGTTCAAGTAATCTTGAAGTTGTCAATGTTATCACAAAGATATATGATGGTTAAGTGATAATTGAACATGGTTATGAGGCTATAGATCTATATGAGGACATGAGAGAATTTTTATCATAAATATATTTTTATAGTGGTGTGAGATTGTTATCGAAAGAGTTTTATTTTTTTATATCATTAAGGTAAGCATGTTTTAGTACTAGTTCTTGAGTATAAGGTATCTTGAGAAGCCTAAACTAGTACTTATGAGAAGATATAAGTATGATGACTTGGTAAGATGAATGAAAAGAGGCATGATTACTTGTAATATGTTTATTTATAATTAATTTGAGGCATTATATCACTCATTAGAGTCTCAAGGTGAGCCTACATGGGTAAGACCTTCAGGATAAGTCTACACCTAGACCACTCCTAGATCCTACCTAGCCTAATGAGGTATCATGATATAGTGTAAATGCATATGAAAGATGTATGGAAATATTTAATAATGGATAGTTTTATTTATTATGTTAGTAAGGTGGAGAGTGCATTGAAAGAAGCATGAAGGTCAATTTTATGCCCTAATGTGGTTTGCAAGTCAAGGTCTAAGAGAGTAAAGAGAGAGAATGGGGCCTAATGAGGGGTCATAATCAGATTTAAATCTGATTGAGATCATGTAAGAATTTTTATATGTGAGGTATGTTTTTTCAAGTTTGTTCATGTATTTTGAGGTCATAGTTTAAAAGACAATGCATGAAAATTGGTTTTGAGGTCTCTCAAGTACTCAGAATGAAGAGTTCTCAACCTGATAAGGATTTTATTATGCTCATTATCTCACCAAAACCTTTAATATGAACCTAATATATTCATATTATATGGGTAAGGGTATTATCTCAAAATTCTAGGCATTTTTTTAGATTGAGGGGCTATGCTTATGAATGATTGTTAAGAATGGAAACATGTTTAAACACTCTTAGAACCCTAATAAGGAAATGATGTTGAATATATTATTAAAAATATACAATAATGGGATAAAATAAATATAATAAATATTGGATCATGTATTCAACTCCCCTAGATACCTTCAGGTGCTAGTGGCTAGTTAGATTAGAGAGAAAATGCATATATATAGGCTTATTTGTGAAGAATTCACCATAGTAGTCAAACATTTAATTGGGAAGGAAAATAAAATGGATTTAATAAGGATATATATAATAATAATACATGACCATAAATTTTTATTAATATGTTTCACCCTTCTAATCTTCTAAACTATCCATCCAAGTTAGCCAGTCACTAACAAACCAAATGATGCAAATAGTGAAAAACCCAAGCAGCATTGAGAGGATGAATAGGAATGTGTTATCATGATAAAATTATGAAAAAATTACATGGATAAGTTTTTAAATACTTTAAATATATTTTAATTCCTATAATAATATTTGGAGTTCATGTGCGTGGTGAAAATGTCACTCATAAGTTGACCTGTCTGGTTAAGATGAGACAGTAAGTCTAAGGTCATTAGATTGGTATGCAAGACAAATAATTTCCATTTGAAAAAAATATATTTATATATTATAATGGTATAAATATATTATATTATAATCCATATGAATAAAAATTCATTAAATATGTCTATACAAGTTTTGGAGGTCTGAGTCATCTTGATTGGTCTTTGAGGAACATTGGCAATTCTTAGTGAGTAAATTGCAAAGGTGTTTTTGAGGCTTTTTGCCTTAAGTGGAATTATATAATTATTATTGTGTTGTTTTTTGTGAATTTAACTTCCTATTCATTATTTTTTAAATCTTTTTTAATAGTATAAGAGGTTGTAATATTCAAGCCAAAATGGCTTATCTGGTTTTGGTTTGACTGTGTGTAGTGAGGTCAAAAGATTGATATGCAAGACATATATTTGAAATTAAACCTTATGATATTTTTATTTTATATTTTTATATATATTTAAGATGATATTTTTTAAATATCAGTGGTCATGGTAAGTGTTCTTTCAAGTGTTGAAGATGAAGTTGTTCATGACTAGTTTTTAGAGTGATCTGGAAGTTCTGAGTAGGATTTTGTAGAGAAGTGTTTGAGTCTTTTTTCCCTGAGATGTGAAGTATAAATCACATGGTGATTTTTTTAATTTCATGGATTTTATTTTCATGTTATTTATTATCATGATTTTTTTACTAAATTGTATACATGATTTAATTTTGTTTGGCAAACTTTATATAGGTTTACAAGCCTAATTATGAATAGTGCTACAAGGAGTGTTCATGAAGGGGTTGGTGAAAGAAAAGTGTTATTTATATTATAATATATTTATTAGGGTTTATTTTATTAATTTATTAAATTATGTTTTTTTTAAAACAAAGGTAAATTGTTATAAGGAAGGCAAAGTATAATGTGTTCTAAGGTTGACCTAATGAAATTAGGTTTCCATGAGAACTAAAAGAGAAATGAGATCTAATGGAACTATGATAGACCGAAAGTGACTAAATATTCATTTTAATAATGATTATTATATTTCGTAATACATATTACATGTCTAAAATAATATTTTAAGGGTGAATAGCTGACTAAGTGGTATCCAAATAAGGAATGGTATATATAAGGTAGTTTAAAGCCTATTGAAGTGTGTAGAATGTATTTGTATGATATAACAATTTTTTTAGTATAAAAAGGTATTTTAGAAAATAATAGGAGTATATATGATCTAAAATGAAAATTTTAAAGTTTTTTTCATATGAATATCAAGGTCATATGACCTAATCAATCTTGAAGAGACCTCATTGAGTGAAGAGGACTAGAAGGCAGTTTGAGAGGGATAAGAGTGTGAAGAGATAAAGAGGTGGTAGTAATTATTTGGTTGAGAAAAAATATATTATAAATTTAATAAAATAAATTATATGGATAAATTGGTGCTAATTCATTTAGGGGGTTGGTTCCTCTTTACAAGTGGGTCCTTGTAAAAGCCTGGTCAAGTGGGGCTTAGCTAGTTGGGGTTGGTGTTCCATGTGAAGTTGGTACTTCACTAAAATTGGTTTTTGTCTTATATGACTATAGTAAATTTTTTATATATATGGTTTTTATTCCCCTTTAGGTTTTTCCACATATATTATGTGTTCTTACGTTTCATGCTTATATGGATAAGTGTTTATGCTTGTTAGATCTATATGTTTGCTTGAATGATTCATGATTGCTTAAGTAAAATTAAAGTAAAGGTTTTTAAGATTTATTCACCCCATATTAGTCATTGTGATTTAAACATTTCAGATCAGATAAATTCATTTTAATTAGTCCTAAGAACCTAAAAGATATCCTAGAAGCAAGGATGGCTAGTAGTGAAGTTCAAGGAGGTTTATCTACTAGTAAGGCTTTGCTCTTCAATGGGACTAATTATGAATTTTTGAGAATTATAATGAGGAAATATATAATGTAAATGGGCCATGACATATGGTATTCATTTATGGATGAATACACTCCACCTCCTACACCACCAGCCAATGAAACATGCAAGAAGGAAAGAGAGAAATTCCAAGGCAATGAATGTCATCCTATATGGCCTATCAAAGATAGAGTTTGTGAAGGTAATGAACTATGTGTCAACCAAAGAGATATGGGAAAAATTGAATACTATATATTAAGGAGACACCAAGGTGAATATGGGCAAGTTATATACCCACTAGAGATAGTTTAAGAGTATGAAGATAAATGAATATAAAACCATTGCATCCTACCTGTTAAGTGTTGATTGAGTGGTCAATGTCATTAGAGGATTAGGAGAAGAATTTAAATAGTCTATAGTTGTTCAAAATTTATTAAGATCACTAACTCCTAAGTTTGATTGTAAGGTGTCTGTAGTAGAAGAGATGTAATAGTTATAGAAACTAGAAATAGATGGGATTTATGGCATCTTGACTACCTATGATATTCGAAAAAATTAAGGAAGACATCAAAAAAAAGAATTAAAATTCAAAGATGAGAAGTCAAAATCCAAAAATGTCAAGGATGAGGTATGTTCAAATTTTGATGATGAACTAATAGTCATGTTTGATAGAAAATTGAGGTTTGAATCTGGGAAGTAAAAGGGTAAGTTGCCTTTCAAAATTTTCAACTATGGTAAAAATAGTCACTTTACATCTATAAGACTAATTATGATGAAGAACATGATGAAAATCATGGATATGATAAGAATTTATATAAGACTAACAAAAATAAGAAATATTTAAAAAACTATGAAGGTAAGAAAGGATCATTCAAAAACAAGAAAATTTTCTATACCAAAGAATATAGTAACTCATCTAATGTAAGTCACACAAGTACATATAATAGTGATGATGATAGTAATGAACATGAACATGAAAATAATGAAACCTTATTCATGGATATAAAAATAAATAATGAGGATTGCTCAAAAGAGAAAGGCCTTATGAATGATAAAAAACTAGATGAAGAGGAGGTTGAAGTGAATCTTGAGGTAGAATTGGTGAGTGATTTAGAGGAGTTGAAGTTTCAAAAAAGGAATAATTATGAATTAAAGTCATTACTTAAGGACTATGAAGAGTAGATTGGTTTTTTTGAGGAGAGACTAACACATCCAAAGATTATGATGAGATCATGAATCAAATTGAAGTACATATGGAGATAGTCAATAATAGCTTAAAAGCTAAAGAGGAAGAATGCACTAGGTATGAAATTAAAATGGAATTCTTGAAAGCTGAGATGGATCAAGCATCTATAAAGATGAAAAAACTTATGAATTTTGAAATTGTACTGATACTCTAGATAGCATCTTGAGTAGTCATAAGTTTGTAAGTGATAGACAAGTCTTGATTTCAAATAAGACAAAAAGGAGGTAAATAAAGTAGAGGAGAAGGATAATGAAATAAGAATGTAAACATGAAAAGACTAATTAGATAATCTAATTCTATGAGGTATTTTAATTCAGACAATGATTACTACTATGCATGTAATTAGTTTGGTCATAAAGAAAGAGAGTGTAGAAGACACTATAAAAATTAATATGTATGGGATTATTAAAGGAATCATTAGTTAAGAGGTATGTATGGGGTTTTTTTCTATAGCTGTCATAATGTGGGACACATTGAAAGATTTTGTCCTAAGAGAGTTAGAAGGGCATCAGGTCAAAACAAGAGGTTTGAAGCCCCTAGAGTGCAAGATAAAATGAAAATGAATGTGTGCAAACAAAATATAGTAAAGGTGAATCACGATTAGTCTACAAACCCAAATGGAATGTTTGATATGATAGTGAGAGGATCCTTCCTGAACAAGTTAGCAGATAATTATAAATACATAAAATAAACTATGAAATTAACAACATTTTAATTGAAACAAGTAGAACTAAATTATAGTGGTTGAATTTTAGAATCACTAAATTTTTTGAGGGGGAAACCTACTTTGAGAAAGGTAAATACAATAAATTCATGGGTGCCTTCATTGACCTCAACACTTACTTATATACGAAGTCTAATATAGACAACTACTACTTCCCATGAATTTGGGATAAAATAAAATGCTCACAAGATGACTTAAAAAGAATATGCATCCATACCAAATATTAAAGTAACAAAATAAAGTGAAGGGGTATCATAGGTTACTAACGTCCCCTCACTCTTATAAAAATATTTGTCCTCAAATATTTAGATGTGGGAATTAGTGATATATCTAAAATAGTGGTTCATATGTTGCATCCTTTAATTACATTCCATGCCAGTAATTTAAAACCTCTATGATATAATGAGAGTGAATTTTGTGTGTATACCTAACTAGGATAGTCCTTTTCTCAAGAAGGATAGATTCTTCATTATCAAGTTTTGGTGAAATAGTCTGCACTCTGATTTTGGTGCCAAGAACTTTCATCAAACAAGATACATGAAATATTGTGTGAACTTAGGAAGAAGGTGGGAGCTCCAAATAATAATAAACTGACCCAATATTCTAGATAACCTTATAGGTCTCATAGAACTTGGGAGCCAACTTATGATTCCCTTTTAGTTTTAGGGAGGACTGATTATATGGTTGCAAGTAAAGAAAAACCATATCACCTACTTGAAAAATGCATTCAAAATAGTGTTCATCAACCTATTATTTCATCTAATTTTGTGCCATATGAATATTTTCATGTAAGGTTCTGAGGATCTAATCTTGGGTATGGAGAATTATTTCAACCAATTGAACTAATGAACTACTAGGTGTGTATAGAAGGAACACTAGTGGTGCTTGACCATAGACTACTCCATATGGAGTCATTTTCATTAAAGTGTGGTAGGAGGTATTATACCACCATTTGGTGAGGGGGAGCCATTTTTCCCACTGAAGTTTTTATTTTGAGTTAATGCAAGGAAGGAAAGTTTCTAATAATTTGTTGATAATTTTAGTTTACCCATCTATTTGGAGAAGAAACCTAGAACTCATTTTCATTTGGGTGTTGGTACAGTGTAATAGTTCTATCCAAAAATAGTTAGTGATGGTTGAATTATGATCTGAGATAATGGACAAAGGAATGCCATGAAGATAGAAAATATGGTCCAAGAAATTTTTTGTGACTATGGAGGTAGTATAAGTATGGTTGAGGGCACAAAAATGACTATATTTGGAGAGGAAATCAACCACAATTAAGATCACTATTTTTCCTCTAGATTTAGGTATCCATTAAATGAAATCCATATAAATATTTGTCCAAATCCTATTAGGTATGAGCAAGGGTTTGAGCAACCTAGGGATGAGTGTTGTTTCACCCTTGTTACATTGGAAAGTATCACATTCAGCCACCATCTATCGAATTACCTTTTTCATTCCCTTCCAAAAGAAGTTGCATCATGTCTATTTATAAGTTTTGATAAACCCTAAGTGCCCTATAGATGTAAAATCATGGAATTCATATAATACAACTTATTGAATATCTATGTTCTAGGGAATCACTTGATGAGCCTTATATCACAGAGATGCACCATCCCAAGAATAATGTAGTATAGTGAATGGGTTAGTGGAAAACTATTGAATGATTAAGATAATGAGGATTCACTGACATACCCTAGTTACACAACATCAAACCAATTTGGAATAGGTATGGAAATAGATAAAAGGGAAGCTTGGTCCATAATTGTGTGAGATAAAACATCAACCACAATATTTTCCTTACCTTTATTGTAATTGATATCATAATCATAACCCATGAGTTTACTAACCCATTTCTATTGTGATGGGGTGGAGACCCATTGTTCTAAGAAATATTTCAAGATTTGGTGATCCATTTTTTATGAAAACATGTTCCTCAATAGGTGTGTCTGCCACTTCTATACTGCATACAAAATGGCCATCATTTCCTTCTCATAAGTAAAGACTACTAAATTCTTGCCAAAAAGGGCTTTACTTATGAATTTAATTGGGAATATTTCTTAGATTAGAATATCACCAAGTCCATTATCATAAGCATCGCTCTTGATAATGAAGGTTTTGGTAAAATCTATCCTAGCTAGAATACGTGTAGTACACATAACTTATTTCTATGTAAAATCATCCTTTTTCAACATAACTATCAAAAAAGCTACAATTTTTTCATAATCCTTGACAATCTTATGATAGTATCCAGTCGACCTCAAAAAACCATAGAGGCTTTTGAATGTGTGAGGATGAGGCTAATTTTTTATGGTAGCTATTTTTTTAAGATCTACCCAAACCCCTTGGAATAAAAAAATATACCCAAGATACTCCACTTCATCCTATATAAAAGCACATTTGGACTATTTTTCACAAAGATGATTATTAGAGACAATTTTTAGTGCAAGCTCCAGATGTTAGAGATGCTCAGACTATGTTTTACTATAGATGAGGATATCATTAAAGAAGACCAAAATGAATTTCCATAGGTAGTGTTTAAATATTTTATTTATCAATTCCTAGAATGTTGAAGGAGCATTATTTAGGCTAAAGGGAATGACCAAAAACATGTAATGGCCATCGTACATGTAAAATGTTGTCTTAGGGATATCATCCTCATGAAGTTTGATTTGGTGATATCTAGAGTAGAGATCCAACTTAGATAAAAAAAATAAGTGTCATGAAGTTCATCAAGAAGCTCATAAATAATAGGGATCAAGAACTTATCCTTGATTTTGATGGGATTAAGTGCATGAAATTTAATGCAAAGGCACCATGATCCATATTTTTTATAAATAAGGAGAACTAGTTGGGCTGGTAATGGGGTCAATAATGCCTTACTTTAGTAAGTCTTGAATGAGCATCTTGATCTTAGTCTTTTGCTAAAATGGGTAATGGTATGGCATGATGTTTTAAGGAACACTTATAGGAAGGAGCTAAATATAGTGGTCCTCTGATCATGGAGGTGTAAATCCCATTGGTTTGGTAAATACATGTGCATACCTATGCAGAATGGTTTGTAGATCAAAAGTAGTAGAGACCACTAATGGTTGAATTTGAATGGAATGGAACTAGGATATAACACTATGTGAATTATTTTTAAGAGTCTTTTCCATATGATGTGAAATGATGATGCTGAGAGACCTAGGTTGGAATAATTTCAATGTGTGTTTTTTCCCATTGTTTAAAAATTGCATCAAAAGTTTAGTAAAATCCCATAATATGGGTCCAAGTGTGCTTAACCATTGGGCTCTAAAAATAACATCACATCTTCCTAAGGGTAATACAAACATGTTAGATCAAAAACATTAATCTCTAATAGAGATACAAACATTTTGACACTTCCCTTTGTAATTTAATGTTCCCCCATTGGCAATCATGACTTCATATTTAGAGCAAGGATAAATAAAAAAATCATCTTATTTATAAATTTGAGGGTCAATGAACTTATGAGTGATACCAAAATCAATGATTATTTTGAGAGGGAACTTATTTAAGTAACCCCTAATTTGTATGGTTTATGGGGTGGTGTCTCCTGCTAAGGCATGGAGAGATATCTCTAGTTGGTCTTCCTAAGAATCAAGTTCCATAATTTGCAAAACTTCTTATAGATCATCTATTGTATCTTAAACATCTTCCTAATATTCAATTTTAGGTGGAGAGTCCAGATATAATAAGTAGATATTTTTCTCAATACATCGATGTCTTTGAGTGAATTTTTCATCATAATTATAACATAGTCCTTTTTCTCTATAGGTTCACATCTCTGCTTTAGTCAAATGCTTGATAGGAGTGGCTCTAGGGGTTGGCATTGTTAGAGATTGTTATAGAGCTATATTTTTGAATGAAGAAAAATTAGATTTGAATCATTGTTGAGATATGATCTTATCCTTTGCCAACTTATACAACCTTAAGGATTCTATCATTATGTTGGGATGGAACATTTTGATCTTAGATTGAACTACATCCCTCATTCCACTAACAAAGCAACTCCTAAAGAATTCATTAGATAATCCCTCTATGTGATTAGATAGTTTTTCAAATTTTGTTTGATATTCTCTCATGGTTAATATTTGGAAAAGTTTAGTGTGTATTCGAGTGAAATAATCAAATGCATTAGGGATAAACCATTGTAAAATGCAGGTGCAAAAATTAATCCATATGGGCTCATCATGAGACTTGGTATATCAATGATACCATTGAAGGGTTTCATATTCAAAGTGAAAATATGTAAGTGGGTTTGGCATCAAAATTAATATGAAAAATAAAATATTAATCTACCTGATAGATCCATCTAGTCAGATCTGCATCATTGAATCAAGGAAAATCAAGCATCAGCCCATAAAAATTACTAGAAGAAGAAAATTTGGTGTCAAAAGAGGACTCTAGATGTTGTCTATTATTTAAGGTGGTATGTTGAAGATTGAGGCCAATAATTTTGTCATCAATATATTTGATGTGTGTCTTGAGGGAGGCTATTTCATCCTCCATGTTTTTTTCTCCTAATCAAGTCACTACCATGACCTGAATAATTGTTTTTTTCCTTTTTCTTTTATTTTTTGCAATGGGTAGGAAAACTAGAGTTAAGACATGTTTAGTAAGGCAATTTTGTGATTTGGGTGAATTGGAAAGGGGTAATGTACTTTAACTATTTTTTTACATAGTGGGAGAATGATTGATGAAGGTGAGGGCAATTTTAGGAATGGAAATGAAAAAACTAGAAAATTTATCAAAGAGTGACAAAGGAGAATAAAAGGGAGATAAACATCATGGAATTTTATTGAGGCAAATGGATAAAAATATAATAAGTTATGACCAAACATGAAAAAAGGAAAAATTGAGATTTTTAAGAACCAGGATAGAATTAGGATATGGGACCTCAAGAAAGAAAACATGGAGAATAGAATTTTAGGTTTCTGAATAAAGTTTGAGGATCAATGGGGCTATAGATGGAAAGATATGGCAAAAAATGATTTTTTCCTATTTTCTATTTTCTATAAAAAATCTAGTTTTAGGTCCTATGAGAGTTTATTAATACTCTACTAATAGTTTTTTGAGACCGATATGATGAAGATTTTTTGGTTTCTAGTTTTTGTTAACTATCTAAATGCATGTCTGTTGGGAGTCTTTTGATATTTTTTTGGTTGTTTTAAGAATTTTCCAAAAAATTTCTAAAACTAATAGAATGGGTCCCAAGTTTCAATGCTTGCCTAAGGTTTTACATATAACTTTCTGGCCACCAATTTCATCTAAGTGAGTACTTCTCTCTAAAAAAAATTTGGCCATGGGTTTACCTCTAAGGGATAATTCTTGGTTTTCCTCATGGATGGGAACTACTCAATTAGGAAGGGGGTGTTTCCTATTTTCTTGACAAGTCTTCTTAATGGGCCAACTACTTTTGGTTCCTATGGTACTACTCACAATGAGTTTTAGGAATTACACCCAAACACTTCCCATAGTTATGTAAACAAGTTTTTACCCTAGTCCAAAATAGAGTATTGTGATGCATAACAAAGTTAAGAAGTAAAATAATGTTAAGACTTTTTTGAAAAACATACTTAAAGGAATTATGTAGCATAATAGAGTTTAGTTTTTTTATAGAAATAAATTATCTCTACAAATCACTTTGATACCAGATGAGAGGATCCTTCCCAAACAAGTTAGTAGATAATTAAAAATACATGAAATAAATAATGAAAATTAGCAATATTTTAACTCAAATAAGCAAAACTAGATTACATTAGCTAAATCATAGAATCACTAGCCTCTTCAAGGGGGAAACTTCCTATAAGAAAGCTAAATACAATAAATTTATGGGTGCCTTCATTGGCCTCAACACTTATATATTAAGTTTAATCTAGGCAACTACTACTTCCCATGAATGTGGGATAAAACAAAATGATCATGAAATGACTTTTAAAGCATATGCATCCATAGAAACTATTATAGTAAAAAATAAAGTGAAGGGGTAGAAATGTTTCCTAACAGATAGAGTAAAATTTAGATGTGAAATCAAGTCAAGAATTTTTGTTATCATCTCATATTATTAGTCAAACGAATGATGAAGTGGTCAGGCCTAAAGTGATAATCAAGCCTAAAAAGATTCTAAAGGATATTTAGTCTTATGAAAGCATGGATATCTAGGAATCTCCTGAGTATGTGTTGTGTTAGTGCCTTATGAAAATGGGTGACTCTATTAAGCTTCATAGAGACATTCATCTATTTATAGAAGCATGAGGTTGCATTCAAATAAGGATTCTAGGTTTTCTATGTTGTAAGGAAGCTTGGTAGCTTTGAGGTTTAAAGTTAGTAGGTAGCATGATGAGATATCTAAGGTTGACGTCAATATTTTAAGGTCAAAAAATAGTCAATTGGTAAATGAGAGGTTGAGGATGGTTTGAGATACCTAATGATACAAGTGATGAGCACAAGCTATAAGGATAAAGGGGGATCTAATTAGATAATTCATGAGCTTCAAGATTAAGTGTGTAGTACAATGAAGGTATGCATAATCATGAAAACAAGTTGGATGTTTATGTAGCTTGTACAAAAAATGAAGATAGATATCAATCATCTCTATGGAATCAAGGTGCATAAAATAAGGAGTAAAGTCTTGTATATCTAAGTCTATTTTAAGATCTATATTAGATAGGAATAAGTGGGATAGTCTAGTGATTTTGAGTCATATCAATCATGTTAAGGATAAGATGTGTGTTCTTGTGATCTGAGATCAATTGAATGAGGTATGCATGGAGTAAGGTGGAGCATGTTCTTTTAATACTTCATATTTTGTGTGTTGATCCTTTATTGAAAAAATGTCTAAGGATTAGATGACAGTTTTTGGAAGACCCTTTGTCATTAATGTCAAAAGGGGAAAAAGACCAAAATAGGGGAGATGAGAATGATCAGGTTATATTATGTTTTCCATCAATTACAAAGGGGGAGTTTATTGGTAAATATTTTCATTGATGTCAAGGTTGATGTAATTGATGTTAAGGCGCATCTGATGAAAATGCATGATGAGTGGTATTTGAGGTATGATTGTGTGTGCTCGATGTGACAAAGAAGACATGTGACAAGAGATAATTTGAAGGAAAAAGAGAATTTTAAGACAAGAGATAATTTAAAATTAAATTAATGTATCTTATATTGGTTGATGTCAAGGTTGATTTCAAAGTTTAGTCATCTTGAAGTGTTTAGTGTTGTCAAAAAGAGATATGATGGTAAAGTGAGAATTTAAGCATGGTTATGAGGCCCTAGGTCTACATGAAAAAAATGAGATAATTTTTATCATAAATACATTATTTTAATGGTGTGAGAGTGATGTCTAAAGAGTGTTCTTATTTGATATCATTAAGGTAAGCATATTCGAGTACTAGTTCTTGAGTACAAGGTATCTTGAGAAGCATAATCTAGTCCTTGTGAAAAGGTATGAGTATGATGACTTGATAATATTAATGCATAGAGTCATGAGTAGTTCTATGAGTTTTCTTGAGCATGTATGTGAGGCATTGGAGTACTCATGAGAGTCTCCAGGTGAGCCTAAAGGGGTAAGACCTTTAGGAAAAGTTTACACCTATACCACTCCTAGACCCTACCTGGCCTAATGAGGTATCATTATCTAGTTTTAAGGCATGTGAAGGATTTATGATAGTGTTTAATAATAAGAGAGTCTATTTTAGTATGTGATTAAGGTGGAGAGTGCATTAAAAGAGGCGTGAAAGTCAGTTTTAAGGCCTAAAAAGAGAGAAAATGTGGCCTAATGAGGGGTCATAATAATATTTCAATGTGTTTATGATCATGTAAGCATTATTAGAGGTGATTTATGTTTTTTAAAATTTGTTCATGCATTTTGAGGTCATATTTTGAAGGATAAGGCATGAAAAGTGGTTTTGAATTCTCTCAAGTGCTCAAAATGAAAGGTTCTCAATCTAAGAAGGATTTTATTATGCTCATTATATAATAAAACCTTTACATGGTAAACTAAGATATTAATGGTAGATGGGGAAGGGTCATAACTCAAAATTCTAGGCATTTGTTTTTTGATTGAGAGGCTATGATTTATGAATGATTGTTAAGAATAGAAACATGTTTAAACCCTCTTAGAACCCTAATAAGGACCTGATGTTGAATATATTGTTCAAAAAATACTATAATGGTCTCAAATGAATATACAAATTATTTTACCATGTATTCAACTCTCCCAGGCACCTTTAGGTGCTTGTGATTAGTCAGATCAGAGAGAAAATGCACACATACAAGCTTATTTATGAAGAATTTGTTGTAGAAGTCAAATTTTGAATTGTTAAATAAAATAAAATGGATGGAATAAATATATATGTTCATAATACATGACCATAAAGGTGTATAAATATTTTCCACCATTTTAATGTGTTAAACTGGCCATCCAAGTTAGCTAGT
The DNA here is from genome assembly GCA_037957365.1 of Torreya grandis. Lineage (NCBI taxonomy): Eukaryota > Viridiplantae > Streptophyta > Pinopsida > Cupressales > Taxaceae > Torreya > Torreya grandis. The sequence goes on along the minus strand of JARHVA010001474.1, from coordinate 2,950,060 downwards.
TGTTAATAAGCAAATGGTGTGAATAGTAAATAAGCCAAGTAGTAGTGAGAAAAAGAATAACAATGTGTTATCATGATAAATTTATAAAAATAAAAACAAATGGATATTTTTTTTAATAAATTTTAAATCTTTTAAGAATATTTGGAGGTCATGTGTGTGGTGAAAATGTTGCTCACAAGTTTACCTATCTAGTTTAGATGAGATAGGAAGATATAAAATCATGAGATAAGTCTAAAATTATAATATTTTCCATTTTATAACATTATATTTATAGATAATAATTTTATAAATATTCTCTACATGAATCATAAGTCATTAAAGATGTTTATACAAGTGTTGGAGGTCTGAGTCACCATGATTGGTCTTTGAAGAACACCGACAGTTCTTAGTAAGTTATAGAGGTGTTTTTGAGGCTTTGTGCCCTCAGTGTAAGTATATAATGTATATAATTTTATTTTTTGACATTAAATTCTTTTAAAAATCTTTTTAGTATAATATTTTGGAAATTTTTAATCCAAAATGGATTGTTTGGTTCTAGTTTGACTATGTGTAGTGAGGTCAAAAGATTGGTATGGAAGACCAATATTTGACATTAGACATTTTAATTTTTGTATTTAAGAGTGGTATAAATATGTAAAATTATATTTTAAAAATATATTTGGTCATGGTAAGTGTTATTTTAGTTATTTATGATCAAGTTGTTCATGTCTAGGTTTTGGAGTGTTCAAGCAATTCTAAGTAGTCTATTTACAGAGAAGTGTTTGAGTCATTTTGCCTAAGATGTAAAATATAAATGACATGGTGATTTTTTTAAGTTCATGTAGTTTTTTTTAATATTATTTATTTTCATTGTTTGGTAGACTTTGTATAGGTTCACATGCCTAATTGTGAATAGTGTTACAACAAGTGTTCATGAAGGGGCTGGTGCTAAAATGAGTTATGGAAATTATAAGATGTTTATTATGGTATACTTTATCAACTTATGAAATTATATTATTAATTAATAAAGGTAAATTATTCCAATGAAGGCAAAGAGTAATGTGTTCTAAGGTAGACCTAATGGGATTAGGTCTCCATGAGACTTAAAAGAGAAATGAGATATAATGGTTTTATGATAGAAAAACAGGGGCTCAATATTATTTTTAATAATGTTTATTATATTTCCTAATACCTATTCCATGTATGACCTAAAATTTCAAGTGTGAATATATGACTAAGTGGCATATGAACAAGGAATGGTATATATACAAGGTAGTTTAAGGTCTATTGAAGTGTGTAGAGTGTATGCATATGATATAGCACATTTTTTAGTATAAGAAGGTCTTATAGAAAATAATATTATTATATAGTATTTTTAATGAATTTATGAAAGTGTTTCTACATATTAATATTAATTTCATATGACTTAATCAATCTTGAAGAGACCTAATTGAGTGAAGAGGCTTAGAATGCAGTTTGAAAGATTTAAGAGTGTGAAAAGTTAAAGAGGTGGTAATAATTAGTTGGTTAAGAAAAAAGGTGTTATGAAGGTGATAAAATCAATCAAGTGGATGATTTTTTCTGTCATCTAGGGGGTTGATGCCTCTTTGAAATAGGGTTCTTTCTAAAGCCTAGTCATGTGGGTGTTTGGCTAGTTGGGGTTGTGTTCCATATGAATTTGGTGCTTCAATAAAATTATTTTTTGTATTATAATAATTTATTCCATTTTTATGTATCTATGGGTTTTAATCCCCTTAAGGGTTTCTCACATATATGATGTTTTCTTATGTTCATGCTTATATGGGTAAGTGTTTATGCTTTCTAGATCTATATGTTTGCTTGAATGATTCATGATTGCTTAAGTGAAATTAAAGTAAAGGTTTTGAAGATTAATTCACCCCCTTTTCAATAATTTTGATTCCAACAAGCTCATTAACCATCAACCATCACAATGATATTTGATATTGTTAGTCCTGTCAGGAATCTAGAACAACAAACATGCTCTGATCCCACTTGTCAGAATGCGAAACCGGAAACATACAATTGATTACCAAACTTCAAACAACTTAATATGCGGAAATAACCAGATTCACCAAGTAACTAGAATTCAGAATAACACAACATATGAGAGACAATACACAACTTGTATTAACACTTTATATAGAAAAGAATACAATAAAGAAGATGCCACTTCTTCTCCACCACCTTACAGAGGTTTCCCACACCTCAAGTGAACAGTAATTCTTCTCCCCAAAGCTCTCCCTCTCACAGGTCACAACACCCAACTCAAATACAGAGTTGGTGTTCACCTCCCATGCTCCACGCATAACACAAGTGCTCCACGCACTCCACAAGCACTCCACGTGCTCCACAAGTACTCAAGGTACTTCAAGTAGATCTCCCATGAACCTGCAATAACCTGCAATTCAACAGACCATACTTATGGAAGGAACTCCCTTACCTTCCTCTCTTGCTCTATCCGAGTACACCCCTGTACTCCAAGTAGATCCTGCCTGATACTGCTCCCTATTGTGTTGCTGTCTATATGACCTTGCACACCTGCAAATCAAACAATGGTTCTGCTCACCTGTGAACCTCGACCTTGCACACACATACACTTGCAGATCAATGATCTTACTTACCATGTAGATCTCCTATATAGGCCATGCAACTATGACCAAGATCCTACACTCCTGAAGAACCAAGCTGGCTCTCCAATCCAGCACCAACACACCTGGTACTGTGGCACTAGGAGGAACGCACCATTGCTCTACCTCACACACAGAAGGAGCTTATAATTATGCTCTCTTACTTCCTAGCACACTTTTCCAATAAAACTATGAGTCTATTATATAGATCTCATGCAAACAATAATTAGACATCTAATTACAATAATTAGATCCGCAGCTCTCAGTCTAAAAATAGATCTCTACATGCAAACACTTGGTTCGTTAGCTAACTGCCGTAAATAGCTCGCAGTTAAACCACACAGGCGACCGACGTCAGTCCCTGTCTACCTAGAGGTGACCGACGTAGGCCGATATATGACCGACGTCGATTGCTTCTCAATGCTATCCTGCCAACGTCGACTGATCAGACCGACCCCAACTTCTCTGCAACTCAGCAACCACCTCTCCTGTTTGCATCAGTGAAGCTTTTAGCTCCATAATCCTAACAATCTCCCACTTGGAGATAAATAGTTGCACTGTACCTGTACCTGTACTCTGTCTAATCTGTTTCCTGGTTTGTATCCCTCTTCAAGCTCCCACCTGAAGACAACACACCACACAACCTGTGATGTACCTCCTGTCATCCGAGTACCTTACCACATCCGAACCTACAACACCTGTAGTGAAGTCCTGACCCTGCATAGCAACACCTGCTGCTGGTCCCTCTCAGAAAACTTGAGAACCCACTTCCCCGAATTGGCACCTAACTCTGACAGCTCCCACTGCATGGGAATACTCAGGTCTATACCAGACCTCATGTGATTTCAGACACTGTACCTGTCTAGCCCTTAGTGTGCTCCGGCTCTGCATCCCAAACCTCGCCAACACCTGATTCACATCAGCTCCCACTCGAGACAAAATCAACCTGTGATCTCCATGCCTCCCATGTCAAAGAGTTTCACTGCTCAAAACTCCCCCCTGACATGCCACTGAACTAATCTTACCCTTAGCTTAGAAAACCCTGTATGTACTAACCTGCTATAGCAAAACATACCGTCCACATACAGTAACAGAATGATGTCATGACCATCATCCTCCTGGTAAGTCAAACCACAGTAGTTACCCTGACATCAACTGAAGCCATGCTTCATCCTCCACCTGTCAAAACCTATACCACTGTCCTGCAGCTTCCTCAAGACCATATGCCTGGTCTTCCGTCTCACGTATCCGTTCTCTCTATTCTTCTACTAAGGCATCCATTCGTCTCTGTGCTTTCATCCAGCTGGCAAACCTACCAAGACACCTGTCTGGTTCTGCATCATATCCCTGCCTAGCTCACACCTGTTTCCTGGATCCTTCCTGCTATACAATCAGCAACAAGTATGAAGAAGAGGAACACAAATTTGAGGGCCTACTTACGCCTTCAGTCCTCTGTATGGGTGTTTGAGACTCCTTGACAACATGCTATCCACCCAAAATTCGTTACAGTGACCGACCTCGGTCACTCCACAGTCTGCATCCGACCGACCTCAGTTCCATGCGTCTGTACTTGACTACCGACCCTGCGGTGTCCCTTTTGCCGACATCGGTCCTTCTGACCGACATCAGTCTTACATACTGCCGACGTCGGTCCCATGACCGATGCCGGTCTTACCCTGCCCGACACTGCCGGCTTCGGTCTACACATGACCGACATCGGCACCTGTCTGTTCGACGCCGGTTCCTCCTGATCGACATCAGTGTCTGTGTTCGCCTGTGAGTGATGACTTTTTACCCGCGAGCTCCTTTAGATCAATCTCCATGTCTAAACTGCCCTGCTCAGATGTATCTAGCCTCATCCACTGAACTCTGTCCACCATCTCCTCCAAGAACACCAAGGCTTTCCAGTTCTTAAGCCTGTCAAATATATCTGTCTTCTGCTTAAGAACATGCATCTCCTTCCTGCTCATGTGACCAAGCCTACGAAGCCACGTCTCCGCAATAGAAGAAGAATCAGTAATATAAACAAGTAGATAAAGTATACCTGTTTTCTTACCACCAGCTAATTTAAGTGCTACCGCTGTGAGAGTTCTTGTGCATCTCTCATCACCCAATCTTTCTGAAGAAATTAGCCATATCTCCAAACCTGGGACCTGCATGACCTTCATCAACACCTGTGTGTTGGCCGCCTGCAATTTTAGCTTCACTTCCCCTTTGCCAATTCTTTGGCAAGGCTTACCAGCTCCTCTATCTGGGGCTGCATGGAAAGAGGCAACCGAATCTTTTATCCAAGATTCAACTTTATCCAAGAAACCTGCAAACACATCCTGTGCAACAACACCTGCAACATCTGTATCTTCAGTTTCTTCATGCTGATCTGTTACCAACCAACAATGTTCTTTTACCTGCTCTTTCTTTCCATCGGACCGTGAGTAACCATCTGTGCTTTTCAACTCCTCCATTCTTCGCTTACTTTGATCTACTGTTGCTCTACTCCCACTCAATCAAAAACCCCTGAGAGTGCCCTGTAACCAAAACACAACCTGCTTCCTGCAACCTTAGCTCTGATACCACTTGTCAGGAATCTAGAACAACAAACATGCTCTGATCCCACTTGTCAGGATGCGAAATCGAAAACATACAATTGATTACCAAACTTCAAACAACTTAATATGCAGAAATAACCAGATTCACCAAGTAACTAGAATTCAAAATAACACAGCATATGAGAGACAATACACAACTTGTATTAACACTTTATACAGAAAAGAATACAATAAAGAAGATGCCACTTCTTCTCCACCACCTTACAGAGGTCTCCCACACCTCAAGTGAACAGTACTTCTTCTCCCCAAAGCTCTCCCTCTCACAGGTCACAACACCCAACTCAAATACAGAGTTGGTGTTCACCTCCCATGCTCGACGCATAACACAAGTGCTCCACGCACTCCACAAGCACTCCACGTGCTCCACAAGTACTCAAGGTACTTCAAGTAGATCTCCCATGAACCTGCAATAACCTGCAATTCAACAGACCATACTTATGGAAGGAACTCCCTTGCCTTCCTCTCTTGCTCTATCTGAGTACACCCCTCTACTCCAAGTAGATCCTGCCTGATACTGCTCCCTGTTGTGTTGCTTTCTATATGACCTTGCACACCTGCAAATCAAACAATGGTTCTGCTCACCTGTGAACCTCGACCTTGCACACACATACACCTACAGATCAACGATCTTACTTACCATGTAGATCTCCTATATAGGCCATGCAACTGTGACCAAGATCCTACACTCCTGAAGAACCAAGCTGGCTCTCCAATCCAGCACCAACACACCTAGTACTGTGGCACTAGGAGGAATGCACCATTGCTCTACCTCACACACAGAAGGAGCTTATAATTATGCTCTCTTACTCCCTAGCACACTTTTCCAATACAACCATGAGTCTATTATATAGATCTCATCCAAACAATAATTAGACATCTAATTACAATAATTAGATCCACAGCTCTCAGTCTAAAAATAGATCTCTACATGTAAACACTTGGTTCGTTAGCTAACTGCCCGTAAATAGCTTGCAGTCAAACCACACAGGCGATCGACGTCAGTCCCTGTCTGCCTGGAGGTGACCGACGTCGGCCGATATATGACCGACGTCAGTTGCTTCTCAATGCTATCCTGCCGACGTCGGTTGATCATACCGACCCCAACTTCTCTGCAACTCAGCAACCTTCAGCAACCTCCTCTCCTGTTTGCATCAGTGAAGCTTTTAGCTCCACAATCCTAACAATCTCCCACTTGGAGATAAATAGCTACACTATACTTGTACCTGTACTCTGTCTAATCTGTTTCCTGGTTTGTATCCCTCTTCAAGCTCCCACCTGAAGACAACACACCACACAACCTGTGATGTACCTCCTATCATCCGAGTACCTTGCCACATCCGAACCTACAACACCTGTAGTGAAGTCCTGACCCTGCATAGCAACACCTGCTGCTGGTCCCTCTCAGAAAACCTGAGAACCCACTTCCCCGAATTGGCACCTAACTCTGACAGCTCCCACTACATGGGAATACTCAGGTCTATACCAGACCTCATGTGATTTCAGACACTGTACCTGTCCAGCCCTTAGTGTGCTCTGGCTCTGCATCCCGAACCTCACCAACACCTGATTCACATCAGCTCCCACTCGAGACAAAATCAACCTGTGATCTCCATGCCTCCCATGTCAAAGAGTTTCACTGCTCAAAACTCCCCCCTGACATGCCACTGAACTAATCTTACCCTTAGCTCAGAAAACCCTGTATGTACTAACCTGCTATAGCAAAACATTCCGTCCACATACAGTAATAGAATGATGTCATGACCATCATCCTCCTGGTAAGTCAAACCATAGTAGTTACCCTGACATCGACTGAAGCCATGCTTCGTCCTCCACCTGTCAAAACCTGTACCACTGTCCTGCAGCTTCCTCAAGACCATATGCCTAGTCTTCCATCTCACGTATCCGTTCTCTCTATTCTTATACTAAGGCATCCATTCGTCTCTGTGCTTTCATCCAGCTGGCAAACCTACCAAGACACCCATCTGGTTTTGCATCATATCCCTGCCTAGCTCACACCTGTTTCTTGGATCCTTCCTGCTATACAATCAGCAACAAGTATGAAGAAGAGGAACATGAATTTGAGGGCCTACTTACGCCTTCAGTCCTCCGTATGGGTGTTTGAGACTCCTTGACAACATGCTGTCCACCCAAAATTCATTATAGTGACCGACCTCGGTCACTCCATAGTCTGCATCCGACCGACCTCGGTTCCATGCGTCTGTACTTGACTACCGACCCTGCAGTGTCCCTTCTACCGACGTCGGTCCTTCTGACTGACATCGGTCTTACATACTACCGACGTCGGTCCCATGACCGACGCCGGTCTTACCCTACCTGACACTGCCGGCTTCGGTCTGCACATGACCGACATCGGCACCTGTCTGTTCAACGCCGGTTCCCCCTGACCGACATCGGTGTCTGTGTTCGCCTGTGAGTGATGACTTTTTACCCGCGAGCTCCTTTGGATCAATCTCCATGTCCAAACTGCCCTGCTCAGATGTACCCAGCCTCATCCACTGAACTCTGTCTGCCATCTCCTCCAAGAACACCAAGGCTTTCCAGTTCTTAAGCCTGTCAAATATATCTGTCTTCTGCTTAAGAACATGCATCTCCTTCCTGCTCATGTGACCAAGCCTACGAAGCCACGTCTCCGCAATAGAAGAAGAATCAGTAATATAAACAAGTAGATAAAGTATACCTGTTTTCTTACCACCAGCTAATTCAAGTGCTACCGCTATGAGAGTTCTTGTGCATCTCTCATCACCCAATCTTTCTGAAGAAATTAGCCATATCTCCAAACCTGGGACCTGCATGACCTTCATCAACACCTGTGTGTTGGCCGCCTGCAATTTCAGCTTCACTTCCCCTTTGCCAATTCTTTGGCAAGGCTTACCAGCTCCTCTATCTGGGGCTGCATGGAAAGAGGCAACCGAATCTTTTATCCAAGATTCAACTTTATCCAAGAAACCTACAAACACATCCTATGCAACAACACCTATAACATCTGTATCTTCAGTTTTTTCATGCTGATCTGTTACCAACCAACAATGTTCTTTTACCTGCTCTTTCTTTCCATCGGACCATGAGTAACCGTCTGTGCTTTTCAACTCCTCCATTCTTAGCTTACTTTGATCTGATGTTGCTCTACTCCCACTCAATCAGAAACCCCTGAGAGTGCCCTGTAACCAAAACACAACCTGCTTCCTGCAACCTTAGCTCTGATACCACTTGTCAGGAATCTAGAACAACAAACATGCTCTGATCCCACTTGTCAGGATGCGAAACCGGAAACATACAATTGATTACCAAACTTCAAACAACTTAATATGTGGAAATAACCAGATTCACCAAGTAACTAGAATTCAGAATAACACAGCATATGAGAGACAATACACAACTTGTATTAACACTTTATACAGAAAAGAATACAATAAAGAAGATGCCACTTCTCCACCACCTTACAGAGGTTTCCCACACCTCAAGTGAATAGTACTTCTTCTCCCCAAAGCTCTCCCTCTCACAGGTCACAACACCCAACTCAAATACAGAGTTGGTGTTCACCTCCCATGCTCCACGCATAACACAAGTGCTCCACGCACTCCACAAGCACTCCACGTGCTCCATAAGTACTCAAGGTACTTCAAGTAGATCTCCCATGAACCTGCAATAACCTGCAATTCAACAGACCATACTTATGGAAGGAACTCCCTTGCCTTCCTCTCTTGCTCTACCCGAGTACACCCCTGTACTCCAAGTAGATCCTGCCTGATATTGCTCCCTGTTGTGTTGCTATCTATATGACCTTGCACACCTGCAAATCAAACAATGGTTCTGCTCACCTGTGAACCTCAACCTTGCACACACATACACCTGCAGATCAACGATCTTACTTACCATGTAGATCTCCTATATAGGCCATGCAACTGTGACCAAGATCCTACACTCCTGAAGAACCAAGCTAGCTCTCCAATCTAGCACCAACACACCTGGTACTGTGGCACTAGGAGGAACGCACCATTGCTCTACCTCACACACAGAAGGAGCTTATAATTATGCTCTCTTACTCCCTAGCACACTTTTCCAATACAACCATGAGTCTATTATATAGATCTCATCCAAACAATAATTAGACATCTAATTACAATAATTAGATCCGCAGCTCTCAGTCTAAAAATAGATCTCTACATGCAAACACTTGGTTCGTTAGCTAACTGCCCATAAATAGCTCGCAGTCGAACCACACAGGCGACCGACGTCGGTCCCTGTCTGCCTGGAGGTGACCGACGTCGGCCGATATATGACCGACGTCGGTTGCTTCTCAATGCTATCCTGCCGACGTCGGCTGATCAGACCGACCCCAACTTCTCTACAACTCAGCAACCTTCAGCAACCTCCTCTCCTGTTTGCATCAGTGAAGCTTTTAGCTCCACAATCCTAACAAGTCCTGACTCTATGTGGTATTCAAACCTTTATACCTACCTTTATTATCATATTATGTCATCAAACCTATCAAGTAAATAGAATAAGGAATTTACCCACCAAAAAACACATAATACCTTACTTGGATAAAATATTTACCACCATATATTTGATGTAAAGTTGCTTCATTATTTAAATTTAGTAGACTTATCATTAGCATTACGAGAAGTTTATGAAGGAGTATGTGGAACCCACACCAGTGGGGATGTCCTATCCAAAAATATCCTACGTACTAGGTATTATTAGCCAATTATGTATGTAGATGTCTCTAAGGACATCTAAAAGTGTGAAAAATGTCAATGGCATACCAATCTGATTCATGCCCTAGCCAAAACACTAAAACTAATACTTACACCCTAGTCATTTTCTACATGGGGCTTCAATCTCATCGAGAAGATTAAATCAACCTATTATTATGGTCATAAAAACATCCTTATCACTAATAAATATTTCACTAAGTGGGTTGAAATTTTTTTTCCAAGTTCATCTTCAACCACCTCATTTGTCACTATGGTATCCCATCCGAAGTTATATCTAATAATGGTGGATAATTTAAAAACAAAGATGTCAATTTTTTTGTGTCAAGTACAATATTACTCAACATTTTTATACCACCTATTACCAAAAAGGTAATGTCAAAATAGAATCATCTGATAAAACCATTGTTAACATCCTTAAAAAGATTGTTAATGATGTTATCCATGATTAACACCTCTAAATATTCCTTGCCCTCTGGGTATACTATAACAATTACCATACCCCAATAATAGTCACTCCATATTCTCTATTTTATGGAACCAAGGCCATTCTTCCCATTGAAATTGAGTTACCTTATTTGTGTATTTCTTTAAAAAATGTTTTTGATGATGAATATTACCGATTTGCTCACCTAGAAGAACTTGAGTTTCTTGATGAGAAATGCATGGCCACTATCAATAACCTTTAAGTATACTAGAATAGATTTTGTGGACACTATAACTAATGATTCAAACACAAAGAATTTGATCTTGGGGATCTTGTTCTTAACTAAAACAAACTAAATATCATGGATAAGAAGAAACATAAGGTAAATTTCAAACCTAACTGCATAGGATGTTACATTATTATTTCAAATTATGGCTCTAGAGCATATAGGCTTAATACACCAAATGGAGATGAACTTGATGAGCCAATGAAAATTATACACCTCAAGTGTTAATTTTCTTGAGAAACCTAGAACATTTTCTATGAGGCTCATTTCCATTATAACATAATATCATCATTTTTTTTACCATACCATATACCACTCTACCATACCTTCTTTTTTGACTAAAGTTTCTTTAATCCTCCCTACCCAACCCACTTTGACCTTGGTTCAACAAGAACTATTGATAAGTGTTGTCAACGATGCCAAAGTTGATGTCATTAATTTCAAGGTTGATGTCATTGATGTTAAGGTGCATCTGGTGAAGATGCATGGTGAGTGGTATTTGAGGTATGAGCTTATGTTCTTAATGTGACAATGAATCTATGTGAAAAGATTCATTTGAAGGCAAGAGAGAATTGCAAGGAAAGAGATAATTTGAAGGTAACTAATGTCTCTTCTTTTGGTTGATGTCAAGGTTTAGGTCAGCTTGAATTTGTTAGTGTTGTCATCAAAGGTATTTATGAAGGTATGATGACAAGTAGGTCTACAAGAGTGTTGTGAAAAAGGCTAGTTGGTAGTGTGTGTTGTGAAATTCTTTTAAGAATTGAAGGTTTGTATTATGAAAGAGATTATTTTAGTGGTTATGATTGTTGTTATCTTTTTTTAATTATTGACAAATGCATAGGTAGTAAGTCTTTGAGGTCAAATGCTTAAGTATCTTAAGCCTAGTCATGGCATGAAGAGATGTTGTGAGAAGGTATGAGCATGGTGGTTTTGATATAACCTTAGCCTTTTTAATGTCTTGGGATATGTGTGGCTAAATTATGGATTACATACGTCTTTTATATTCTTATTACATTTCTCTATGATCTTATTTAGGTCATCCTATGGAATAACCATGGCTAAGTAGACTATATATATGAGGTAGTGGATAGTCTTTGATCATCATGTTAATTATTCTACTCTTGTTTCATTGTTGTGAAGTTTTCTTCCTTGAATTAGTTTTGATATATTATCTAGTATCCTGATCTACTATCAATTATTGTTGTGTGATCTCTCATATTTACTTATTCTATATGATATAAAATTATTCTGTGTAAACACCTACGTAATTTCATTACAAGTGGTATCATAGCTTCAATTTGGGCAAATTTTCTATGGTGTTTTTTTCTTAGATCTAGTGAGGCATGACTTTTTTGAGAGGAAGGAATGAAAAAACATAACTTGCAATCCAAGAAGAATTAATTTTTTTGTCAACACATTATTGATCATAAATTTCTTTTGAAAAAAATAACAAAAAAAGGTCTAATTTTTTTTTCACTTTGCACAATTACATTCATTGGATTCATCTCAATGAGATGATCACAATAATATATTATACTGGTATACTTTTTTGTGCTAAAAGTATTTACCCTATTGCACAAAGGCAGTCATTAGATTCATCTTGGTGAGGAAAATGTAATGGTACCATATCTTGGTACACTTTTTTTTGGGAAAAAACCCTCCTAGGATTTGTATATGGTTGTTATTTTTACATGGTGATGAAAAGCGGGGGAATAAAATCCTAAGACTCCTTCTAGTGGTGACATATAATCTAGAACTTCATATCCATTGATTTCTCAACTTTAGGCTAACATAAAGGGCTTAGTACAACATGATGAATTTGTTGTAATTTAAACTAATGCTTTCGGGATGCATAGAGATATTAAAGGGTTTCACACTCAATTGAATAAAATCACTACTTCATTGGCTACTCTTTCATCTTAGTTATAGTTAAACAACCCTCCACTTCATCATTTAGGTCCTTCTCCTCTCAACACTAACAACTCTAATTCTGGTGTGAAACTAAATTTTCTCAAATTAGGCATGCATAAGTTTTATGGTAAGGATCCTCTCACTTGGATCTTCATCAAACTCTTAGTTCTTAGAAGGTGATAGTGATGTCTATATATTTAGAACCTAAGCAGTTCACTTGGTATCATTGGTTGTGTGTTCAAAAGAAAAATAATGGTCCTCTTATTACATGGTCTATTTTCATTGATGAGTTATTGGCTCATTATCAGAATAATGTCTCTGATAACTACTTAAACCATTTAACTAAACTGTGTCAAATGGTAACTATGAAGGATTATATTCATCATTTTCATAATATATTCTTATGGGTGGAAGACATCAATAAGGAAAATTTGACTAATCTATTCTTGGGTGAACTCAAAGATAACATCCAGTTGAAGGTTTAGATGTTTAACCCAACATTTGTATAAAAATATATCCCATGTGCACACATGGATAAGAAAAAAAGATGGTCAAATGGAAAACCTTCACTAATGGTTGTGATCACACATTTCTAGCACCATCATATCCTCAACCCACCAGATTAACACCTTAAAAAATTGAGGAGAAGTGAGCCAAAGGGTTGTGTTATGGTTGCAAAAAAAAATGGAGTAAAGACCATCATTGTGCTAAAAATAAGTTATTTTACATCAAAGGTGCCAATGAGGATGATGATGAGGAGGAGGAAGAGGAGGAGGCACTTAACAAGGATGAAGAAGGTTCTAAGCAAGAATCTAAAGACTCTCAACCTATTATTTCATATCATCCTATTTTAGGTATTAGTACTCCCTAGAATCTTAATGTGGTGGGTTTCCTAAAGAAACATAAGGTCACTATTCTAATTGATTTTGGGAGCACATAAAACTTCATCAATAATAAGTTGTTTGTTCATTTGAACTATTTCATTTGTTTCACTCCAAAATTTTAGGTCACAATTGTAGATGGTGGTATTGTTAGTTTCTCAGGAAAATGCCATAGTATTAAGCTAGGCATGGGAGACTACTTGTTAGATTCTCCTATGTTTTTTATTCCCATGGGGAGATCTGACATTGTTTTTGGAATATAGTGGGTCACCACTTTGGGCACTATTGAGATGAATTTCCAAGAATTATTCATGCATTTTCATTTTCAGGGAAGGAAATTTGAGATAAGGTGATTAAGGGATAAATCTCCATAAATTTTTATCTCCCATCAAATGACACATATTCTCTAAAAGGGTGAAGAAGGATTTGTATCTCTCTTATTTTCCATAGAAGTTTAGTCAACTCAGCCATCTATGCCTCTTGATCTGTAATAAGTGATTGATGCCCATTTGGTTGTGTTTGGTGACATGCCAAAATGAATTCCACCTAGATACACATATGATCATCCTATCAAACTTATTACTAGTAGTACACCTATAAACATTAGGCCATACATATATCTCTATTCCCAAAAAAGTGAAATTAAAAAGATGGTATAGGTGATGTTGGATGCAGGAATCATTCCCCATAGCCAAAGCAAATATTGTTCACTAGTTGTCATGGTGAGAAATAAATATGACACTTAGAAGATGTGCCATAAGTATAGGGAACTCAACAAGTACACTATCAAAGATAAGTTTCCTATTCTTGTCATTGATGATTTTCTACATGAATTGAATGGTGCTCTTTATTTTACCAAGCTAGATCTACATTTTGGGTATCATCAAATCCATACTCATGATGAAGACATACCCAAAACTACATTGAGGACTCATGAGAGCCATTATGAGTTTTTGGTTATGCCTTTTGGGCTAAAAAATGCACCATCCACCTTTAAAAGGTTTATGAATACTATTTTAGGCCATTTTGAGGAAATTTGCTATGGTATTTTTTTGATGATATCCTCATTTATATTAAAAATTGGGAAGACCATTTGTACCATGTGAAATAGGTACTCTCAATTTTGGAACAACATCATTTGTATGCTAAACCTTCTAAATGAATTTTCGGAGATTGTGAGGTTGAGTATTTAGGTTATTTGGTTTCACATACAGGAGTAAAAATGGACCCTAAAAAATCCAAGCAATAATGGACTTGCTGATTCCTAAGATACTCAAGCAATAAAGGGGATTTTTAGGGATAACTGGTTATTATCATAGGTTTGTCAAAAATTATGGTAAAATTATAGCCCCACTCACATATTTATTGAATAAATAATCCTTTCAGTGGACTGATACAACTACCAAGGCATTTAAACAATTTAAATTGGCTATGTGCACCACTCTAGTGTTGGCTACTCCTAATTTTTCCAAGACCTTTTTGGTTGAATGTGATACATATGGGTATGGTATGGGTGTTATACTCATGTAATAATGTAGAACACTTAAACTTGAAAGTCATCAACCTAAAGGATAAAAATCAACAAAGCCCATTTATGAGAAGGAAGTGATGGCCATTTTGCATATAGTCAAACAATGGAGGCCTTAGTTGATGGGTCATCAATTTTAGGTAAAGACTGATCATGACAATCTCAAATAATTTTTAAAACAATAGTTATCATTTGAATAACAATAAAAATGGGTAACTAAGATGTTAGGATATGATTTTTAAATATTTTACAAGAAAGGAAAGGACAATGTAGTAACAAATGCATTATCTAGGAAGGATGAATCAATTGAGCCATTGTTATATGTTATGAACATCTATAGGAAAATTGGTTAGAGGAAGCATAATCAGAATGGGAAAATGATAGTTTTACCCATGATTTTATTTAATAAATTTAGTAAGGTTTGGGTGAATTTGAAAAAATCAAATGGAATGGTGATGCATTATGATAAAAAGATAGATTATACCTATGTAATAATTCTCTTCTTAAATTAAAAAATCCTTTAGGAACTTCATGCAACTCTAATTGGGAGTCATTCAAGATTTTTGAAAACATATCATAGAATGAAGTAAGATTTTTTTTGGGAAGGACTCAATGGGGATGTCCAAAAATATGTGGCCGAATGTATGATTTATCAACAAAATAAAGGAGAAACCATCAAAACCCCATGTATTTTGCAGCCTTTATCCATCCCTAGCCAATGTTGGGAAGAGGTGTCTATGGATTTCATTATAGGTTTATCAAAATTTGATGGTCATAATATTATCATGGTTTTGGTAGATCATCTCAATAAGTATGCTCTTTTTTTTTCTTGATCACAACCATTTTTTTCTAGTATATTAACATTTGCTTTTCTCAATATAGTTCAAAAATTGCATGATACCCCTAAGATCATTGTCAATGATAGAGAGCCCATTTTCAATAAAAATTATTAAACTAAGTTATTTGCATGTTTGGGTACCCAGTTGGCTCATATCTCATCTTATCATCCTCAATAAAATGGATAAATTGAGATAATCAACAAATGTTTGGAAGGATATCTCCATTATATATTTTTTGATAAACAAGATAAATGGGTTCGTTAGTTACCACTTGCTTAATGGTGGTATAATACTTCTATTCATAGTTATTCCAAAATGTCTCCTTTTCTCACACTATATGGATACAAACCTCCATCCATCACTTCAACCTTGAAGTTCCATCCTAATGTTCATGTAGTTAAATAAAATATTCACCATCAATAGGAGGTCTTTACCAATTTGCATGAAAATTTAGCCATGGCCTAAAATCGCATGAAGCAGTAGGTAGATCAATATAGGAGTGAGATGCATTTTGACATTGGTGATTGTGTATTTATTCACTTACATCCATATAAGCATATGTATTTGAAGAAGTAGAAAAAAGTTAACAAGCTATCTCCTAAGTGTTATGGGCCTTATTAGGTCTTGTAGAAAATTGGTAGTGTGGCTTACAAGTTAGATTTTCCTTCCTCTACTCATACATCTAGTATTTTATTTACCATTATTAAATAAATTCATTAGACACAAAGTTGCGACTCAAATTGAGTTATTAGAATTGTATGAGGAAGGAAGAGTTATTCTTGATCTTAAGGTGATTTTTCAAATGTGTATTAAGTAGTAATTATCTAGAGTGATTAAGGAGTACCTGATCAAATGGAATAATATACCCTATGAAGATGCCAATTGAGAGGATAAATAATTTATGTAGAAACATCTAGAGTTGACTAAACATTAAAGACAATATTTTTTTTTAAGGGGAGGGGCATGCTATGCCCTTAACCTTTGATGTGTCTTGGGATATTTGAGGCTAACTTATGGCTTACGTACCTATTTTATATTCTTTTTACATTTCTCTATGTTCTTAGTTAGGTTAACCTATACAATAACCATGGCTAAATAGACTATAAATAAGAGGTAGTGGTTAGTATTTGATCATAATGTTAAGTATTATACTCGTGGATGTTTCCCCATTGAAGTAGCTTTGATATATTATCTAGTATTCTACTCTACTATCAATTATTGATGTGTGATCTCTCATATTTGCTTATTTTTTGTGATATAAAATCATTTTATGTGAACATCTTATTAATTTAATTATATTTTTGGTGAGATAATTACACATAGGTATGAGTGGTTGAATGAGGTTATTTGGGCATGTGTGTGATACACTAGAACACTCATGAGAGTCTCAAAGTGAGACTACAGGGGTAAGGTCTTCATATCAAGTCTACACCTAGACCACTCCTAAACCATGCTTGGCCGAATGTGGTATCATGATCTATTTTAAAGGAATGCCAAGGGTGTATTTTAGTGTTTAAACATGAGATAGGTTGATTGAGTAAATTATTGATGTGGAGAGTTCATGAAAAGAGACATGAAGGTTAGTTTTAAGACATAATGTGGTTTGTAGGTCAAGGTCTAGAGAGTAAAGAGAGAGAATGTGACCTAATGAAGGATCATGATCAGATTTAAATTTTTTTGAGATTATGTAAGAATTTTCATAGGTGAGGTATGTTTTTTCAAGTATGTTTATGTATTTTTAGGTCATATTATGATGGACTAGGCATGAAAAGTTGTTTGGAGGTCTCTCGAGTACTCAGAATGAAAGGTTCTCAACCTAAGAAGGATTTTATTGTGATCATTAGCTTGTAAAATTTTTGAATTGGAACATATTATATTCATGTTATATGGGGTAGGATCCTATGTCAAAATTATAAGAATAAATTTTTGGATTGAGAGGCTATGCTTTATGAATAATTGTTAAGAATGGAAATAGGTTTAAACCTTCTTAGAACCCTTATAAGGACCTGATGTTGAATATGTTGATTGAAAGTGCCCAAAATGGATTGGTATGATTATTTAAGCTATTACATATTATAGTTTACTCTCCTAGGTACTTCTAGGTGGTATTGGTTAGAGAGAGGAGAGAGAAAATGTTGAGTTACAAACTTATTACTAAAGAAGTTGTAGTTATCAAAAGTTGTATTGGACATAATAAGAAAATGGATAGAGAAAGATGGTAGAGACTCATGTTTTATGTCCATTAAGTATTATATATAGGTTCTATCCCTAAATTATGTTAAACTTGTCATCCAATTTAGCCAATCGCTAACATGCCAAATGGTGCAAATAGTGAAAAACCCAAGCTATAGTGAGAAGATGAATAGGAATGTGTTATCATGATAAAGTGAAGAAAACAAGTGCAAGTAAATTTTTTTTGGGAATTTTATGTCCTATTAATTATTTATATAAATCTTAGAAGTTAGGTAGAGTTTTGTAAATGATGAAGCCAAAATGGTTTATTTGGCTTAGTAAGTGCTGTGTGTAGTAAGGTCAACAAATTGATCTGTAAGACCAATAGTTGTCACTAGACCATATGATGTTTTTATTTGAATATGGTCTAGAGATTTTATATGATCATATATTTTCATATGAAGTCTTTTAAATTGGTCATATATATGTTGAAGGTTAATGTCACCATGATTGTGCTTTAAGATAAACTGCTAGTTCTAAGTAAGCAAGTTATAATGATGAGTTTGAGTCTCTATTCCATAAATTAAAGTATTTAATAAATTTGGTATTATTTTTTGTGAATTTAAATTATTTTTAATTATTTTGTAAATCTTTGAAGTTAGTGTAAAAGGTTGAAAAGTTGAAGTCAAAATGGCTTGTTTGGTTCGTGCAAGATTGTGTGAGATAAGATCAGAAGATTGGTCTACAAGACTAATGTTTAATATTAGAGATTATTATTTTTGAGATTAATTTTGTTATAAATATGTTATAGAATATTTTTAATTTATTTATAATCAATGTAAGTATCCTTTCAAGTGTTTTATGTTAAGTATTTTCACGACTAGCTTTTTAGAATTCTTGCAGTTCTAAGTGAGCATACTAAAGAGATGAGTTTAATCCTTTTTTCCCTAATTTGAAGTGTTTAAATCATATGGTGATGTATTTTAGGTAATAAACACACACACACACACACACACACACGCACACATTCTTACAGTTCTGAGTGAGCATACTGAAGAGATGAGTTTAATCCTTTTTTCCCTAATTTAAAGTGTTTAAATCATATGGTGATGTATTTTAGGTAATAAACACACACACACACACACACACACACACACACACACACACACACACACACACACACACACACACACACACACACACACACACACACACACACACACACATTCTTACAGTTCTGAGTGAGCATACTGAAGAGATGAGTTTAATCCTTTTTTCCCTAAGTTGAAGTGTTTAAATCATATGGTGATGTATTTTAGGATGTGTGTGTGTGTGTGTGTGTGTGTGTGTGTGTGTGTGTGTGTGTGTGTGTGTGTGTGTGTGTGTGTGTTTGTGTGTGTGTAATTTTTTTATCATTTTTATTTTACTGAGTTTGAGCTTCAATATTGAAAAGAGGATTTTTAGTGTACATAGGCCTAACAAGATTGAGTACTAATGAGGGATTTCAAGAAGTTATTTGTTATAAAATGTCTTGTTGATCCTATAAGACATCGATGGGGGTATATTTGATTGTTATATGATACTATCTTACTGTGTGTGTAGTATGAAAGTGTTTTAGGAGGTCATAAGATAACATGACCTAAATTAGGCCTAATGGAATTAGGTCTCCATGCGACCTAAAGAAGGATTTATTCTATTTGAGTTATGTCCAACCTAATTTTAAGTTTTATTATTAATTTTAACATGTCCTAATTATTATTTTGTGGAAAATATAATTAGGCAAGTATGTGTGTCTGACCAAGAGGTAGATGAGCAAGAGACTTGTATATATATAAGGTAGTTTTAGTTCTATTTAAACAAGTTGAGTGTAAGAGAATGAAATAACACATTATTGACAAGAAATATGTATTATAGACCATAAAATGAGTGTATAGTATCTATGATAAATATTTTATAGTGTGTTTACATATGAATATCAAGGTCATATGACCTAATCAATCTTGAAGAGACCTAGTTGAGCAAATAATTCTAGAAGGTATTTTGAGAGAGATAAAAAAGTGAAAAGAGATAAATAAGGTGATCATAATATGTTGTGTGAGAAAAAAATATTTTATTAAGGTTATAAAAAGTTTTATGTGTTTGAGTTGGCTCTAATTCATCTAAGGGATTAGTTCCTCCTTATAGGTTGGTGTTTGCTAAAGCCTAGTTGAGTGGGTACTTGACTAGTTGGGGTTGATGTTCCATGTAGAATCGATGATTCACTATATATTAGTTTTTGTACTATAGGAATATAGTGATTTTTTATAGATTAGTGATTTTTATTTCCCTTGAGGGTTTTCCACATATGTAATGTGCTATCTTATTTCATGGTCTTGTGTGGTTATATATGTTGTTATATGTTCATGTTTGTAGCAATGGTTCGTAAATGCTTAAGTAGAATTGAATGAATGTTTTGAATACACTGATTCACCCCCCCCACCTTCTTATTTATTATGTTTTCATAAATTGGTATCATATCTTAGTACTTTAAATTAGGCCTAATATCCTAAAAGAGATCCTAGAATCAAGGATAGCTAGTAGTCAAGTTCAAGGAGGTTTCCCTATTAGTAATGCTTCATTATTTAATGGGACTAATTTATCATTTTAGAGAAACATAATGAGGACATATGTAATGTAAATGGGCCATTAAATATGGAATTTATTTGTATATATATACACTCCACCTCCTACACACCAATTGATGTAATAGGCAAGAAGGAAAGTGAAATCAATTCTAAGGCAGTGAATGCCATTCTATGTGGCATATCAAAGGTAGTGTTTACGAAGGTGATACAATATGATCTAGCCAAGGAGATATGGGACATGTTGAAGACTATCTATGAAGGAGAAACCAAGGTGAAAATGGCTAAATAATAAACACATAAAAGGTAGTTTGAAATTTTGAGTATGAAGGAAGATGAGAGAATTTCATCCGTCATGTTAAGGGTTGATGAAGTATTCCAAATCATCAAAGTTATTAGAGAAGAAGTAAAATAATTTTTAGTTATACAAAAGGTATTGAGATATCTAACTTATAAATTTTATTCAAAGGTGTTTGAATTAGAATAAATGCAAGATCTAGACACACTTTAGATGGATGGGCTTCATGTCATCTTGACTACCTATGAGATGAGGATAAATGAACAAAGACCTCCAAAGAAATAAGAAACATTCAAAGATGATAATAATTCAAAATATAAGAATTTCAAGGATGAGATATGTTTAGATATTGAATTTATAACAATATTTACTAAGTTGAGATTTTGATCTAGTAAGTACAAGGGTAAGTTTCCTTTCAAATGTTTCAACTATGATAAGATGGGTCACTTTGCATCTAAGTGTCCTAATAAGGATAATACTGAGCATGATAAATAACATGATGAACATCATGGTGATAATAATAAGGTATATAATCCTTTCAAAAAAAAATATTTCAATAAATGTGAAGGTAGGAAAGCATAATTTAAGAATAAGAGAAGTTTATATACTAAATAAGATAATATCTCATCTAATGTAAGTGACACAAGTACATTCGATGATGATGATGATGATAGTAATGAACATGATAAATATGAAAATTTATTCTGTTAGGAACTTGGAGTACAATTGACTACTTTTGTAAAAGCAACTAAACACGAAATTGAACCAGAAGTAATAAGTAACTAGAAATCAGAAACAAAAAATAATAGGAGATACAAGAAACAACCAATCTTGCATTAAACTCTTCCAGAATACAATGAATAAATCTCACTCTTCCCACACCCTTAGGTGTACAGTATTTCTCTCTCTCTCTCTCTCTCTCTCTCTCTCTCTCTCTCTCTCTCTCTCTCTCTCTCTCTCTCTCTCTCTCTCTCTCTCTCTCTCTCTCTCTCAATCAATTAAAATCAACTCAATAAATGAGTTGTTATTCCCTCTTTTCTTTCTTCTTCTTCTTAATTACAATACTACCCCATGTGTCTCTTAAACAAGATCTAAGGCAAACAATAATTAGAGAAACAAACTCAAGACTAAAATTAGTCTTTACATGCAAACCAACTATTCACCTAAAATTAGAACAAATCTAATTCTAGAAATGCATGCAAATGTGCACACATAGGTGACCGATGCTAGTCCTTGTCGGTCTACATATGACCGATGTCAGCCAATCCATGACTGATGTCAATCATTTATGATCCATGCCTGACTAATTTCAGTGATACTACCAATGTCGGTTACTGGTTAAGCCCAACAACCTCCAAACTAGCTCCTTAGTGAAGCTTTTAGGTCCACAACTCAACAATCTCCCACTTGGAGATAAATAGCTACACCTGTACCTATACAACAACATCCTCTAACTTGTTTCTCCATCTTCAAGTTCAATCTTGAAGACCAACAAAAAGTTGAATGAAGATTCAACTTCTCCTTTGTTACCAGCTTTGTTAACATATCTATAGGGTTCTTATCTGTATGGATCTTTTCCAACTTCAACTGTCCATCCTCCAATACCTATCTAATGAAGTGGTACCCAAGTTGTATATGTTTGGTTCTTGAATGAAAGGCTGAATTCTTTGCCAAATGAATTACACATTGACTATCACTATATAGTCTACAACTCTCTTTCTCCTTTCCCAACTCTTCCATGAACTGAGTCATCCAAAATCATTTCCTTGCTAGCCTCTGTGACTGTAATGTATTCTGCCTCTATAGTAGACAAGGCAACAACCTTCTACAACTTTGAAATCTAGCTAACCGCCATTCCAACAATAGTGAACACATATCTTGTGGTGCTTCTCCTACCATCCAAGTCACCTACCATATCTGAATCTACATACCCATGTTGAGAAGTGTTTGACCCTCCATAGCATAAATGCCTATTGTCGGTCCCTCTTAGATATCTGAGAATCCACTGAACTAATTTCCAGTGCTCCTTTCCTGGATTAGCCATAAACTTGCTGACAACTCCCACTACTTGGGTAATATCTGGTATGGTATATACCATTGCATACATTAAGCTCCCAACTGTTGAAGCATATGGAATGTTGTTCATGTACTCAACCTCATCTTGTGATTTAGGACACTATTATTTGCTCATCTTGAAGTGTCCAGCCATAAGTGTGCTTATCGATTTTGCATCTTGCATATAAAACCTCTCCAACACCTTATTCACATAATCCTCTTGAGACAAAATCAAACTATGATTTTTCCTGTCTCTCTTAATACTCATGCCAAGGATTTTATTTTTTGTTCCTAAATCCTTCATGGAAAATGTGTGAGCTACTTTCACCTTTAGCTCAGTAATTTCCTGCATGTGTGAACCTGCAACAAGCATATCATCTACATATAGTAATAGGATAATATAATTATCATTATCCAATCTGGAAAACCAAACACAATGGTCAGATTTACATTTACTAAAGCCATGCTCTATCATAAACCTATCAAACCTTAAATACCATTGTCAGATCTAAGGCACTTCAATCTCAAACCTATTTCATTCTCAACCAAAGCTTTCTATTCCTTAAATGTGTCAAAAACATCATATTTTCTCTTTATGCAATAAACCCATACCTTTCTTGTAGCATCATCAATGAAAGAAACATAATACTATGATCCTCTAATAGAAGCTACCTGAGCTGACCCAGTTTTTAGAAACCTCACTTTCTTCTATTTATCAAAAATACAATGCTCACAAAAATCTAGATCTATGTTTTTCAAATCTGAAAGCTTACCTTTTGACTTAAGAATATCCATTCCCTTCTCACTCATGTGACTAAGCCTGTAGTGCCACAACTTTGCATCTACATCTAAAGTAGATAAAATAGAAGGAGAATAATCAGTAATACAAGTAGATAGATAAAGTGTACCTACTCTTTTACCTCTAGCTAATACAAGTGCACCCTTGGAAGCTTCCAAGATTCAGCTATGAGAGTCAGTGTGTAACCCTCATCACCCAACTTTCCTATCGAAATCAGATTCCTCTTCAGGATGGGTACATGCATGACATCCTTCAACACCCATGTGTTGCCATTCTACAATTTTAGCTATACTTTTCCTTTGCCAACAATTTGACAAGGCTCATCATCCCCGAAATAAACTTTTCCAAAATCTACATGGACATAATCATTGAAAAATTCTCTATTTGGGGTTGCATGGAAAGAGGCACCAAAATCTGAAACCCAAGATTCTATTTTATTATCCAAAGAAAATATAAGAGCATCCTGTGCAATAATACCTGCAACTTTTGCTTCTTTATCACCTTCATGCTAATTTTCTTTATTATCCTTCAACCAACAATCTTTCTTTGCATGCCCTTTCTTTCCACAATTCCAGCAAGTTATTCTTCCATTTCTAGATTTGGATCTTCTTCCCATCTTTGACCTTGATTTCCCTTACTTGCCCTTCTCGCTTTGCCTTCCCCTGCTTTCAAAACTTAAAGCATTACCTGATGTTTCCCTTATGCTTTTCCTATGAATTTCTTCATTCAAGATTACACTAACAACATCATCAACTTTCAAGATATTTGAAGTAGATGCAGTATTACTAACTGTCATTACCAAGCTATCCCAGCTTTTAGGTAAAGAGCATAAGAATAAGAGAGCCTTAATTTCATCATCAAAAACTATTTTGATTGAATTTAACTGATTTACAATTCCATGGAAATCATTAAGATGACTAGACACAGATCCACCTTCCTACATTTGCAAATTAAATAATTTCTTCATAAAATATACCTTATTCAAAGCTGAGGGTTTTTCATATAAATTTGCCAAAATATCCATTAGCTCTACCATTGTCTTTACCTGTGATAAGTTTGAAAACATAGAAGCTGCCAGGCACAACCTTATAGCTCCAAGAGCCTTTCTATCAATAACATTCCATTCTTCATCTTGAATATTTATGGGCTTGCTTGCAACCCCACCCAATGGTAAGTATCGATCTTTTTGATATAGATAATCTTCTATTTGCATCCTCCATAATTGATAATTCTTGCCATTGAATTTCTCCATTCTTAGTTTACTTTCTTCTGCCATTGCTTTACTCCCACTCAATCGAAAACCCCTGTGAGTGAATTTTGTAATCAAAAAACACTAACACACTCTGATACCACTTATTAGGAACTTATAGTATAATTTATTACTTTTGTATAAGCAACTAAACATGAAATTGAACCAAAAGTAATAAGTAACTAGAAATCGGAAACAACAAATAATAGGAGATACAAGAAACAACCAATCTTGCATTAAACTCTTCCAAAATACAATGAAGAAATCTCACTCTTCACACACCTGTTAGGTGTACAATATTTCTCTCTCAAGAGTATTCTCTCTCTTTCAATCAATTACAATCAACTCAATAACTGAGTTGTTATTCCCTCTTTTGTTTCTTCTTCTTCTTAATTACAATACTACCCCATGGGTCTCTTAAATAGGATCCAAGGCAAACAATAATTAGAAAAATAGACTCAAGACTAAAATTAGTCTTTACATGCAAACCAACTGTTCACCTAAAATTAGAACAAATCTAATTCTAGAAATGCATGAAAATGTGTGCACACACAAGTGACCGATGCTAGTCGTTATCGGTCTACATATGACCGACGTCAGCCGATCCATGATCGATGTCAGTTGGTTCTGATCCATGCATGACTGATGTCGGTGATACTGCCGATGCTAGTTACTAGTTAAGCCCAACAACCTCCACACTAGTTCCTTGGTGAAGCTTTTAGCTGCTCAACTCAATATATTCATGGATATAGAAAAAGATAATGAGGGTTACTAAAAAGGGAAAGGCCTTATGTATGATGAATAATCAAATGAAGAAGAGACTAAAGTGAAAATTGAGGTAGATTGGTGAGTACTCTAGAGGATTTGAAGTTTTAAATAAATAATAATCATAAAATAAGATAATTAGTTAAGGACTATGAAGAGAAAATTGGTTTGTTTTAATAGATAATAAGTAACACATCTAAGGAGCATGATGAGATCATCCATTAGGTTGAAACTCATATGGAAATAGTCACTACAAGCCTAAAAGATAAAAAGGAAGAGTGCATTAGGTATGGAACTTAAATAGAATCCTTGAAAGCTAAATTAGATCAAGCATCCAACAAGTTGAAGATATTTGTGAAGTTTTAAAAGATTACTTATGCCCTAGATAACATTTTTAATAGTCAAAAGTTTGAAAGTGATAAGATAGGTCTTGGTTTCAAAGAAGAACAAAAGTAGGCATCTCAAGTCAAGGAAAATGATAATGAAGACTATAAGATCAACATAAAGAGACCAATCAAATAGACTAATATTATGAGTTATGTTAATTTATTCAATGGTTACTATTTTGCATGCAAATAGTTTGGTCATAGATCAAGAGAGTGTAGAAGACTCTCTAAAAATGAATATGCATGTGATTATGAAAGGAACCATTAGTCAAGAGGTATGAATGACATTGTTTTCTATAGTTTTCATAATGTGGGACATATTTCAAGATTATATCCTAATAGAGTTAGAAGGCCATCAATTCAAAACAAGAGATTTGAAGCCCCTAGAGTGAAAGAGAGAAGGTAAATGTATGTGTGTAAACTATATTAACTAATTATAAATGCAAATACAATGAAATAATCTAAGTTGAATTCAACTAAAGCTAAAATAACAAATGAATAAAAATAACAATAAAAAATTTATAGTTGAGATACAAGAATATTCCATTGTGATTTGAATCTAATTTGATCTATCAATAATTTGGTACTCACTCCTCCAATGAAAAGGGTGAATAGGCAAAATTTGGATGAAAAAGTGATGAATTTGGTTTTCTTTTATTTGATTTGGATGTAATATTTCATGATTATGACTGCAAGTCTACTTGTGATTGTGATGATGGTAGCCGAGCTAACCCTTGAAACCCCATGTCTCTAAGAACTACCTACATAACCAACTTAGATAATGTCTATGTGTGAATATCAAACCATATGTATTTCTCCTAAAAGGGATGATTATGATGGCAAAGAATTCTCATTATTTAAAATGGAGATGTGAAAGCTTATTTATAAAAACCTAGAAAATGATCTAATAGTAGAACATCATTTAGACTTTTTCAATATTCCAAATGATCAATGATTGAGGATGAGACCTCATTATGAGGATGGAGGCTATTTAAACTTGGTGGAGGAAAAAGAGGGGTTAGTTAGCTGACTTAGTTAAAATATATTGACAACTTAGAGAAGGAGTCATAAGAGGTGGAAAAATTTATAGATTTGGTTGGGATGAGTGAGAGAAATGTGGGAGGGTTTAAATAGATGTAAAATATGTAATTAAATAATTAAAATAAATATTAAAAAGTGCATAATTGACTTATTCAAAAATATTTGAATTAATCAATTAAATGATCTTAAGAGGAAATGTTAATTATTAATGTAAGAAGAATGATTAAAATATTTATATACATTTCAACAATAAATGAAATTTAAGTGTCTAAATTTTCCCCTCTTTGAAATGGTGTTTCGAAGTAATACTATTTCAAAGAATAGAAGAAGTAGAGTGTTGATGATGGAAAAGCAAAAAATTGACCCAAATGAATGAAAATGAGTGTGATGATTCCCCCTTGAGGGTTTGTGCAAAAAGAAAACAAAAGCTTGAAATTGATGAAAAAAAGAAAATATGTAAAAATGAGGTTGACGCACAATAAATCAAGTTACTTTATAATTAATGTCATAAAATTTCAAGATGCTGGTAACATAAAAGGGTTGCCCCTAGTTAATCAAAAATAGAGTTTTGATTTAAATATCTATAATTTTAACCAATTGGAGATTGCATGTTTATTATTGATTTATAATGACTCAGGGGCCAATTGAGTAGGTGTGGGAAAAATATATCCCAGTTTTAATAAAATACAAATCTATAAATATAAAAAGGAATTAATTTTGCAAATGATTATGGATTTTATGTTTTTATAAATGATTGTAATAATATGAGAACAATCTTGGAATAATTCTGATTTAATGTTGTCTATAAATTTGAAAAATGGATGAATAATGAGGTGGATGAGAGGATGAAAATGAGAAAATTGTCATCAATAATAAATATGATTGTCTCAATACTAATGCTTACAAAATCTTAGAGGGTACATGTAAAAATATTTACCCCTAGTTGTTCAATACTAGAGAAGATATTTGAAAAAGTACATTTCCCACTTTATAGACTACAAGCTTGGATTATGTTCTTAGATGCAGGGGTCTCATGACCAAATGTGGAAATGATATATCCCATTGATGGTTAGCCATAGGCCAAAAAAATGAAAAATATATATTATCCAATTTGTGATAAATATTTAAAAAAAATATATATGCAAGCATTGATAAGGATAAATAGAACTTTGATTAAATGATAATAGAAAATTTGGATGAAATGGATTGGATGGAAGATGGTGAAGATAGTGGTTGAGATAACCCTAGAGACCCCATGTCACTAAGCACTTCCTACATAATCCACTTAGATAATGTTTATGTATGGAAATAGTACTCTATGTATTTTTCCCAATGTAGGAAGAGAAGTGAAGAAGTAATGTAATATTCACCCATGGAAGCTATATTTAAGTTAATGAATACGCATTGTAAGTAGATGATGGAGAAAGTATGGAATTTATGATTTCATCAATCCCAATAAAAAAGTGGGGGAGATTGAATGGAAATATTAGGAAATGATTGTTGATGATTAATATGCAAACATTAAAAAATAAATGAATCATCCATATGGACTAAGGATGATGGATCAAATCATTAGACAACATGGATACGATAAGGATGAATGGAAGAAAGAGATTAAACACATATGCTTTGCTAGATGGTCTGATAGCTACCTTGTGTTTATTTCATTCTTTGCATTGGATTTCCAAATATAATTTTTATCGAGTAAGAGTTGAGAAACTAATTATTTGATATTTTGTATGATAATATGCACCAATGGTATAAAAAAACATGATGACTATCGTGTAATATGCGTAAGGACT
Organism: Torreya grandis; assembly: GCA_037957365.1. Lineage (NCBI taxonomy): Eukaryota > Viridiplantae > Streptophyta > Pinopsida > Cupressales > Taxaceae > Torreya > Torreya grandis. The sequence goes on along the minus strand of JARHVA010001474.1, from coordinate 2,921,031 downwards.
AATAGATTCACAAGGAAAAAACATAGTGCATCATGATACGGAAGATCATAATAAAACTATTATTAATGTGCATAGTAATCTAGACATAAGAAATAACAATAAATATAAGATAAAAAGAGATGTTTACAATAATTAAAATGATGTAAATAAAATAAACATCAAAATAAACAAATAATGCAGAAGCAAGTAAAAACCCATGATGTAAAGGATAGTAAATCACTAAAACAAGTAATCAAAGGACTTAAACACATAAACAAATGACTTTTTTAGATGTTCTTGGTTAGAGTAGAACCCTTTCACATATGCTATATGTGACCATGTTGAAGTCTTTGATGAGTAATCCATATAAGGGATGACTAGGGTATGTAACTAAGGACAAGGGATTTTTTCTTTTTCTTTTTTGGGATTTTTTTTGTATTTTATTGGATTTTCTAATGTTTTATATTTTTTACTATAGTTTGTAATGTTTCATATTTTTTTTGAAGTTTATAATGTTTTTTTTTTTTAGATTTATAAGCTTTTATATAAGAAAGACCAACAAAGGGAAAACCATATTCTAGAACCTAGGAGTGAGTGGTAGGGGATGAAAGGAATACATTATATATGGAGTATGGATGAATTGGAATGGATTGGAATTAAGATGATAAACTCTAGGGAACACATGAGGTAAGAACCGAGTGTCTATTCATCAAAATAGCATTGCAAGGATACACCAAGATGTTTCTAGGAATATGTCTCAAGATATTTCCACTTCTTTATCAAGGTCAAAATGGGAAGAAACATAATTTTATGATGGAAAGGATTGAATGGGTTTTGATGGGTTTATATGTATAAATATGGGTTTGGATAGGTAAAAGGATGGGTAAGTATTTTTTAGGATTAAGTAATTATGGATGGTCTAGGGTAAAAGGATGGGATTAAAAATGTTGTAATATGGGTAAGGATGGAGGGATGATTTGGAATGCATAGGATTGAAATGGAATGAGCTTGCCCCAAAGTGTAGGGTACTTCTAGACAAATGATTATTTTACACATGATGATGAATTTTTTTTTTCATCATGGTACTTACCCAAGGTGCCATATAAATGGTTTTCACCTTTGGATGAAATCATTTCTCTTTTTGATTTTATTTTTTTATATTCCATTTGATTGTTTTTTACTTTTTACTTTTTTACTTTTTTTTTAAAAAAAATTTAGCATCTCAATTATAAAAGGATTTGAGATGCATTGATGCTTACCTCTATTGATATTTTAGGTATGTTCTATAGAGATGTATTCAATAAAATCATTGATTTATAGGTTATCTTCTTCCAAGTTTATCAAGATATAGTCATAGCCCCTATGATAGAGGGTACTGCCAAATAAGGGGAAGTGGAAAGCATGTTGTATGAAGGATGTGTGTTGATTATATGAAGGATTTGGATGGATAGAATTATAGTGGGGATGATTATATGTATCATGATGTAAAGGATGAATGGGGCCTACAATCTCATGTTCAACAAAACCAGGAGTATCGACAAGTGGGATGATTTGAGAATTCAATGATATCTTCATCTTGTGCTGGGAATCCATCCTAAAACTATGATAATGTAGAGGATATATTAATTTTATCATCTATGGATGTTTTATAAAGGTTTTCACCAAAGTATTCTTCTTGATTGTTTTGATTGGGATTTAGATTTGGATTGTACAATAATACCTCAAAGAGGTTTTTACTAAGGGAATCATATTTTTTATTTTATCTATTTTGATTTTGATTTCAATCTATATTTTGATCATCTGATAATGCCTTAAAATGGTTTTCACTATGGGGTGTGGATTTTAGACGTAAATTTTAGGATTTATTTTGATTGAGGTACACTTGTTATTCATTAAAAAAATTGGATGTTTCTTGGTAATATTTTGGTAAAAAACCATTTATGAAATCTATAATTATTTTATCATTATGGAAGGAAGTTAATTGTAAGTAAGATCATTGGACCCAATCAATAGGTGGAGGATACTGGATTGGAAGATGAAAGGTAGGAATGGTGATGTTTATGAAAGGAGTGATGGTATCAAGATCCTCATAGAGACTATGAATGGATCCTATTTTAATTATGGATGAAGTTACCTTAGAAACCATATAATTACCACTAACATCTTTACATTAACCTTCAAATGATTTTTATCTAATGTTATGTGGTCTAGCATTTAATTCAAAATGGATGAGTTCAATAATTCCTTGCTAATGGATTATTTTATCTATAATTACCTCTATCACTTGGGGTGCATGTTATGGGATGATGGGAGATTCAATAGGTGATAAGGATTTGGGTGTTTGGTCAATGGGTGATAGGCTATGTTGGTTGAAGGAGGTTTTGTTTAAGATAGGATCTTGGTCAAAAATGGGATCTTGATCAAGGATGGATTTTTGGTAAAAAATAGGCTCTTTAATAAAGATGAACTATTCATAAAAAATGGATGGTAATCCATGTTAGTCAAAGGTAGATTGATTGGCTATGGATTGGTTAAAAATGGATGTGCTAAAAATGGGGTCTTGAGAAGAGGATGAAAGGTTATTATCTTGACTTATAAGTGGTGTGTCTTGACTAAGCTCAAGAAAGACATCTTGGCATATCCCCAAATGATGATTTTTGGACATAGATACACTTGGCTCTACCTTGATATACCCTTTGTTAATTAGATCTTGGATATAATTCTTTAGTCTCATACAATGGTTTATAAAATGACCTTCAATTTTATGCTAATCACAATATTATTTAGGTCTATACCACTTAGGTTTTGGGACATTTGGCTCAAAGTATTTGGTGTTTGGATATATGACTAGGTTTATAACAACTAATTTTTTATAGAATAGATCATAAGGTTCCCCTAAAGGAGTTATTTTTTCTTAATAAGCACAATACTAGTTTTGATAGGTTGGGAGTTTTGAAGTTATTATAACTCTAAAGGTGAAGTGATATTAGATGGTAGGGGTGATAGAATTGGATTCCCTTTGTTAGTGTGATAGGATATGTTAGAATAAAGGATATAACTCGTGGAGGGGATACTTGGTTGCTTTTGCAAAACAATTTTACTAGTGGTAAAGTAATGTTGATGTGGAATGTTTTGGGATTTCCTAGTAATGAAGTGGATTGGAGAGGTAGCTTGGTCTTGGAAGGATGGATTTGTGAAGTTTGATGGAATTAAATCTATTGGATTTGTGAATAAATATGAATTTTATGTAGTTTGGTTCAATTTTGGGAATGGGTTGGATGCAAAATCAAATGATTGATTTTGATGAATTTGGAAAGGTTGGTTGTGAAGGATGTAGGAGTTGAAAGGTTGATTTGGATGGAACATAGTTGTATTGGACTAAATGGGAGTTTGATTTATGTATGGGTTTTGGTTCAAATATATATTTGAAAGTGATGGTGAAGGCGAATCAAAAGTTTGATTTATATTGATGCTAAGGTTAGAACTAGATGGATTGGTGAAGAGGTTTGGCTTTGAGTTTTGGGGTGAATTAGATGCAAAATCAAATTATTAATTTTGATTACTATAGAAAAGTTGATTTAGAAAACATGAATGACTATTCAGGTTTGGATTTGATTGATGGATGGATGAGGATGATTACATATTCAATATTGGATTTGGATTGACTTGGTGATTGAATTAACATTTATTTAAATATGTATTTGAATCAAAGTTGGTTGGATAGAATATGGGGTTATAATATGGACGATCAGGATTATGACTAGAGATGAGATTGGTCAAGGGATTGTTCCACATAGTTATGCTTCTTTCAATGGATTACACTACTAAGTAAAGACATGACTCAACAATGAATAAGACTTGAAATTAGACTCTAGAAAAATACCAAAATAACTAAAAGTTTGATTTACTAACAACAAACAATTTTTTTCTTTTATTTCAAGGAGTTAATTTTCACTCAAATAATTTCAACACATGGTAAATCAAAAGGAAATAACAAACAAGTTCTATTCTAAAAAGATAATTAATTACACAAAAAGGGTGAACACTAGGCAATAAAGTGGTGAAAGACTATAGGGATTTCCATTATCACTCGCTTATTTGTGCTCTCAACTATAGCCTAATGTTTCAAGGCACTAACCAAGGAGGATCCTACCATATCCATGACCCACTGAGTCTAGTTTCAAGGGTGTGGGGAAAGTAACTTCTTGGTGCTAACTACTAAAAAATTCACCAAATTTGAATGATAAAATGGTGATCTTATGCTTAAGGTATACACAATCTTATCTAGAGGGAATAAAATCATAGAATAAATTGATATGTAGATGCATACTATTGGGTCTTGTCCCAAAGTGTCTAATGTAACCATAAGGGTCTTAGTGTGTTAATAATCAATAATATCATATTTCAAGTTAGTTATTGAAACCCTAGGTATTGGAGCATGAAATCCCCTCAAATAATGGTGTACTTAAAACATATAACTACTTAGACAATTTAAGCATTTGGGTCTTGATTTATATACCCTATCAGTAAATGGGGTTTGGCCTACTACATGGTGGTGAAATCCATAGTAAATAAAACCCCTAAGAAAATAAAAATAAGAAATTTACACTTGTTTCCTTTTTTTAGGTATCATCACAAATGCGACACCAATGAAAGATAATATGCAAGGTCAATTGGGTAATAGATAAGTCACAAGATTATTTATGATTTCCAAGTATCATCACCAATGTGATGCCAAGGAAAGAGCCTACATAATCTTACAACCAAATAAGAAGCTGATAAGAAAAGACAAATTGTCTCCAAATAAACTTAAGTGTGACTTACTTATTAAGAGTGTAAAAGACTAAAATTGAAAAATATTAGTGAAAACAAATGAAAGATTTGGTTAGATTTTTTACTTTTTGTAATTGTCTTTGGTGAGCATCCTATAAACAAGTAGTTAAAAGGTTTAAACTTAGATTGTATTCAAAGTGATATAAAAAAATTTATAGAAAAATAATAAAAACAAATAAGAAATAACTCTTTTAGAATGATTTCATAGCTACATAATCAAAGAGAAAGGTGAAACTATTAGTTAGTCAGAAACCTAAAACCAAATTAAAAAAAGAATTTATGATATAAATTTGATTTTTTGAATTAGTCAAAGTGTACAAAAGTCAAATATTTTTAAATTTTTTCATTATTCATTTTGAAACCTTTTTTTGGAAACAAATATATCTCAAATAGAGTCTTGAGTCAAAAGTTATGGCCTCTAAAAGATAATAGCATTTTCGTAAAAGTTAGTAGCATTTTTGTAGACATTAGCAACATTTATGTAAAAATTAGAAGAGTTTTGGAAAAAGTTAGAAGCTTTTTTGTTAAAATTAGTAGTGTTTTTGTAATAAAAAATCAAATTTGTTAGAAAATGGGGAAATTGTAGAAATCAATGGCATTTTTGTTTTTGATCAAGTAAGGCAGCAAACCAGGGGCTGAACCCTATATAGTCAAAAAAGACAAGAATGCAAGCAAACAAAAGATGCCAATAGAGAAACAACGGCACAGTCGAGAACAATAGTCAGAAACAAAGCATAAGCAACAAAAAGACCAGATTCAAAAAGGTCTTATCTACATAACTATTTAATTAACAAGATCATTAAGTTTCTCATTCTCTACATTGTTAGTATTCCCAGAATTACCCACCTCTTCCAGCATAGACATATTTAGTAGAATTGTATTTCAAAGGCCTTTGGCAAAGACCTTCTCCAGCTTTTGAATTTAGTCCTTCAAGGCCCCAATTTTGGTTTTCCAATTGGTCTCATTCTCTATGCCATCACCAACTTCCTTGACATTCATCTTCCCCTTATTGTCAGCAGTTCCCATAGTGTTAGCACCTTGCTTTTCAGTGACCTCAAAATCTTGAGAAGCATGTTTCCCTCCAGTGTCCCCCAAAATTTCTTGGATTTCTATCTCTTCAGACTCTTCTTCCTAGGTTACTTCATTTGAAGCACTTTCTAAATAATCAATCAGTCTAGCCTTCGATGTTAGTTTGCTAGCGATCCACCCTGACCTACGCACTCCAAAAGGGAAACCTTCCTTACTAATTTTAGAAGGCTTGTGAGGTTTTCCACCTTGGCCCCCCATGGCCCTACCTAAATTCCTGTGGGTGCCTTCCATAGTATCTTCAAAATTTTCTTCTTCTCCATCAACCTTCCTCTTCTTTCCCTTTTTGCTCACAAAGGAGCTGGGGGTATTAATAGGGGTCTTAACAAGGGTGGAGAAAGGGACATCATTGGTTTTGGTAAGAGCAGGGGAAACCTAGGATTCATCAATTTCATTACCAGACATTGGGTTGGAGGGTATGTCTTTACTAACACCTTTGATATTCTTGTTTGGCTCAAGGGCATGGTGAAAATTGTAAAGATAGAAAATAATCCCCTGGTGTAGGGGAACATGTTTTATATCTAGCTTCCTAGTCATTTTAGCTCTCACCCTCAAGACAGAGTGTTCCAAGGAGGAAAGTAGGTAAAAGGAAAGCTAATAATAGCATTGAATCTAAAATGATTTAACAAAAGAAGGTGGTAGTTATAAAACCTAGTATAACACCCCTCGAGAGTGAAGTACTTCATGAGAATGAAGCACACTCCATCCCATGGCTCTAAAAGTTTGGCACACTCAAAATCTCTTTGATACGAGATGAGTTTTTCTCCTTCACCCAGAAATAGTTTGTGGCTAGCCATATCCATGATTTTGGTTTTCCTTTGGAGCTTTATACCCTGCATAGTCATTCTCATGGCCATAGAAATCATCTTTTTGGAGATTTCAAAGCTAATACCACCCACAGTGACCCACCTATTCAACTAGGATCTCATGAATTGCTTGGACAAATTTTCATCAAAACCATTTAGCCTTTCCAAATATGGGTTGATACCTCCTTTACAATAATTCCAGACTAGCAAATTGTCTTAAATTCATAGCAAGAGATAGGTTCAGTTCAAATATGGTCTCCCCCCATTTTATAATTGCATACCCAGCTGGTGAAATTCCTAAATTCTACTTTCAACATCAAACAAGTAGCTAGCCCTTGCTTCCATTTGTGCTGAATGTAGATGTGAAGGCTCATTTTATGAAATACCCTGGAGTGGTGATGTTGTCTACTCCCATGCTTGAAAATAATTTCCCCTTGGTTTTCATGATGTGACCCACCTACCTCCACCTCATGATATAAAGAATTAATAATGATAATCAAGGAAGTACTAAGGTTATCATTTTTTGAGATCCTCGATGGCCTTCTCCATGTGGACCACCTTTGAAAGCTATCCTTGTCATCAATGTACATCATTCCTGATCCACCATCTCCTTTTGAATTATCTCCCTAATGTTTATGGGAATATGAGCACCTTGTCGCCACACCCTCCATCTTGAGAATTACTGACCAAGGTTGGCACAAGTATCAGTGACCCTATTGCCTTCTCTATAGGTATGGGAAATCTCAACTTTAGAAAACTTTTGTAAAAGAAACTGGATATCAGTAATGATGTCTTTTAGCTAGATTCCAATGTTAGATGCTTTATTAATGACATCTATGACCATCTTAGAATCTCCTTGAATATTCAAATTCTTTATTCCTAGGGATATAGCTAGATTTAATCCCCATAGTAAAGCCATAGCTTCAATGTAGTTGTTACTCTAGCAACCAATTCCACTAGCATAGATAGTAGACATCCATCCTTTTCCATTCCTTATAATTCCTACTCCACTAGCTTTACCATTCAACTTAGATGCCCCATCAAAGTTGAGTTTCATCTAATTAGGTTTGGGTGGGATCCATTTAGTATGAAGTCTCTATAAAATTTTGGAATTATCATACCCAGGGATAAGGTTTAAAACTTTCCATTTGGCTGCAATTTGGCTTTCAAATTGAGATAGGGGTTTCTCCGCAACACTAATATGAGTTGTTGTAACACTTTCCAAAATGTTCCTAGTAAAGGAGTTAAACACTTGAGAAGCATTTCTAGCAGTTTCCTTAAAATTTTTGTGATTGCATTCTTTCCATAATGTCTAACTCAAACATGGCAAAGCTTCCTTCCATAATTTCTTAATCTAGGGATGTGTGAAGGTTGAGTTCTAGCTGAGAATTACTTCTTTAAGGTCAAAATTACAAACCCATTCAATACCAAAGTTGTTAAGTATTATGCCCCATAAATCTTGGGCAAACTCACAGTGGATAAAGAGGTGTGAAAGTGATTCCTCTTTTGAACCACATAGAAAACATCTATTAACCAAAGTAAACCCTCTCTTTTGAAGGTTGCCCTAAGTAAGGATTTTGTTATGGGCAGTAACCCACCAAAACAAGTTGATCTTTGTAATAAGTTTATGATTCCAAACCTTTTTCCATACCTCTTTATTCTGAGCTTCAAGAGTAAGTAGATTTGATAGAGAATAATCCATTCTTATCTGGCCACTAGTATTGTTCATCCTCATGAGGGAAGAGAGGGATTCTGATCTCCTAAACACACTGTTGGATCTCCTAGACTCTTGGGAGAAGCTCAAGCCTATGCACACAATAATCCAAAATGTTTTTCTAGGTCCTTATCCCATTGTTATTTTCCATATAATCATTGACCCTATCTCTAAAGAATTGGGTAGTCAAGTCAGCAATCAGTGGCATTTTTGTTAAGCACAATAACAAAATTATTAATCAAAGTAATGAAATTATTAAAAATAATAGAAAAATCATTAATAACAATGGTAAAATCATAAAACATAGAAGTTAAATTATTATTAATAGTGGAAAAATCATAAATAATAGTGATGAAATTGTAAAAAATAGAAGCAAAATTGTTAAAACACAAAAAACATGAGAAAAAAGGAAAATTTGCTATTTAGTCTCACAATTTCACTGCAAATGTCTCCAAATTCACTATTACATAGGAAAATGTACACAATTGAAAAAAAAGTCCATGATAGAAACCTGTAGTACATACCATCTCAAAAAAAAGTGAGATTAAATATGAAAGACAAGCATAAACAAAAAAAAATAGAAAATTAATGTTATCTAAGTGCAAAAGAAGAAGATAAAAAGATTAAAAATACATGGGTAAGTCCCACTAGGTGTACCAAAAATGTATGAACTAATTATAAATGAAAATACAATGAACTAATCTAAGATGAATTCAACTAAAGTTAGAGCAAAAAATGCAGAAAAAATCAAAACTTCACAGTTGGATACAATAATCCTCAATTGTAATTTGAATTTGATTTGCTCTGTCAAAAATGTGGTTCTCACTCCTCTAATTCAAAGGGATAACAAGAAAGATTTTAGTGTAAAATGGATGACTTTGATTTAATTTTATTCACTTTGGATGCAAGATTTCTTTATTATGATTGCAAGTCTACTTTTGATTTTGATGGTGGTGGGTGACCTAACCCTAGAAACCCTATGTCTCTAAGTGTTGCCTACATAACCCACTTAGACAATGTCTATGTGTGAATATTATAACATATGTATTTCTACAAAAAGGGATGATTATGATGGCAATGAATTCTCATGTTGAAAATGGAGATGTGCAAACTTATTTATAAAAGCCTAAAAAATGATCCAATAATGGAGGATGATTTATATTTTTTCAATGTTCCAAATGATCAATAGTTAGGGATGAGTCCTCAATCATGAGGATGGAGACCATTTCAACCTAGTGGAGAAAAAAGAGGATTGGTTAACTAAAGTAGTAAAAATGGATTGACAGCTTAGAGGAGTCATAAGAAGTGGAGAACTTAATGGATTTGGTTAGGATGAGGGAGAGAAAGGTAGGAAAGGTTTGAATAGGTGGAAAATCTAGAATTAAATAATTAAAATAAAGATTAAACGATGCATAATTGACTTAGTCAAAAATATTTGAATTAATTAATTCAATGATTTTAATAGGAACTATTAATTATTCATGTAAGAATAATGATTAATAAATTTAGATGCATTTTGACACTAAATCAAATTTAGGTGTCTATATAAACCAAAGATAGTAAATATCAGTCTATAATTCTAAATGGACTATTTGCTATGATAGAGAATAATTCAAATGTGAAATCATGTTAGGAATGTCTATTATCAACTCATATTTTTTATCAAATGGTTGATGATGAGGTCAATCCTAAGGTGTCAATCAAGCCTAAAAGGATACTAAAGTATATTTAGTCTTATGAGAGCATAAAGATCTAGGAATCTCCTCTATTTGTGTTGTTTTAGTTCTCTATGGAAATGGGTGACTCTATTAGGCTTCATGTAGACACTAATAATTTAACATAAGCATGGTGGATGCTTGGTTATAAGGGGAGCTATTTAGGTTGTTCATATGATCTAAGTGTAGTTGTTGATAAGCATAAAAGAGATAAAGGGGGAGTTACTATTTCTTCAATTGATATCAAGATTTTGGTAGCTATCATGAATAATTTCAATTGATCTTGATATGTGTTAATAATTTGTATTGGTATCAAAATTCTTAAAGGAATATGAGGATGGTCTGAGATTCTTAATGACTCATGTGGTGAATATAAATGGGGACTCTCAAATTCTTCAAATGATGTCAATAATACGATGGATTAGTGTATGATCAAAGGTTTAAGTCATATGTATCATGTCAAGGATAACGTGTGATTATAGATAAAAATTTGTGTAAGACCCTTTGTCATTAATGTTAAAGGGGGAGAAAGACTATAATAGGGGAGATACGATCAGGTTGTAGTATGCTTGTCATCAATGACAAAGGGGAATTTTTTTGAGAAGTGTTATCATTGATGTCAAAGTTGATGTCATTTATGTCAATGTTGATTTCATTGATGTGAAGATGCATCTAGTGAAGATTCATGGTGAGTGGTATTTGAGGTATGAGCTTATGTGCTTGACGTGAGAAGGAAGCCATGTGATAAGATGAATTTTAAGGCAAGAAAGAATTTGAAGGCAAATAATGTCTCTTCTATTTTTTAATGTCAAGGTTCAAGTCAATATTTAGGTCAAATTGAAGTTGTCAACATTGTCATTAAAGGGTTTTATGAAGGTATGCTGACAAGTAGGTCTACAAGAGTGTTGTGAGAAAGGGTAGTTGGTAGTGTGTGTTATGAAAATCTTATGAGCATTGAAGATATGTAGTATGAAAGAGAGTATTTTAGTGGTTATGAATGTAGTTATCTTGTTGACATTATTGACAAATGCATAGGTAGTATGTCTTTGAGATCAAATGCTTAAGTAGCCTAATCCTAGTCATGGCATGAAGAGACCTTGTGATAAGATATGAGCTTGGTGGCTTGGTGAGATGAGTGCACACAAGCATGATTGGTTGTATGAGGTTTTTTGAGCATGTGTTTGAGGAATTGAAACACTCATGATATTCATAGGGTAAACCTATAAGGGTAATGCCTTCAAACCAAGTCTACACCTAGACCACTCCTAGACCTTGCATGGATTAATGAGGTATCATGATCTATTGTCAGGGCATGTGAAGGATGTTTTGTAGTGTATAAACATGAGATAGGTTGCTTTAGTATGTGATTAATGTGGAGAGTGCATGGAAAGAGGCATGGAGGTCAGTTTTAAGACCTAATTTGGTTTACAAGTCAAGGTTTAGAGATCAAAGAGAGAGAATGTGGCCTAATGAGGGGTCATGATCATATTTTAGAGTGTTTGAGATTATGTAAGGATTGTCAAAGGTGAGGTATGTTTTTTCAAGTATGTTCATGTAGTTTAAGGTCATAGTATGAAGGAAAAGGCATGAAAAGTATTTTATAGTATCTTGAATGTTTATAATGAAGGGTTCTCAACTTGAGAAGGATTTTATTGTGCTCATTATCTCATCAAAAAATTTAACAAGAACCTACGTTATTCATGGTAGTTGGGTAAGGGTCCTTTTGACCATTTTGACCATAAGTCAGAATGGGTCATTCCCCTATATTTAAAAAATTATATAAGGGTATAATATAGTGTCATAGGGTGTTTTGTTTCTCATTTGATGTAATTTAATTCCATTTGTGCTTTGGTCATGATTTAATTAAGTCTTATGTCAACTTGAGTCACTTAGGGGTCATTTTGGGATCTTAAATGCAAGTGGCATGGTTTTAAAGGTGTCTAAGTGTTCTAGTTTTATTTATAATGTCCAATATGTTAGATTTCCTATCATAAAGTTTATTCTCATATAAAACTTATACATTCTCTAATTGAAAATCAACAAAACAACTAAAAAAGGAAGAGTCTAGAGCTTGTACAACTTATAGGGGAGTGTGACACATGTGACAACCTTGTGGAATGACTTTTTAACATCACTAAACTCATCTCAGCATTTGATCATCTTTGAAAGTGCTATAAATGGTCAAAAAGCATTCTGATCCTTCATCACCCTTTTAGACATGTAAAACTAGTTAATATGTTTATGCTTAGTATGGCCAGTAGAAGACATTTCTTGTCAAACACCTTTTGGGGGTGATAGTAAACTCAATACACTTCACTTTCATATTAATATTTCAAATATTGGTCATCTATACTTTATGAATTATCCTTTGACTCTTTCCCATACCTTATGGTTTTTCCTCTTATTTAGACAAGTCTATAAAATCCAACTTCTGAGATTGCTTCTAGAGGATGTTGACTCCCTTTTATAATGTTTCACATGCTTAGTTTAATGTTTGGAAAGTTTTTCATGGATCAAATCATCTTAATTTTTAGATAAAGACACTTTTTTATGTTGTAGGTAGATTTCCACCACTTCTAATGTTTTCATGTCTTGGTAATGGTGTTAGATGATGGTGATAGGTTTATATTCTTGCCTCTAATCTTGTCTTGGTCCCTTTTCTATTCAAATTCAACCTCACATGAATAATCATGGAGTGTCAACTAAGAGATATGCCATATAGTTAGTTTGATCCATAATTGTCACACATAGGTAGCTAGGTAAATTATCTTAGGCTTTGAAACACATCCATGGGATTGTTATTGAGATCATAAAGTGATTAACATAATCTATTACATGAATAATCAACTTAATTTCTCCAAAATTGTATATAATCAATTGTGACAACTAGACCTCCTATAGAGCCAAGGTTATTATAGAATATGCATTCATAGTCATTATATGTTACATATAATGGAGGTATTCATAACACTCATGGATAATTAATCAAGATCTTCTAGATGTTTATCATGCTTTTAGAACATGAACAAACAAGTTAATCCTTAGGTGGTACCATAGAGGGCATGAGAAGACAAGTTCCAATATACACATAGTCTTCTACCATTAATGATCATGCACATGAGTCTCCCAAGAGGATATCATGTTAAAATAGGAGTCTTGATACTTATTTCAAATATTTTGGATTATTAAGGGTGCATTTGGAAACCTTTTAAGGGCCTAGAATTGATTACAAGTATACATATATTACACACTATCCATTCTAAGACTGACTGCCTACACACAAAAGTATACCTACAGGTGTACTGATAGATAAGTAGAGGTGTCATATTGAAGTTTTGAATCATGTGATTAAATCTTTCTTGAAGTACTAGTATCTTGTAGAGATGATATAAGACTGTATACACCTTAAATTGGTCAAGAAACCACACATACTATGTCTTTTCATAGTCCTTTCATAGGATACTCTGACTAAATAATATGAGACTTATTCACATTAACCATATCTTTTATTTTACTTATCTTGGTCTTATTTCATGCTTGAGTCACCTTTTTGCTTATTCCTAGTCATCTTGAATGGTCATTCCACCTTAGCTAGGTCAAATTTTCTAGGCCAATCCTATCCCCTAAGGTTCTAAGCCTATAGGATAGGAGTATTAGAATTGGACTATAGTGTTGAACCCTAGGTGTCCATTTCTAGTGCTCATATCCAATTGCATTTTTAGTCCCAATGGTCAAGTTTCCTTGCTTAATGAGTTCCAAGCCCTTCTTAAATTCATCCTTAAATTTTTTTGTCTTTATAATGTTATACAAATGCAAATAAATTTCCAAAATTCAAAATAAATATTATCCTATATAAAGGACTTCACAAGGAATTTTATATCTAGAACTTACTATGTTAGCATAGTACACAATTAAAAATTAGTTAATAGTATAGCTCAGTATTCTACATCACACATAGATTTGCATGTTTGATCAAGGAAGGGCTCAGGTTAAAGTTCATTATTTCATCTACCATGTTCATTTATTATGCATTTTCCCTAAGGGAGAACTACATTTTATCTAAGACCCTAGCTTGAGAGTTAATGTAGGAAACAATCAGGATAGCAAGTGTTCTAGATCATGCAATCATATACTTACAATAACCTAGTTTTTTCCCCTTTTTCTTTTGATGTGTTTTTTGTTTCATGTGTATAGGTATGCCTAGGGTTTAAAGATTTAAATAGCTTTAAAACAAGCTTCATCAATATTCAACATCTAAAATTTTATAGGTAGGATCACATAGGGATTGTGGAAAAAACCAAAAAAACTCAAGTCTTCATGAGTAGTTTGGACAATAACAAGAAAGGACAATAGTGCTAGACCCTATGGTGTCATATTTAAATGCTCTTATCCTTTCAATAAATGAAATCTAGTTCTAGGTTCCTGTATATTCCCAATCCTACACAACAATTTTTAGTCCTTGAATCATTCTTTTTAACTTATTTTTCTAGATAAGTTTACTTTTTCCCCTTACAATTGATTTAATTAAATTGATATAAATTTATATTTTACTTTATTCAATTACATTTTCCCCTTTAATTCATATCCTTTATTATTTAGGAACTAGACCCTAGTTTACCAAAAATAATAAAACATTTGGTGAACTTGACTTTGAAAAAAAATAAAACCCTTGGTACTCTTAGGGTTTTTCTTTCATATTTTTGGGCAAAAATTCATTTTCAAATTTATGATTTTTGTATAAATTTTTGTGCATTTATTTTATTCAAATTTATTTCAATATTTAAATTATAGAAATACAAAAATTCTAAAACCCCAACCAAACACCCTAAATTTATAAACCAGGTCCTCAAACCCCAAGCCTTATAATTTTTAGATATAAATTTTGGAATTTTTCGCAAAATTTTTTGAGTGTCAAAAATATTTTCAAATACTCTATGTTAGTAGTTATTTTATGCAAAAATTCAAATTCAAATTTTTGATTTTTGTATAAATTTTTGTGCATTTATTTTATTCAAATTTATTTTTAAAATTTAAATTATTACAATAATTTTCAAAAATTCTAAAGCCCCAACCAAAAACTCTAGATTTCCAAACTATGTCCTCAAACCCCAAGCCTTCCTTACAATTTTTAGTTAATTTTTTTGAAATTATTGCAAATTCTTTGGAGTGTCAAAAATATTTTCAAAATCTCAATGTTGGTAGTTATTCTTGCATTTATTTACTTAATAGTAATTTTACATATTCTCTTTGGTGAAAGAAATAAAATTGCCACTAAGGCACTTGTTCCCTCTCATCTGATAGATCAATTTCTAAATTTTTATCATAATTATGACAATGAATGAACAAATTTTCAAAATTGCACATTAGATAAAAATGTGGAAAATGATTTCATTTACAATGAAGATAATTACTATTATTTTAATGATGCATTTGAAAGTGATAGTGAAGAAAAAGTAGATGCATCTTCTTCTCTCAAACCTATCTCTTTTACTCCCTCTTCTAAAGAAAATAAAATTGATAAATGGGAAAGATACTTTTCACCTCATTCTCCTATGCAAAATGCACCAAATGAAAAAAATTGTCATGCACTTCCAAGTGAACCTCTTACTGGTGATAGTTTGTTTCCATGTGAACCTACTCTCTCTCTCTCTCTCTCTCTCTCTCTCTCTCTCTCTCTCTCTCTCTCTCTCTCTCTCTCTCTCTCTCTCTCTCCTCTCTCTCTCTCTCTCTCTCTCTCTCTCTCTCTCTCTCTCTCTCTCTCTCTCTCTCTCTCTCTCTCTCTCTACTTTTATGTTCAAATTACAATAATATAAACACAGTAAAATCAAAATTCCAATGCATAGTTCAAATGATCCATCTCATTCTCTTAACTCTACTTTGTTAAAATAATTTATAAATGATAACTCTCTTACTTTTATTTCTCACATTACAAATGGAAATGATGCATACACTCCATTCCAAAACAACATAGATGCACATAATCTTCTAATTACACATGAAAATTTATTTCATATTATAAAATCATTAAATTTTTCTCTTACCCCTCTCCCTAGTGATGATGGAAGTGATAATGAGTATGATAGTGAACATGTCAATGAATATGAAAATGAGAATGAATATGCACAAAAATATGATTATGATAATGCATGGACTAATGATGTATATTATATACATAGTGAATAAGAAAGCGTAGCTCATGCTTCTAACTCTTCTCTCACTCCTTATCTCAAACATAATGTATTAAAAAATGTTACTTATATTTCTATGCAATATCTTATTTCAAATAATGCACATGTCAATAATAACATCACATCTTCTACACAATTAGACTGTGATTCACTAAAACATAAAGATACCAATGAATCTCCCAAGCCATCCCCTACTATAGTAGAACCTATTTCTGACTCTTCACCCAAAGAGAATGCTAGCCCACATCCCTCTACTAAGGTCCAAGTTACCATTCTTCCAAAGGTTCAAGCCAACACATCCGCTCTCTATGATCCAATTACTAAATGTAACATTCCCATGGCTAAAATAAATGATCAAATTCAACAATTAAATGAACCACTTCAAGATACTAATATACCATCCTAGGAGATTATTTATTTGATGCATGTAGTTAGTGAATTAAAACACCAAGTACATGTTCTTATTGTGGAAAACAAGGCTTATAAGTCTTGGATGCATGCTAATAATTTACATGGTAACTCTCTTTTGAAGACATTTGTAAAAGCTTCATTTCTTAATAATTTCCTAGTACCACCATTGCCTCACTTTGATGGAACTAGAGATCTATTCATACATCTTCAAGCCTTTCGAAAGGATTTGACATCTCATGTGAGTCCTTTGATTCTACTCAAGTTGTTCCTATAGACACTAGTGGGTAATGCACAAAATTGGTTATTTCATTTACTCTCTATTGGTTCCTAGCACAAATATGATGACTTGGAGGAGGTATTTCTCAAATATTACATAGAAAACATGGGCCCTCATATTACATATGAAAAACTTGCCAAATTTCATAATAATAATTTATAACTAGTTAGTGATTATATCTTATGATTCAAAAAGCACATGTTAAGATTGATCTATAAATGATAAAATTTAGAGATTCAACATATATTTATTAAGGGGATTCACCAAACTCTCCTCAAGCATCTATTACATTATACAGAGTCCTCTTTTAGGCACTTATATTATACAATTATAGCCTTGAAAAATAAATTGGGATTAATTGAGGTAGATTTAGTTGATCAAATTACTCTATATTTCACTATAGTACCTCCATCTATAGCTCCTAACACATAGTATCCACCATGTCCTAAACAAGATAGGAGACTAAAACCCAAACAACAAGTTAAGAATAGAGATCTAATCTCTAGATCATAACCTTTAGTATGCACTATAGATAATAGTATCAAGGAACCACTATAATTTGATTCAAAGCAAGATAGCCCATGTGTCATATTATTAGCACTACTAGATAAGAGGTTAATCACACTACCTTCTACCCATTGACAA
The DNA here is from genome assembly GCA_037957365.1 of Torreya grandis. Classification (NCBI taxonomy): domain Eukaryota; kingdom Viridiplantae; phylum Streptophyta; class Pinopsida; order Cupressales; family Taxaceae; genus Torreya; species Torreya grandis. The sequence goes on along the minus strand of JARHVA010001474.1, from coordinate 2,903,377 downwards.
GATCCACATCTCCTATATAAATAGACACATTGGCCCTTTTATAACTATCATTATATCCATGGACATGAAGATAATGATTGTTATGGAATCAAATATTTCATTAATAAATGTGTTGATAATGGTATCATAGAATTCACATAAGGGGCACCGAGTTCTTCTCCATCATGGAATCATAGACCTCATTCATCCATGATTGAGTCATCCCATTACATTCATTCAAAGGAATCATTAGTCACTCATCATGAGATTAATGTGGTTTCTAAGATAAATCCTCATAGGATATCTCCTATTCCACCTACTCATAGGGATTAGACACATTGTCTAAACATCGATTAAACATGCATGATTACATAGCTTCACCTAGTGTTTGATGATGGAGTGAAAGGGCTAGCCTTTACATTCTTGATGCACTCTTATGGAAGTTATATAATGTGCTCTCTTGCATCACCTTATATTAAAAACTAACATTCTTAGTTCCAAGTAACCATCCCTAGCCAAACCAAATTATCCAAATTTTGATCTTACCGATATCCAATTTTATCCAATCTTGAACCAACTCATTTTACCAAATAAATTTATGAGTTACAAAACAAACAAAGTTATTTACTTATATATGACTCGAAATCAAAACTAGCATTACACTTGAACAATCAAATCACATCCATAACAACATTTTACCAAAACATATGTAACCTCAACATCAATATAAAATCAACTATTTATAATCAATCATTAGCAACAAATATAAAAATATACTTCAAATCCCATAACACAATATGCATGATTTAAAATCATATATATATATATATATATATATATATATATATATATAAAGTTTTCAAAACATATACATCATATCAAGGTACAATCAATCATGAATGGGCTTCAAACCCTCACTCTCAATCTCACTCTCTCCTCTACTACTAGTCCCATAATCCAACCTATTACTTGATGATTTCACACCTCCTAGAGATACCACATGCCTCTTATGATGACTCTCTCACTCTAAACCATGCTCGTTGTACAATTTTGAATATCACCTCTAAATATCTATGTAATCATCCATAATCCTCATACTCACTGATCCAAAATTAGGTGGGGGCATCTTATGCCTATCTAGCTCATCTCTCTCTCTCCTACTACCCAACATATATAGTTGTCAATATAGTAGCCCTATCAAATAAATGAGCATGAACACTAGATATAACTATCACTCACTCTATTAAACTCTCCTCCACCACATCATTAGGTACATGTTATGTGAGCTCTTAGAGTGTGGACTCAATGATGGTCTCTTAGTAATCATCATCTCCACTTTTTGACCCAGCTCATACTTCATCCTAAGCACCTCCCACTCTACTTGCACATAAAGTATGACACTACATTAGCTATATTATTTAAAATCAAATTAAAAATGACAAATTTATACATAATTCAAATGAAATTGTTGCTTACCTCCCATCATCTAGATTGGCTTAGTATCTTCATCCTCTAGAGCATCACCTCCATCAATAAGATATAATAGAACCCATTGATGCCTATCCCACCATGTGGTATATGCCTCTATGCATCCAACATCATCCACATCAAGAATGTCTTTAGTTGCATATTACACATCTAAAGGTAATGGTGCTAGCTCAGCCTTAATAGGCCTCACATAAGCTCCTGCCCTTGTTAGTACCTGTGCACTCCTCACCCACACCCATACTATTAGGGGCACATCTTATGATAACCCAAACTATCTAGTCATACGCTCATACTAAAATAACTCATACATTGTAACCCACTAGTCATGTATTCAAAAACTAACTCTCGTATATCATAACTATAATCCATCCCTGACCCAACTAGGAAATCATTTATAAGGCCTCCATATAATATCATGAGCCACCAATATATTTAAAAAATGTTTTTAATGATCCATCTTAGGAGACCAAATAGCTAATGTACTCATCCATCACTCCCCAAATGCCTATGTAGGTGCCTACTTTACCCTAGGCAATCTAATCAATCACATAAATGCTATGTGCTCATAAGCTTAACAATGTAATAAGGTAGCTACACTCACACCACCACTGAAGACATCTTATGTAAACCTATAAATATCCATGTATAGGTGGGAAAATATAGTCTTAACACATAAGAGAACATTTCCATAGACCTCTACACTATGCACAATCCTATGCATCATATATGAAATTGACACTCCACTCTCATCCACATGAATAAATGAGGAAAACAAAATAGCCAACCACTTCTGCAAGTGCATAACATTAGATTACATAATAACTGATAATAATTCATCACTGCCACTCCCTCTCTGATGTATACCTAAGGTCACACTAGTAAAATATAGGGATGCATAATCAATAGCATCAATACCCATGTCATCTTGTAACATCATATGCCATTCACTAACTAGAAAATGTAAAATGTGATACACATCTCTATAACCATAATAATCTCCCATATAATAAGCCAAAAGTATATGTATCTACATTCTACCTCTCACATAAGGTAGTAATCAGATACCTATCCCACTACATTGTGCCTAAGTCACACACATGAACCAACCTTGCCCTATCCATGATAGCTCTCTCATCAGCAAACAATGGTAATAGCCTCAATGTCTCTATCACATGGCCCCTACAAAACTCTCTCATCTACACCTCACCCTAAAAACACTAGAAATAACATATATATTACTAAACCATAAAAAGTAGATAGCTAAACAACACAATAATAGGTAACAAATTAGAATCTCAAAACATTGGGTCTAATAGACAATAACACTATAGAAAGGATAAAAATTCTAGAACTTAGATAGTAGTGTTGAACCTTGGATAGGAGTCATAACTCCTAGATAAGAACACCAACACTATACTTTTTTTCCTAAGACACTTTAAACAACTCAAAATCACCAAAACATGCCTAAAAATAGATAAAAACCAAGCATTAAGGTTACTTACCAGGATAACATCACCACCAACCTAAACCTAGGCTACTAACTTCTCAAACTAGGTCATGGTAGGTACTCATCTCCTTAGAATATCTCTCACTCCAGAGCTCCAAATCTCAACCTAGTCAATACATAAATGAATCAAGAATCAATCCAATTTCCTATATTACCCAACCTTCACAATCAAAGTAAAATACCATTTTCCCCATAACTTGAACCATGTAACTCCATTTTTTAAACCATTTTCTTCCATAAAATCATGACAATGATAAATTCAAAATCACTCAAACTTCACTCTCTTACTATCTCATCTGCCTACTATGGCATATCATCTCTATATTCTTTTTATACTCTGACACACACCTTGGTCCTCACCAATCAAAACTTATTACACTTTCAACAACTCAATCTAATCAATCAAACAACCTCTCAAGCTATTTATAACAAGCTAACCTTGTTTTTACTTACACCACTAATCATCACTTTTGGCTCAACCTCCTCTATCACAAATTTTGTCCCTCTACCAAAAAGGGGGGCATCATTCCTACTATTCCTATTCCTATACTTACCCAACATGCCTATCCACTCTCATAGGTAGATATACCATGGTTTGTACACATTTAGCAATTAGATTATTAGTTTCAAATTAGATCAATTTAGATATAGAGTGATTTAGACTACATGGGTTACTAAAAATTACTCAAGATATTCAAAGGGATATACCTTCAATTTACAGATCCATAGACTACTCAAATATAGTGGTTTAGATCATATGGATCCACAGTTATTTTAGCTTACAGGTAGATAGACTATTTAGATATAGTGGTTTAGTTTATATGGATTCATAGTGATATTGATACAGATGTAGACTTAGATACTATATTTGTGGGCATGTACATACTACACATCTCACACATATAGCTTCATATAGCATGACATAGTTATAAGACTAGATAATAGAATATAGGCATAATGCAGAGCATTGTGTTTTGATCTCCAATTTTTCACATGGGGCATGGAACAATAGGTTATATTACATGTGGTTATATATAATTCCATATTATATAGATGCATTACTCACATACCAAACTTGGGGGTATGGCACATATGTTCAAGTTCTTCATCACCCAAGATTATATAGATAGAATTGAAAGACATGTCATTATCTTCTTGTACATTGACTAGATTTTCAAATTATACCCAATTTTACCTAGGTTATCACCAAGTTAGACTATATGACCATCTAAAGTGGTTGGTCCATTATATTACCCAGACCTAAACTACACGAGTTTGTGTAGGATAGTAGATAGACATTGGTTTTGGGCCTTTGATTATTTCTTAGTTATAATTTAGATATTCAAAGTGGGGGCATGACAAATTTTGCTTTTCACAACATACAATTTTTATACACACATTCTAGATTAAATGAGTTTATGTGGGATAGAGGATAGATATTAGTTTTGGGCCTTTAAGCATTCCTCATTTTTAATTAGATTTAGCATATGGGAAAGCATTGACCTCCTCATGATTACATGGATTCCACATTTAATTTTAGTATAGAGGCATCCATTTTAGGTATTCCTTCATTTTCTAGGCACTATTAAGCCCTCCATCCATTTCCTTATCTAGGAATTGAGTTGAACCCTTTATAGCACATTTATTTCCATGCGGGTAGGTTCAAGTATGTATTTTCTTCTTCTTTATTTTACTCTAGTACTTCATTTCATTACATCACTAGATTAAAAGGGGGAAAATGTATACACCTTAAATTGGTCAAGAAATCACACATATCATTTCTTTTCATAGTTATTTCATAGGAGACTCTGACTAAGGAATATGAGCCTTGTTCACATTATCCATGTCTTTTATTTTACTTATCTTGGTCTTGTTTCATTCTTGAGTCACCTCTTATCTTATTCCTAGTCATCCTTAAAGGTCATTTCACCTTAGCCAGATCAGATTTTTCAAGCCAATCCTATCCCCCCAGGTCCTAAGCCTATAGGACAATAGCACCCAAATTAAACTATAGTGATGGACCCTAGGGTTCCATTTCTATCACTCCTATCCAATTGCATTTTTAGTCCCAATGATCAAGTTTCCTCACGTAATGAGTCCCAAACCCTTCTTATCTTCATCCTTAAGTTTTGTTTGTATTTATAATGTTGGCCAAATGTGAATAAAGTTCCCAAATTCAAAATAAAGAGTCTCCTATATAAAGGAATTCACAAGTAATTTTATCTATAACACTTACTACTTTGGCATAATATGTAATTAAAAATCAATCAATAATATAGCTCAACAGTCTACATCACACATAGATTTGCATGCTTGATCAGGCAAGGTCCTAGGTAAAAGTTAATTATTACATCTACTATGTGTGTTGATTATGCACATTCCCTAAGGGATAATTAAATTTGATTTGAGACCCTAACTTGAGGTTTAATGTAGGCAATGATTAAGACAACAAGGGTTCTAGATCATGCAATCATACTTCCCCTAACCCAATTTTCCCCCTTTTGCTTTAAATGTATTTATTTTTTCATGTGTGTAGGTAAACCTATGGTTTAAATATTGAACTCAATTTATAATTATATTTTTTTATATTCAAAATCTAAAATTTTATTGCCAGGCTCACACAGAGATAACAAATAAAACCTAGAAAACTCAGGTCTGCATGAGTAGTTTGGAGAATAGTGGCAAAAAAGGACAACACTAAGTCTCAAGGTGTCCTATTTTAGTGATCCTATCCTTTCACCAAATAAAATCTAGTTTGAAGTTATTGACATCTTCCCAATATTATACAATAGTTTTTATCCCCTGAATCATTCATCTTAAACTATTTTTCCATATAAGTTTACTTCTTTCCTTATACAATTGATTTGATTAAATTGATATAAATATATATTTTACTATATTTATTTACATTTTCCCCTTTAATTTAGACCCTTTATTTTTTAGGAACTAGACCTTAGTTTCCCAAAAATAATAAAATAAAGACACATTTGGAATGATAAGTTGGTAGGTAAGATTGGATATTACTCTCAAAGGTAAAATGACTGTGTTTAGGGATCAAATCTCTAAAACATGGAAAATTGAGCACCTAGCCATATTTTTGATATCACATGATAAGGTTACCAAGAGTGACCTTTTTGAGTTTTTAAGGGCATTTGGTTTGAAAGAGTATCAACTAGAGTTGGAAAACTAGGTTTTTGGGCTTAATGGTACACCTATAGGTATGCCTTGGTCTAAAAAGACCACCTACAACTGAGTGTAGGTATATACTGTCTATGAATAAATATTAAGAATGGATAATAAATATATGAGATCACTTTAAAATCCCACAAATTAATTCCTATGACCTCATATTTTTCCTATTGATTATATGACACAAGTTTTAAGTGTAAAGTACACCTACATGACCCTACACAACTAAATGTAGCTGATTGTGATGGGTAGAGAGTAAAATAATTAAGGTTATTGATGTTTTAATTCAACAAGAATGAAATGAATGGGTATAAATAATTTTTAAATGATCCTATAATTATGTGATAATTCTTATTCAATGTTTTCACATCCTAAGCTATGCAAAACTACCTATAGGTGCCCCTTGAAAATAAGAAACACAGTAAGGAATTGAAATCAGTCTTGACTAAGAAAGAAGTATGAAGAGACATGTGAGAGTTTAAATCTAGGAATATATTTTAAAAACATTCATCATGATAATTATGACCTCAAAAATCTCTTATTATTGGATACAATTTATGGAAATGCCCAAATAACATAGTCAATAATCCATATGGTAAAACTCTACACACAGTCTTCTCTCCCAAGGGTTTGTCTTGGGACTTGAAGGAGTTGGAGGGTATAATGATGTGACCAAGGGTTTAAAATTGTTATAGAGTATATATTTAACTTATATAATCCCCTACAATATCTATTTTGTCTAAGGAAATAGGGGAAGTACCCTTTGTTTTGTCTCGAATAGGGGGTAATTCCCTAGAGTGCAAGCCCTATACTTTTGGAAAATAGAGATAGGGGAATGAGCTAAGGGTTGATAAAAAATTTAAATTAGGTGTGTAAAGTTGAATAATACCTAAAAAAACACAATAAATAATTCATATATGCTTTAAAAAATATATAATGGTCTATACCTTCAAAGATACACTCATGCCTATTAGGCAAGGTTTAGGCCTAAAGCTCAAATGCGAGGTCAGTCTCAATTATAACCCTAGTTGAGCACTCTAATGAAATATATCATATTTATGGGACATTACATATTTTTATAAGCTTCTAATAGGTATAAAATTTCACAATAATTCCAATTTTAGCTCAAAGACAACTCATGGGTATGTAGAATGAAGGTTAAGGTTCAAGTAAGTAGGTTCGAAAGCTCACATCTTCTTGGAGAGTGTGCATGGAGGTTTAAGTAATATATGGAAGTTTAATTAGGTCCTAAACATTTATTTTGTGGATTTGTTTTCAAATCTAATGTCATATCTTCATGAACAAATCACTAAAGGTTAAAACTATATAAAACCTCCAAAACCTAGGATAATGACCTAAATGGGAAAACAAGGATGGGGGGATTTAAAAATTAGATATAATGACCATAATATTTTATAGAGTTTTTATAGGAATATTCAAGGATCCTCCCCATAAACTTTTGTATTTCCCTACTTATATGAATAGAATGGAAATTAGATTTCTTAGACTATTTTTGATGTTTTTTAGGTTCTAAGAGGCCTCAATAGATGAAATCAACTTTGGGAGTGATATTGAGACTTATTATAACTCACTATGACCATTTCATGTAGAAAAAAATTCTTATGTTCCTAAAAGTAGCTTCATCTTAGCCAGTCAAAACTAGCAAAGTGAATAAGATAGTGAGAAGGGTGAGAACTTCAAGTGGATGGCCTTTTAAGGTATACCTAAGTATAATAAAGATATATAGAGTATTTAAAAGTGTTATTAACCCCATTTTATATATTTTCATGGAAAAATAAACCCAAATTTTAGGCCAGGTGTGAGGAGTGAATGAAAGAGGATTTTATTAGACTATAGGTGGTGATGGCTCACTTCCAAAATAATTTAAATGATTAGGGATGAATCTTATGAATGGTGGAGCATGTATACAACCCTTCCATTTTATTGAAATAATGAGATATATCCATAGTTAGTTTTGGGATGTTCCAAAAAGTGCAAATTATGAAGGTATTTTTATGAGTAGGTTAAAGGAGTCTCATGCCACATTTTATGGAGTTTCATGCTTTTGAAGTCCATTTGACTTATCTGACCTTGTATGGTCTATCTCATCATCATTATCCTACATGTGTAACTCCTCTTAGCATGACAAGTGTTTTAGTGACCTTTGGACTTCATTCTCTCTTCCTCTCTCTCAAATTCTATAAGTAGATACAATTTTGGCCTTTTTAATATAATACCAAATCATATATAGAAAAGCCCTACTATAATGATGCCATATTTTGCCTTTGAAAATTAATTATATTCTATTTTTGAGTTATTGAACAATTTTATATGTGAGTGATGTATGATGATGTAAAGTGATAATTATTTAATCTTTCTTCCCTTATCATTTCATGTTTATGCAATATTTCTTATTATAACAGGTGTTATAGAGTGAATTCAATTATTTTATGATATTTTCAAGTGTATTATCATCCTTAGAGTGAGAAATATACCCTCTAGTTCATTTCACTTGTGTTAATTCACACATCAAACCTCTATACTAAAACACTCATGTTAGAAACCTTGTAGGACTTATAAGCTAGTTTGTATGCCTTGATTCTTAGTGATTAAAGTATCATGGTCATGTGGAAAAAATATTGGTGTATCACCCCATATAATAGGTTCCATTCATGCAATTTATAACTCTTTTCCCCACAATCAATCACTAGTTATGTGATAATATTTTCAAGATACATTCAAGGAGCTAGCCTATTAAATCTAGACGCTCACCTCCATTATAGGTGCACCGACATACCTAGAAGTGTTACCATGTTTCCAAAATATATAAGAGGCTTGAACACCTTATTTTAAGGTGTAATATTTTGTGATAATAATTCTAGCATGTCTAGTGGGGTAAAGGTCCAAGAGAGTGGAAAGATTGTTGGTGTGTCTTTCCTCTAATTAGCTTTTGGAACTAAGTTAACATCAATGGTGAATACAAATGATAAATTAATTTTGTAATTATTCCAAATATATCTCATTGAATACTTTTATTAGTTTTTCCATTTCATCTAATATATGAGGTTGATATGAATAGCTATGGTGAGTACTCTTACCATGAATCTTCTTATCAGCCTTGCTACAAACTACATTTCACTCCTTAATAGTCCTATAAAAATGGATATCAATAATATGATCCATGTATCCATATATTCCTCCATCTCACTCTCCATATGGATACCATGTTATTGGGAAGCCTTATGAAGAAGGCTACCAAGAAACCTATCAAAAAATACCTTCCTACTAATCCTAATATGAGTCCTACTAGATATACCATGATGCCTATCAATCTCAAGATTACTCCTATGAGTCTTTCCATGAGGAATAATATGTTTAAATTAATTTCATGCAAATATATTACAAGGAAATATGTGGATTCTTATAGACTATAATGCAACAAGTTGAATTTGGTCTTGATTTGCCTTATTACCCTCTTCCTCCTTCATTATTTCCATCTAAAAATATGTAATTAATTTTAATATGGGGTGATATTAAAATAATTTAAATTAATTTTCATAAAAATATTTCAAATATTGATCATCTTTGCTTTATGAATAACCCTTTACAAGTTGATTGTGTTTTTCTACTCACTGTTTCCCATACCCTATGGGTTTTTCCCTTGTTTGTAAAAGTATGTATAATATAGCTAATAAGATTTATTTAAAATGATTTTTACTCCCTCTTATAATGTTTACCATGATTGGGTTCATGTTTGTAAATGTTTTCATGGATCAAATAATATCAACTTGTAGGTGAAGACACCTTTATGTGTTACAAGCAAATTTCTACCACTTTCAATGCCTTCATGCATTGGTAATGGTTTAATAGGATGGTTATAGGTTTATATTCGTGTTTATAATCTCATATTGGTCCCTTATCCATTAAAATTTAACCTCAAAATAAAAACCATGGAGTGGAAACTAAGAGATATGATATACAATTAGTTTTCTCCATGGCTATCACACACAATCAACTATGTGAGCTCTCTAAGAATCTGAAACACATCCATGGGGTTTTGATTAAGGTCCTAAGGTTTTTAAAATACCATGATTCATGAATAATCAACTTAATTTCTCCAAAATGGTATATAACGAGTTGTGACACTAGACCTCCTATATAGCCAAGGTTCCTATAGAAGGTGCATTCACAATCATGGTAAGTTACATATAATAAAGGTCTACATAACACTGAAAATAATTAATCAACATATTTTATATTTTGATAGTGTTCCTATAACATAAAAAAACTATTTAATCCCTAAGTGGCACCATAGAGGGCATGAGAAGATAAGTTATAATATACACAAATTCTTCCACCATTGATGATCATGCATAGGAGTCTCTCAGGAGCACATCATGTTAAAATGGGAGTCTTGATATTTATTTTGAATCTTTTGGATCATTAAGGGTGAATTTTTAAACCTTTTTAGGGCATATAATTTATTACAAGTATACATATATTTCACACTATCCATTCTTATACTTACTACATGTACATGAAAGTGTACCTACAGGTGGTACTAATAGAGAAGTAGAGGTGTCATATGGAAGTGTTGAAGCATGTGATGAAATGATTTTTGAAGTCTTATGATATTTTAAATATCATAGAAGATATGTTTGGAATGCTAATTTTGTAGGAAATATGGGAGATTAATTTCAAAGGTAAACTGACTATGTTCAAGGATCAAATCCCTAAAACATGGAAAATAGAGCAACTCACCATCTTGTTGATATCACATGACAAGGTTACCAAGAGTTTTGATTCATATGAATGATTATAAATTGTAAACTACACATAGGATAATATCTCTAAAAAATTTTAAGGGTAGATGATTAGTGGAAAGTAGTTGTTGAAAGGCCCAAAGATGCACCTTTGAATACTTAGTTCAGATAGTGACATCTATAGAATTTCAAGACAAAATGAACTTAACCTATAAATTTTTCATATGGAATCATATTTTAATGTTGATTTTTTAAGTTAATTTGGTTCCAAATAGTGTCAAATATAGTTTGAAAACTAGGTTTTTGGGCTTAATGGTACACTTATAGGTATACCTTAGTCCAACATAACCACCTACAACTAACTATAGGTATATACAGTCTATGACTTGAGATTATGCATGGATACTCAATAGATGAGAGAAATTTTTAATTCAAAAAAATTACTCCTAATACCTCAAATGGTTCCCATAGATTATATTACACAACTTTCAAGGGTAAATTACACCTACAACACCCTACACAACTAACTATAGCTGATCATGATGGGCAAAGAGTAAAATAATTAGGGTTCTTGATGTGAGAGTAGCCCAAGAATGAAATGAATGGGTCTAAATAATTAATAAATTAGATTTTAATTATTTAAAAATTCTTATTAAATGTTTTCAAATCCTAATCCATGTAGAAATACCCACAGGTGCCCCTCTAAAACAAGAAACATATATAGGAATTACACTCGGTGTTGACTACGAAAGAGTATGAAGAGACATGTGGGAGTTTGAAGAAATAAATATATTTATAACACCTTCATCATGATAATTATTACCTCACTAAGCTCTTACTAATGGATACAATTCAATTAAAGGCCCAAATAGCATAGTCAATAGTCCATATGGTAAAACCCTACACAAAGTCTACTCTCTTAAGGGTGTGTCTTTAGAATTGGAGTTAGAGGGTATAATGATGTGAAAAAGGGTTGAAAATTGGTAAATATTATTTACTTCACTTATATAATCCCATATAATACCTATTTTATTTGAGGAAATAGGGGAAGTAGCTTCTATTTTGTCTCAAATAGAGAGTACTTCCCTAGAGTGCAAGCCCTACAGTTTTGGAAAATAGAGATAGTGGGATGAGCTAAGGGATGATAAATCATTGAAATTAGGTGTGAAAAGTTTAAAAACACCTATAAAACACAATAACTAGTGTATAAATTCTTGGAATACAATACAATGTTCTATACCTTCAAAGATGTAGATAGGCCTATTAGGCAGGGTTTAGGCCTAAAGCCCAAATGGGAGGTCAGTCTCAATTAAAACCTTATGTGAGAAATACAATGAACTATAATATATTTATGGTAAATTTCAGATGTGTCTAGGATTATAATATGTAAAACATTTCACAAAAAATCCACTTTTGGCTCAAAGACAACTCAGGGGTATGTAGAATGAAGGTCAAGGTTGGAGTAAGCAAGTTTGAAAGTTCACATATTATTAGAGATTGTGAATGGAGGTTCAACGAGTTTTTGGAAGTTTAATTAGGTCCTAAAAAATTATTTTATTTAATATTTCTACAACTCCAATCTCATATCTTCATGAACAAATCACTAAAGGTCAAAACTACATAAAACCCTCCAAAACCTAGGATAAGGACCTAATTAGGAAAACAAGGATGGATGGATATTTAGATGAGATGAAACTATAATGAAATTGGATATAGGTTATAGGAATCTTTATGGATCCTCCCCATCAACTTTTGTGTTTCCCTACTTGTATGAACATGAGGTAAATTAGATTTATTTAACTATTTTTGATATTTTTAAGGTTCTAGGAGGTTTCAAGAGATGAAATAAAATTTGGGAATGATATTGATACTTTTTATAACTCATTATTAACATTTAATGTATAATAAAATACCCTAAGTTTTCATACAATCAGCTTCACCTCAGCTAATCAAAATTTTCAAAGCGAGCAAGATAGTGAGAAGGGTGAGAACATCAAGTGGATGGCCTTTTAACGTCCACTTTCATATTTGAAGGATATATATGGTCTTTATAAGTGTAATTAAACCCTTATATATATTTTCATGGTAAACTAAATCCAAATTTGAGGCCATGTGTGAGGGGTGAGTGAAAGAAGAGTTACTTAGACTGCAGGCAGTGATGGCTCACTTACAGAAGAATCCAAATGATTAGGGATGTATATAATGCATGGTATATAATGTATAAAAACCATACATATATATTAAATAATTATATATATTCCTAGTAATTTATGGTATTTTCCAAAAGGTGAAAATGATTAAGGTAGTTTTTTGAGTAGGTAGAAGGAATCTCACACCATATTTCATGGAATTTCATGATTTTTAAGGCCATTTATCTTATCAAAAATTTCATGGTTTATATCACACTAATTATACTATACTTTTAACTCCTTATCTTATCATTACAAGTGTTCTAGTGATGATTCGACTTCATCCTCTCCTCCTCTCTCTCATATTCTATAAGTAGCTACCATTTTGGCCTTTATAATTTAATACCACACAATGTATGGTGAATACCTACTAAAATGATCTCATATTTAACCTTTGAACATTAATTAAAGTTTTATTTTGAGTTATTTAACAATTTTATAAGTTTTCAAGTGATGTATGGTGATGAAAAGTGATAATTCTCTATCCTTTATTCCCTTATCCTTTCATGTTTATACAAGAGTTCTTATTCTAATAGGTCATATAGAGTATAGTCAAGTGTGTTAGGATATTTTTAAATATATGATTTTCATTTTATTGATAAATATTTCCTTTGGTTTATTTTCCTTGTGTTTCTTCACACATCTCACCTCTATACTGAAACACTCATGTTAAAAACCTTCTAGGACATAGAAGCTTGTTTGTATCCATTGATTCTTAGTTAGTTAAATATGATGGTCATGTGGAAAACATATTGGTGTATCATCCCCATACAATATGTTAAATTAATGTAAATTATAAGTACTTTCCCCATAATAAATTACTATTTAGGTGATAATATTTTCAAGATACATTCAAGGAGTTAGCCCTTTAAATCTAGAGGCTCACTTTCATTATAGGTACACCCACATACCTAAAATTGTACCCATATTGCCAAAATTTAGAAGAGGATTTAACACCCTATTATAAGGTTAAATATTTTGTGATAATATTTATTATCTCAAAATTATAGGCATTACATTTTAGATTAAGGGGCTATGCTTTATGAAAGATTGTTAAGAATGAAAACAGGTTTAAACCCTCTTAAACCCCTAATAAGGACCTGATGTTGACTATGTTTATCAAAAGTGCCTATAATTTATTGGCCTGATTATTAAATATATTTTATATTTTATTCTACTCTCATAGGTACCTCTAGGTAGTATTGGTTAGAGAGAAGAGAGAGAAAATGTTGAATTACAAGCTTATTCCTAAAGAAGTTGATGTAGTTTTCAAAAGTTGTATTGGACATAGCAATAAAATGGATTGATAAATAATTTAGAGACTCATTTTTCATATCCATGAAGGTTTATGGATATTTTATATCTCTTAAGTATGCTAAACTGGTCATCCAAGTTAGCCAATCGCTAACGGGCTAAATGGTGCAAATAGTGGAAAACCTAGGCAACAAAGAGAAGATGAATAGGAATGTGTTATCATGATATAGTTATGAAACAAAGTTCATGGAGATGTTTTTTTGGAAAATTATTTACTATTAATTCTTTTTTATAAATATTTTAATTTAGGTATAGTGTTAAAAATGATGAAGCCAAAATGGCTTATCTAGTTGAGTAAGGACTATGTGTAGTAAGGTCAACAAATTGGTCTGTAAGACCAATAGTTGACAATAGAACATATGATTTTTGTATTTGGATATGGTTTGGATATGTCATAGGATCATATTATTTCATAATAATTCTTTTAAATTTTTCATATAAATGTTGAATTTCAATGTCACCATGACTATGATTTAAGGTAAACTGGTAGTTCTGAGTAAACAAGTTGCAGTGATGAGTTTGAGGATCTATGCCTTGAGTTGAAGTATATAATTCATATGGTGTTGTTTTTTGTGAATTTAAATTATTTTTTAAATATTTTATGTAATTTTAAGAGGTATAAAAATTTAAGTAAGTCAAAATGGCTTGTCTTGTTCATGCAAGATTATGTGAGATAAGATCAGAAGATTATTATGCAAGATCGATATTTGATACTAGAGATTTTGGTTTTTGTGATTGAGTTTGTTATAAATATTTTATATAATATTTTTCATTTATTTATAATCACTAAAATTATCCTTTCAAGTGTTTTATGTCAAGTAGTTTCATGACTGGCTTTATATAGTTCTAACAGTTCTGTGTGAGCATACTGAAGAGATGAATTCAAGACTTTTTGTCCTAATTTGATGTGTTTAAATAATATGGTGATTTATTTGAGTTCATATATACTCTATATATTAATTTTTTCATCTTTTATTTATATTAAGTGAGTTTTATCTTTAGTATTGAAATTTTAATTTTTGGTGTACACAGGCTAATAGGACCTGAAGAGATGAGTTTAAACCTTTTTTCCTTGAGTTGAAGTGTTTAAATCATACAGTGATATATTTTAGGTCATATATAATCTATAAATTTAATTTTTTAATCAATTTTTAGTGGATTAAGTGATTTTTATCTTTACTATTGAAATTTGGATTTTTGGTGTACACAGTTCTAATAGGATTGAGTACTAATGAGGGATTTTAAGTAGCAATTTATTGTAAAATGTAATTTTTGTCCTATAATAAATAATTTTGGGTATATTTTATTTTTATATGATATTATCCTACCTTTTTTTAGTCTAAAATCGTTTCAAGGGGTCATAAGGTAACGTGACCTAAAGTAGGCCTAATGGAATTAGGTCTCCATGAGACTTAAAGAAGGATTTGGTCTATTTGAGTTATATATGACCTAATTTAATGATTTATTATTAATTTTAACATTTAGTAAGTCTTATTTGGTCTATTTAATGATTTATGAGCAAGAAACTTATATATATACATAGTAGTTTTAAGCCTATTTGAGCAAGTTGAGTGTAAGCAAATGAAATAACACATTTTTTAGTAGAAGGAGGTCTTGTAGACCATAATATGATTTTATAGGATACATGATGAATATTTTATAGTGTGTATAAATATTAATATCAAGTTTGTATGACCTAATCAATCTTGAAAAAACCCAGTTGAGTGAAGAAGCCTAAAAGGTAGTTTGAGAGATATAGAAGAGTGAAAAGAGATAAATAAGGTAATCATCATCTATTGTGTGAGAAATTTTTTTTAATAAATTTGATAAAAAATTTTAGGTGGATTATTTGTGTTGATTCCTCTAGGGGTTTTTTAACTCTTTATAGGTTGGTGATTTCTAAAACCTAGTTGAGTGGGTGCTTGACTAATTGGGGTTGATGTTCCATATGGAGTTGGTGCTTCACTAAAAAATATTTTTGTATTATATTAATTTGGTTAATTTTCAGATACCAATGGGTTTTTTTCTCTTAAATGTTTTCCACATATGTAATGTGTTATCTTGTTTCATGATCTTGTATGGTTTATATGCTTTGCTAGATGTTCATGTTTGTATGAATGGTTCATGTATGCTTAAGTGGAATTAAATAAATTTTTTGAAGACACTAATTCACCCTCCCCCCTCTCAATTATTTTTATTCAATTAGGCACTTTCATTAAGTCATTTATCTCAAGTTTTAGTAGTTGATAAAATATTCTCAATAAATACCATATTTTGGAGTAGTATGATAGTGGTTTGGTAGTTGCATACTTCATTCCTTGTTTCATTCCATTCACGTAGTAATGATTATAACTGACTTTGGGAAAATTAGAATACCACCATCATGATACAAATTATAACCACATATAGTAAAACTAGTACCATTGACCTATGCCATTATTTACTAATTATAACCAATTATGGACAAATTAGGAATAAAATCTTCATCATGCCTTAAAGTACCACCTTGTCATTCCTATGTTTTACTATGTCATTTGCCTACTTTTCCTATTTTTTAAATTTACTGCTACCTACTCACATTCTTCCATTGTAAGATGGAACTATAGTGACTTTAAGTCCCATCCTAGGACTATGTAGCAGAGCTTGATTCATGTTAAGGTCAGCTCAATCACCCATTTTCCATGATGTCACTAATTTTTGAGAAATTTCAAGTTTAAACACTATCACCAGTTTATGAGTTGGACTATTTAATATCTCATTATTCTTTATCAAGTTGATATACTTCAAAAAAATCCAAAAAATTTTATAAATAAGTCTAGAAATTTCATCATTAACCACTTCTTTGCCTTAAAGATTATGGGACCTTGAGCTATTTCACAAAAAACCACTTGTTATTTAGTTTTTTCATCCTTAATGGCCTAACATTCCATGCTCTAACCATTTCATGAGTCCATAACCATATTTACTCTACCTCATTTATCATGTTTTCCTTCTCCCCATTTTATTTTGTCCTATATCCTAGGAGAACTACATTGGGTCTAAAATTTATATTAGATCTTGCATCCATGGAACTATGTAGGTAGTGAACACTTACCTAGTGTATCTAGAGCCAACTCAGCCACCCCCTTTCTTTTCTTTTACTCCCCCATTTTTGTTTTTTTGTTTCATTGTCTTCTCTAACCTAGGGGAAATGTTCATCATCTTGTTTGTCTTCTATTTGTGATACTATTGTGAATAACCATTGTTTGTGTTTGTTTCAATTTATTCTTTTTTTTCTCTTCATTTTTATTTGCTCTTCATGTTTTGTTTGTTTCTTTTTCCTATTTGTTTGATTTCATTGTTGTGACTTTATTTAGTTTGTATTCATTCATTAGGTTATTCTTTGTGAATTATAGGGTAATTAAGAGTAATTAAATCACAAAATAATTTTAATCCTTGATATATAGGGTGTGTATCTCCATACTATAAAGCTACCCAAATTCATCTTTCTCCTCTGTACCAATTTTCCATATCATCCCACTTATGATGCTAATGATTATAAATTATTTTGGGTAAATCATTGTGTATCATCCCACCCATACAACCAATGATTATAAATACATATGGGAAAATATTTGTTTTTGATCTCTTTCGAGGTTAATGCTTATAACCACCTTTGGGAAAATCATTATTTTTCTTCTACCCAATTGGGGCATGTTTTTATTTTGCTAGTGATTATAACCACATATGGTAAAATAATTAGTTTACCTTTCATGAGTATAACCACCTTTGGTAAAATCATTCTCTTATTTCCCTAATCCTCTTTTTAATGATTACAACCATATTTAGGCAAATCACCCACCTATTTTGATGATTATAATAACTTATGGGTAAATCATCCTATTTGTCTAACCAACTAGGGTATCTCCATATGCCATTGATTATAACCGTCTATGGGAAAATCAGTCTTTTCCACCCCATTTTATCTTTTGGTCCCATCATTTCCTTCTTTTGAGGGACTAATCACCGGCATTCATTTATAATCACTCCCTCGAGGGGGAATCCTAAGATTATCTATTACAAATGAAGCATTAGGAATATATAAACTTTTTATTAATTGAGAATAAGTTACTATGCCTATATCTTGAAACACCTTATCAAATAAGACAAAATTGTAAACACCTAAAATTAGAAATAACTGACTTCCAATTAGACATCAAAATGATTCCTACCAGCCATTATAAATTAAGCCTAGAAATCACTAAATGTCCTAAAATTATTTGTTCATCATTCATCAAATCTTAGAATTATGTTGAGGCATCCCTATTTGGGATATTAGATTGTATGAAATAGTAACCTCTCATAGATTCTTCCGTAATCACCTTGTAACATAACAACTACCAGTTTAACCTACAGACCTATTAAGTAGGGCACTTGATCAAATCTTGAAAGAGATAAAAGGCTAATCAAAATGAATTAACTAGTTAAATAAGATTAAATGCTTATTTGAATTATCCATTTGTAATTAATGAATATATAAAAATGTAAATTCCAAAAATCAAAATATCAAGCCTTTCATCATTACCTTTATGAGTTGTTAAGCTCTTTGAAAATATCCTAAAATATCTAATCTAAAGCCATGCTTAATAATTGAAAACAATATTTAAATAACAAATAGTAACTCAATTGGAGTTAGTCTTAACTCATCTATGGTTACTTTAAACCCACTCCATGTTTAAACTAAACCTTAACTCATCTTGGATGAGAGTTAATTCTTGAGACTACAAATAAAATGCCATACCCATTCATTTCTAGGATTAGATATTGTAGAGTTATTATGCAATATTTTCTCCATGAGACTAATACAAATAGTTTTACCATGCCCAAATATTAAGCCAAGTAACATCAAAGCCAACGTGCCAAGGAGAGAAAATCCAAGAAACCTCTATTTTCAAAGACTTTTTGATGCACACAACAAGAAAGCCATTCAACAAATCCATTTGGATCTTCCAAGGAAGGTAAAAGAGTTGTATCTTTTACTTTTTTGTTGTGATTTAATTTAGTTTTTGTTACTAAGATCTTCTTAGTGTCTAGGCTAGAGGTGTTAGGATCTTAGTGTGTTTATTTCATTGGTTTTATGAGACTAAAACAAGACTAACCTCCCCTCTATGTCAAATTCTTAGTTCACACATAGGAGGCTTATAAGGTAATAATGAGATTCTTTTTAACTCCCATTATTTTCCTCTAGCTCCATAAAAAGTCATTCCTCTCCTCATTTCCTCACTAAAAATTCATATATATATATATATATATATATATCTCTTCTTCTCTTGGGATATTTATTTAATATTTTACTTGTGGATATTTTGGTAGAAAACCATCTAATAAGATTACATTGGTTTTTCTTTGATACATTTGGTTTCCCATTTTAAAATTCTTGTCTTACTTGTGGCTTACACCTTGAGAGGTAACTTTATCTTGTGCTTTATTTATTTCCTCACTTTCATATTTTATCATTGATGAATATTATTGCGATAAATATTTCATAGTATTAGAGATAGATTCATCTATTTGACATTTTTGAGTGTGTGCAGGTTTGAGATAAAATTTTGACTTTTTTGCAAGGGCTTTGCCCTTACCCTTTTGTCTAAATCCATATCTCTTTATCATAACTTTTTTCTTGAGTTCCCTCTAACTGTTGGTTGTAGGTTTATTACAAGGTTATTTTTTCCATTTTTTTCATAGGTTCTGGAGGTCCTCCAAATATATTTTTTAGTTAATAGCCATGAAAAAAATTCATTAATGCATAATAAAATATTAATATTTTGATTTATTTTTTAAATTTGTTTTTGGTCAGGAAATTTCTTTACATCCTTACTTGTATGACATCCCATTTCATTTATTTACCAATAGTAACATGCCTTGTTTTCTTCTGGTAAATAATTCTTAGTTGGGTGCTCCTTCATCCTTTTGGTGTATCCCCTCTCTGGATTGTATCTTGTTCCAATATTTTTTTACCATTTATTTTGTGCTTAGCTACCCCTTGTCTGCTACTGTAAAATTATTTTATGAGGTTCATAGGAAAAACATTTGATCTATTAGATATTTGATTCACTAGAATATTGAGACATTTAGATTCATACCAAGGTGTCACCTATCATATGTATTCTCTTATTATTTGAGGTGCATTACCAATGAGAGGTACATTTTTTATTCCCAAATTTTACTTTTGACACTTTTACCTTGATAAAATTTAACCTCTTTATTTTATTCCAATGTCTTTAATAAATTTATTAATACACTAAAAAAAATTTCATCTTCTTTATTCTTTATATGCATGTTCTTTTGTTTACGAACTACTTTCAACAGAAAAAACCAATTTGTTTTTTACTTAATTTTTTTTCAAAGTTGGAATTTCTAATGTGAACTTCAAAGATCATTATATTGGTAGATAGATGCAAGTCAATTCTTTTTGTCACTTATTAAAAAAAATAAAAATTTTACTTAAAGGCCATTCAGCTTGGCCTATTCCCATTAAGTTTTCTTTATCAAATCAAGATAATATAAGTGATATTTACATGAATTTTCTATATCAATTCAAACATAATTTAACAAATTATTTATTTCTAGTAAAATTAAATCAAGTTTTTTTAATTAGATTCATAAATATTTTCTCAACCTTTTTGTATGGTAAGTTTTTTAATTCAAAAATTGATGTTTTGGTGTGAGACTACCATTCAATCAATATAATTGCATTTTTTTGCTTAGGTTCATTCTCAATAAAATATTCTAAAACCATAATTAATATCATTTTCATTACAAATTATAAAATTATTATAGCCATCTTATAGTTTTTTAGTGCAATTCTTAATCTTTTTTAATCTCTTGTTTCCTACTTGACATTGTTTTGCATTTCAGCTTTATTTTCTTTTTTTTGGCATCCTTGTCCCTTCTCCATGCATCCTTTATTTTTAAGTTGTTTTTTGCCTATACATTTTTTGGTATTGGGTGAGCTTTTGTGGCATAATGACTCAATTTGTTTCTCAATTTAAAATAATGTCCACCAATTATTATTTATGGAAATTACATATTCAATACATTTCACTTTTAAACACTTAGTATGTGTATTGGATGATATGGATCTCAAACCTAATGAGAAGACTAGAACCATTGAAGTTCAATAAAAATGGCAATATAAAAATGATGAGTCCTTAATATTGATTGTCATGGCCATGTCCCATAAATTAGATGTGCACATTTATTTTTGTCTTCTTGCATCTAATGCATGTTCTAAGATTAAAACTATTTATGACATTGTGAATGAATCTCATAAAATTCAAATTTAAGATCAACTATCTAATTTAAAAAATAATGACATCAAAACTATGAATAATTTATTGATTAAAGTTAATTATTTGCATTCTCAGTTAACTAGTTTAAGTTTTAAAATTTAAAATTTGAGTTTGATTTGTATTATCATGAAAAAGTGTTTACCTCAACCTTTTTAGTAGTTTATTACAAATGTTCACTCATAACTAGTTATTCCTACTTTATCTACTTAATTGACATTTGATTTATTTTGTACTTTTTTGTGTAAATAAGAACAAAATTTGATTCAATTTGGTAGTCTTAAGACTAACAAACATGATTTTATTTATAAACACCAACATAAAAATGGCAAAGAACATGTTAAGTCCAATAATTCACATGAAAAAAAATATTAGAACTCTAACTCTAAACCTAAAAAGAAAGAGCATAATTATTGTGACAAAAACACTCATGATGAAGATCAATTCTTTAATAAGAAACATGATATCAAAAGTGGAAATCTTAAAATCAGATATTATAAAAACCAATAGTAACACTAAGTTTTAATCTAAATAAAAGTCTAATAGTAGAGCTGATTTTACTTTTGCTTTGCATGCTTCTCCTATTCAATGGATTGTTGATTCTAGTGCTACTCAGCATATGACATATATTATAAGTTATTTGATTCTTTAGAACCAGATCTTTCTAAAAATTATTTAAGTATTTCCAATCATGTTTCTTTCAATGTTGAAGCTATAGGAACTGTTAAAATCCCTAATGGTGAATTACATGATATCTTACTTGTTCTTGATTTAAAATTGAACTTGCTTTTTATTCCTCAATTATGCAAATAAGACTATAAAGTTGAATTATTTAATGAAACTTGTTATGTTAAATCCACCAAGCAATATTGTCAAGTGGTTATTATTATTTTTTTAGACAATGATAATTTGTTCAAGGTTATTAGATTATTTTATTCCTCTTTTTATCATGTTTTGCTTGTTTTTAATGATGTTAACTGGTGGCATGAAAGATTAGGACATATTAATTACCAAAGTATTTCAATTATAAATAAACTTAATATGGTGAAATATTGGTCTTAAATTCCTCTCACTGATTCTATTTGTAGTGGTTATATGGATGGTAAAATATATATAAAATATTTTCATAAGAATTAATCTTGGTGTGCTAATGAAAAGCTTCATTTAGTTCATAGTGATCTCTTAGGCCCTATGCAAACTCCTTCAATTAGTGCTAGAAATTATGCTTTATTTTTTTTTAATTATTTCAGTAGGTGATTTTGGATTCATTTCTTGAAAATTAAAGATCAAGTTTTAGACACTTATATTAAGTTTCATCCCTTTGTTGAAAAATAATATCATTGTTATTTACGCATATTACAAATTGGCAATGGAACTAAATATGTTTAAAATGATTTTATTACATATTTTAAGCAACATGGTATTAAATATGAGAAAATTACTTCTTACACACCTCTTCAAAATGGTGTTGTTGAACATAAACATAGGACTATCACTGAAATGTTTAGGTGTATGTTGCATTCTAAAAATGTGCATTAAAATTTATGGGTTGAATATATGTCTTATGGCGTCTATCTCATAAATAGGACTATAACTAAAGTTGTTTTCAATATTACACATAAAGATTATTGAAATTGTAGAAAACCTAATTTGAATCATTTACATGTTTTGGTTGTGATGTCGTGTTTGTATTCCAATATAAAAATGTAATATGTTAGATTCTAAAGAAGAAACTTTTATCTTTATTGGTTATGATTAATTATCTTTATATTATAGGGTATATGCTCCTCAAACTAGAAAAATAAAGATTAAAAGGGATGTTAGCATTATTAAAAATGGTGTACTTGATTGTGCTTCCAATGCAGATTCCTTTGATATAGTTTTTGCATTTTGAAACAAGTAATGATCAGAATGATATCATGAATAATGATGTTGCTTCTAAAATTATTTATCCTTATTCTATTTATTGTCCACCAAAAGCTATGCCTAAGTGTACCAAGAGTATTATAGAATATTTTTAAATTGTTGTAGATCTTAATGACTATTAGAAATAGGCAACAATTTTTTAATTATGCTTTGATGTCTAAACTTATGAATAATAATGATCCTACAACACTAAAAAAATATCAAGATCACCCTTATTAGGAAAAATTAATGCATGATGAATACAACTCTTTGATTTATAATAACAATTGAGACTTAGACCCTCTCCCTAAAGGGAATAATAAATTGTTATTTAAAACTAAGTTAAATTATGATAATTAAATTGAAAAATATAAATCTAGGTTAGTTGCTAGAGGTTTTTCACAAATTGAAATAATTGACTATAATGAAACTTTTGCTCCTACTGCTAAGATGCCCACAATTAAAGTTTTTTTAGCTTTAGCTACTCACATGCATTAACATATTTATCAAATATATGTTAAGATTGATTTATTAAATGGTGACATGCATGAAGATATTTACATATCTCAACCCCGTATTTTTATTATGAGAGGAAATGAAAATCTTGTTTTCAAGTTAAAAAATATATATTTATGGTTTGAAATAATCTCCTAGAGAATGGTACTCTAAAATCTAGCAATTTTTTATAGCTCAAGGCTTTACTCATAGTTATAATGATCTTAATATTTCTATCAAAAACACTCCAAATGGAATAGTTATCATTGTTTTGTATTTTTATGACTTAATCATCACTAGTAGTAATAGTTCAACAATTTCTTTCACTAAAGATGATTTGAATAATACTTTGAAATGATTGATTTGGGTCTCTTACATTACTTTTTAGGCATTCAATTTTGGCAAGAAAAAGATAGTATTTCTATTTCTCAATCTAAATATGCATATGACTTGTTATCTAGGTTTAATATGTTATATTTAAAACCTATTACTACCCCTCATGAACTTGGTGTCCAATTAATTAATTACATGGAAAATGAACCTACTGATCCAATTATTGATAGATAGTTAATTGGTTTCTTAAATTATCTTACTCATATTCATCCTAACATTGCCATTTCTATTGAATCAATTTTTTATTTTATGTATAAACCTCAATATACTAATTTTAAAGGTTCTAGAATAATTATTTGTTATATTAAAGGTACTCTAACTTTTGGCATTGAATATACCTAAAATAGTAATCTCTCTTTGGTAGGTTATTCATATTTTGATTGGGTTGGTGATCCTAATGATTGTACATCTATAAGTGATTATTATTTTTGTTTGGGTAAAAACACCATTGTATGGAATAGTAAAAATCAAACTATTGTATCTTTATCTTCCATAGAAGGTGAGTACAAATCTTTTAATCATGATGCAAAGATATTTATCTTAAAATACTTATTATAGATTTGGGCCACCCACAACATTTAACTACAATTTTGGTGATAAAAAAAGTGTCATTTCCTTATCAAAAATATGGTTTTTTATAAAATATCCAAGCACATTGAGATTCAACAACACTTTCAGTGTGAACTTCTTTAGGATAATCAAATTATTCTTTGTTTCTAACCTAATAAATAACAATTTACTGATATCTTCACTAAGCTATTATGTAAATAAAAGTTTGTATTCTTTTGTAACAAGTTAGCATTTAAGGAACTTATCATTAATGGGGAGAGTTAGTTATGTTTCCTCCCTTCTTGTTTGTTTTTGAATCCCTAAATAAATGTTAAGGGGGAGTGGTATAATTACCCTTAATTTTGGATAATTTATTTTATCCTAAGTTCCTTTTTTTATGTTTGTAGAATTTTTATTTATTTGAATTATTAATTCACATAAATATGGATTACATGAGGTGTCACTCACCTATTTTTACACCTTTAGGATTTGGGAGTTACTTGCATGAGTAAACCCTTCCCCAACTTGGCACACATAGAAGAGGATTATAAGGTAATAATATAGCTCCTTGTAACTCTCATTCTCTTCTTATAGATCTATAAAAGTGCCTTTATTCTCCTCATTTATTCACTAAAAAATCATCTCTGTCACTCTCTCTCTCTTCTTCTCTTGTGATTTTGATTCAATATTTTACTTGTGGAAATTTTTGTATCAAAAGTTCTAATTAGATCACATGGTTTTTTCTCCAATACATTTGGTTTCCTAATTTAAAATTATTTTCCCATTTGTGTTTTTCACCTTGAGAGGTAATTTTTTCTTTTGATTTTTTAATTTTCACACTTCCATATTTTATCATTGATAATATTCTTCGGATAAGTCCTTCAATTATAATAAGGTAATTTATTATACTAAGAGCATCAACTACTCTTTTTTACTTTCACATAAGCAATACCATTATAAAAATTGTTGATAAATTTAACCATCTTTCCTACCTTGAATTTAAATCCTCTTGAGTAAACAAATTCACTAGGCTACAATGGTTGGATTTAGCTTTAAAATGTTTTCCAAGTAGGAAGTGTTTCCATTACTTGAGTGCATGAACCAAAATTATAAGTTCAAGATCATGAGTTGCATAATTTTATCATGTGCTTGGAGTTTTAATTTTTATAGGAAATTTTTTTTCCATCTTGTGGTAAAACAACTGCAATACCCACTTTACAAGCATTAGCATAATATCAAAATTACACTTAGATCTAGAATAATAAGAATAAGAGTTGACGTTAACACCTCCAAATTTTCAAAGGGTATTCAAATTGAAGAGTATAATCAAATTTATTTCCCTTATTTTTAAAATAAGTGATAAGGATAACCACTCTTGAAAATTCCTCTATGATACTTTGATAAAAACTAGCCATCCCCATGAATCTATGTAGTTCATACACATTTTTAGGAGTAGGTCACTCATTAATAGCTATATATTTTTTTAAATCAAGTAAAATAACTTATTATAAAATAAGAATCATTAAATAGTGGACTTTACTTTGGAAAAAAATCATTCATCAAACTTATCATATAAATTATTCTACCTTAGCCTTTGCAAGACTAAGCACATGTGTTTCTCATATTCCACTCATTATTTGAATACATAGGAATATTATCGAGAAAAAAAAGTAAAAATTGATATAACAAATTATGAAACACACTATTAATTAAGTTTATGAAGACAAAATATGTGTTACATAGACCAAAAGGCATAAGAATGAACTCATAACATCCTTACCTTGTTCTAAAAATTGTCTTATGTATGTTTTCATATTTGATGCAGTGTTCATAATACCTTGATCACAAATTTATTTTGGAAAACATAGCTACACCTTTAATTTGATCAAACATATCATCAATTATAATCTTGGGGTACTTATTCTAAAAGGTTATTTTATTCAACACATGGTAATCAATGCAAAGTCTCAAAATACCATCCTTATTTGTAAATACAATCAGGGCTCCCAAAGGAGACACACTAGGCATATATAAGCCCATTTTTCATCAATGTTTGTAGTTATACCTTAAGTTCCCACAGATCTACCCCATTCATCTTATATGGGGGATTATATGCATCTGCACATTCTAGTACAATATCAATGGGAAATCTAACTCTCTCTTAAGAATCAAACCTTATAGCTAGTTTAGAAAGAGATCCCTAAATTACATTAAGGTAAGATAGTCTTACATAACAAGTTCATTTTTCATAGATTTTTTTTTTTTAATTTCAATGAATAGTTTCTAAAACCCTTAAAAACTAATATTTTTAGTTTTAAGGTTTAAATAATCCTTTTATCCAAGGGATTTAGGATACCTTAGATCTTTACTAAGTTACTAGCATCATCAAAACATTGTAATCTTTTGTTGAAACAATCAAGTTTTGATTGTTGTTTTTGTATCCATTCCATGTATATAATTAGGTCATAAGACATTGATTTTACTAAAAATAAGTTTAATTTGTTCTTAAAAAACCCAATATGAAGTTTATTTTATTTTAAACATTCCAAAACAACCACCTTTTTTCACACACTAAACTCTACCTTGCATACTTATCTTAACCTAGAGGGTTTAGTTTTGAACGTATAATCCATTACAATTGAAATAAAACTATACATTACACTATAATAAATAAAATTAAATAAAAAATTATACGTTTAGTCTCAATTGGTGTAAATTTCATGGTTGTATTTTTGTTATTTACACTAATGTACACTCAGTTATCTATCTACCAATTACCTCATAGCCAAGGGCTATCATTAAAATAATGTTAATTACCATATTCCAAACATTACATATTAGTTATTGGAGGAAAATACATCATATTTTCTCATGTGTAAAGTCCACAAAAGCAACCTTACTACTGATTGATGTTCTCATTTTTTTGTTTTGACATTTTTTTAGTTTTGTATCTTTTGTTCACATTTTGAAATTCTCTAACACTATTTTTATTCTTCAAAAAAACCTTTATTATAATCAATTTTCTTAATTTTTATTTTTATTTTTGGAATTGATGATTTTGGCTTAGAATATTGGTTGTTGTTATGATAATATTGCCTTGCTTTTTGGTGAGACTTTTCTTTTTCTTTTACACATTGTGTAGATTTAATGAAATCAAATAGGGTGCATGGGTTTCCATGTTCACATCATGCATCAACACCTCATGAAATCTTAATTCAAATTTAGTTACATTGGTTTCCTTGTCATGCATGTAATTTACATAATGAAAAATAATGAGAAACTTGTTCTCATAATCTTAAATAGTCATAGTTTAATGTTTCAACTTCTAGAATTTAGCAATATTTTATTATTTAAAGTTTCCACTCATGTAACTCTTCTTGAAATGCCTCTAAAATGGCTCCCAATAAATATATATTGGGTCATATACATTTATCTCACTTAAGTAGCTCCACCATAAGACAACATCACCTACCATCTAGTAGACTCATATACAAGCTTTATTATTGGAGCCCATATTGTAGAGAGTGAAGAATTTCTAACCATGCCTTTGTATATTCCATAGATTTACCAAAAAATAGGTATGATGTGGTACTTTATTGATCTAATTAATGATGGGATACATGACATTATAATGTCTTGGTTTGTCACCCCCTGACTCATTCCTTTGTTCCTCCTCTTCCTCACCTCCTTCATGAAGGTTTTCTAAATAGACTAACCTTTGGAAATATTCTTCCATATACACTTGGATCTTATTTATTAAACCAAAAATGTCATCCATGACAACATTATGACCATCTTGGTCATGGTTAGAATTTTCACTAAAACTATTTCTCCAAAAATATTACTATTAACATTATCATTTATAGCATCATTTCCATCATGATCATCCAAAACATGGTTATCAACAAAATCATTGTTAGAATTTCTATTAACTATGTTGTCCTATGTTCTCACCATCTTGGGAAACATCAAAATAGTTTTATCCAAATAGTTACCCTGACTTACTTAGAGTAGAACTAGGTGCTGAAACCACATATCATAACCACAAAAATTGGCCTTAAAATTTTTGAAATTTTTAGAGTCATGATATAAATTCCAACACAATATTTTCATGTGTATATTCAATGAAATAATTTTACATGAATTACATGTGCATTATTGTCAAAAACTCATTGTGGTAACCATATTAAGGTTTACACACTTTGTAATTAGTCTTATATTGAAAAAAAAATATATGGTTGTATAATTTAAATCATAGTTAATCACCACATCCTTATGAAACTTTTACATCTATTTTATAATAAATATGGTATAAAACTATTCTTAAAAATAATAAGTTATCCACCAAATTTCAAATTATCAAACATAAGTTTAATGTTTTAGCTAGTTTAAGTCAATAATTATGATGGAGACATAATATTCATAAGGTAGTGTTTCTTAGACATACTTCCCAAGTACGATTCTTTAGTTATTTTTCATAATTTATAGAGTCTTATTAATCAAACATATACCATAATATAATAAAATAATACCAAAATAAATAATTATTATACTTCATATCACTCTAAAACATTACCAAGTTATTTTTCAAACCTACAATCTATTTTGGATAGATTAGTCCCTAGGCTTTTTTCACCATTTAGTCATATATTACACAGCTTATGACTTAATCACCTACTAGATTCACTAAAATTGTAAATTTCACAATGTTGTATATGACATTCATTTGAGAAAGTCATCTTAATAAAGATTTAAAATTTATTAACTAATCATTCACTTAAATAATTAATCTTGATAAGATAACTCGTCATTCCCAGATAAAGTACTTAATTTACTTTATTAAACAATACAAAACATTATTATATCCTCAATCTCATTATTTATTTATTATTCATGTAATTTTATGTACAAAATAAGTCAAATGAGAAATCACATCCTTCATTGCTTATAAATTTATAAACATTCACTATACTCATATTAGATCCTTTTTACCCCTTCATCTCGTAGTACATCATAGAGACACAAAGTTGTCTACTCGTGATTTATACCAAGAATATATTGCCTTGGAGATGATTCAACATTAGTCCTTAACTAACAAGTATATTTTTCAAAACTAATAATCTTTAACAAAGAGGTTAAGTGGAAAATGATCCATTAAATAATTCACCATTTTGTTTCACAACAACATATTATTTTAAGATTCATTAAGTATTCAATCAAGAAAAAATAATTCATTACATAGAGACCTTCCTAGTTCAAATATAAAATAATTGAGGATGGACTCAATTTATTTAAGTAACACTTCAAATTATTTAGCAATCAACAAACATATTACTCAATGTATTTGACACTATCAAGTATTATTATCTAATAATTGTTTAAGGTTTTTAACACACAATGTCCTATATCATCTATTTTCCATATATAAATTGATATTATTAAGTCACTAAATATAGGCTCAGGATCATTCAAGTAAATAGGATAAAACAATAATTTTAGAGAGATCCATTCCACCATTACATGTTCATCACAAGATCTAAAGCACAAAAATAAACATATAAAGCAAAACAACATTTCAAATTTAGTTTTCAAATAAAATCCTTATCAGAGAAGATGATGCTAAATCAAATGATTTTTTTGAACATAATACTAAATTAAATATATATATACATATACATATATATACATATACACACACACACACACACACACACACATATACATATATATATGTATGTATACATATATATATGTATATATATATATATATATGTATATATATATATATATTTGTATATATATATGTGTATATATATATATATATGTATATATATATGTATGTATATATATATATATATATATGTATGTATATGTATATATGTATATATATGTATATATGTATGTATATATATATATGTATATATATGTATATATATATATATATATATATATATATGTATATATGTATGTATATATGTCTATATATATATAGATGTATATATATATATACATATATATATATACACACACACATATATATACATATATATATATATACATATATATATACATATATACATACATATATATATACATATATACATACATATATATATATACATATACATATATATATATATACATATATACATAAACATATATATATATATATATATATATATATATATATATATATATATATATATTAGAGAGATCCAGTCCACCATTACATGTTCATCACAAGATCTAAAGCACAAAAATAAACATGTAAAGCAAAACAACATTTCAAAAGTAGTTTCCAAATAAAATCTTTATCGGAGAAGATGATGCTAAATCAAATGATTTTTTTGAACATAATACTAAATCATATATATATATATATATATATATATATATATATATATATATATATATATATAAACAATAACACATTCACTACATCAAAAATTAAAAATAGAGTGAGATACATTAAATGGAATAAACCCATCAAGTTTTTCTAGTAAGGAACCACATTACTCATTCAAACAATATTTATTTACATATAACACAATTTATCAACTGTGTCTAAAATGAATTATAGGGTGATGGGGAGGTTATAGGGAGGGAAAAACCTTCTTGAAACTTACTCATTATCCTTGGGCTTCCTAAAGTATTCACATGTATAACTATATAGGAAAGGAAACCAAAACAAACAAAATTACTTGAAAAAATAATGTGATGCTTACTATTCCCTTTTCCTTTTCCTTTCTTCTCTTTTCCCCACATGTTTACATTATTTCCAATTGATTTTTGAGTTCTCCATAACCATGGAATTATTTAAATATTCCATACATCATGTTCTCATAAATCAAACTCAAGTGGTGGTGCTCAGAATTTATTCATGTTTCTCATGGTTTCTACAAAAAAAAACCTCCTTCATTCTCTCTAACTTCCTAGCCAATATTCAAAACAAAAAAAAACTTTTAAATGACTTCTAAATCTATACAACACTTAAAACCCCCAATCAAACGATTGTCATTCAACCAAGCTGAATTTCAAAAAAAAAAAAACATAATGTTGTTAAGGTCTCATAAAAAATGACCTTTTATAATATTCCACAAACTTTAAATAATGATAAAATTAATCAATGCTATATTAACATATTAATTTAAGTAATGATTCAAAATAATAATTAATTATCTCCCAAGATCCTTCCAAGTTACACAAGTCATAAAATATAATCAATATAATAATCATCAATTAAAACAATGCATTTAACATAGACCTGATTTTAAACTTTGGTTATTATGCAATAATTAAAAAATAAAAATAAAAGATATCAAATATGCATGGAATTAATTAGGCTAAGTTAACATTACATAATTTATTATACCATTTTTCAAATCCAACAACTCAATTCTTATGAATTGATCAAATAGTTTGAATTAACAACAAATGCAATTATCAACATTAAAAAGTAAATCAAAGATGAAAAATAAAACTTTGTTACAAGCCAATGATGGAATTCATAGGCAAGAAAAACACATATTCATAAAACTAGTCATTTAGAACATAAGTAAACATGAAACATATGGTTGACTGAACAAATATCTCATTATACCTCTTTTACCCATATTCCTATATGAAATTATTATTGTCACAAAATATTTCAACCTAGAAGAGGGTGTTCAATAATCTTAAGTATTTGGGAAATATTGGAACACTTCTAGATATGTGGGTGTACCTATAGCGGAAGTGAGACTCTAGATTTAAGGGTTATCTCCCTAAATGTATCTTGAAATGCTTATCACCTAAATTAGTTCTTGTTTGTGTGAAAAGAGTTAGAAATTTACATGAAATGAAAATATTTTAAGGGTTTTATACACCAGTATTATTTCCACATGACCATCATAATCGTAGCATAATGAAACAAGGCATACAAACTAGTCTCAAATTTCTAATGGATTCTAACATGAATGTTTCAATATAGAGGTGATGTGCATGAATAAACATAAGGAAAATAAACTAGAGGGAAGATTTCAAACTCAAAGGAAAATAATACACTTTAAATGAGCCTAAAACACTTGAATACACTCTATATGACCTATTAGAATAGGAACTATTGCATAAACATGAGAGGATAAGGGAAGAAAGGATAAAATATTATCACTTTACATCACAATACATCACTTTTCACACTTATAAAATTATTAATGAACTCAAAAATAGACATAAATTAATGCTCAAAGTCAAAATACAATGTCATTCCATCAGGGATTCACCATACATGGTGTGGCATTAGCTTATAAGAGCCAAAATGGTTGTTACTTATAGAAATCAAGAGAGAGAAGAAGAGAATGAAGTTCAAGGGTCACTAGGAAATGTGTCATGTTGAGAAAAGGAATTATACATTTAGTATAATTATTTTGAGATAAGCCATGCAATGTGTGATAGGACAAATGATATTTAAATTTATGAAACTCTTGAAATGTGGCATAAGACTCCTCATTATTTGATCAAAAACTCACCTTCATTGTTTGACACTTTTAAAACATCCTAGAAATAACTAGGGATAAATATCATAATTTTACTAAGAGGGAGGTGTTGTATACATAATTCACCATGCATTGGTTTCATCCCTAATCATCTAGATTCTTTTGTGCATGAGTTATCACTATTTATAGTCTAAATAACTCCTCTTTCAATTACCCCTCACACTTGGCCTCAAAATTAGATTCATTTTTCCATGAAAATATATACAGAGGAGTGAATGAAACATTTAAAGACCTCCCATATCATTATATTCCTTAGGTATACCTTAAAAGGCATCCCACTTAGAGTTTTCACCCTTCTCACTTTCTTGCTCACTATGCCAATTTTGACTGGCTAAAGTGAAGGCACCTATAAGAACACTTAAGAGTTTTTATGAATAATTAAATGATAATATTGATTTATAATAAGTCTAAATATCTGTCCCAAAGTTTATTTCACCCTTTAACCCTTCCTAGAACCTAGAAAACATAAAAAAAGTCAAATAAAGATAATTTCCTTCCTATCCTTACAAGTAGGGAACACCTCGAGTGAATGGGAAGGATATATAGAGATTCATATACAATATACAATAACTTTCATACCCATTATAGACAATTTAGATAGCTATCTTGATTCATTTTCTCCATCAGGTCATGAATCAAGGTTTTGGAGGGTTTTAGTCTTTTTTCACCCTTAACCTTTGTTTATAGAGTTTTTATGTAGAACCAATGGAATAATCCCACAATTTTTTTTCTCAAGACCCTATCCAATGTGTCCAAGCCTCTTGAGTCTCCATTCAAATCAAATTACCTTATCAAGTGTTGTTTCCTCATTCTATAAAATTTGAGATGGTTTAAAGCCCAAAATGGCATACCAATGGTTTTCCTTACATAAAAATATTTCAAAAACATCCTATATAATTATATTAACATGTTCCAAAGTGTTAGGATGTTCACCTAAGGCTGAAAGTTAAACTAACCCCCCATTTGGGTTTTAGGCCTAATCAGACCTAAAAGGTTTATCTACACCCTTGAAGATTTTAACCATTATTTTATGTTTTAGGAATCTATATATGGTTTTCCCTATTTTTATATATGTCATTAAAAATTACACACCTTATTATGAGGTTCAACCAACCCCTAACTCATTTTCTTATCTCTATTTTCCAAAACTATAGGGTTTGCATTCCTAGGGAGTACCCCTTGTTTGAGACAAAATAGAGATCACTTCCCATATTTAGCCAAATAAGGTGGATATATGGATGGATTATATAATATATTAATGTGATATAAATAAGTTTTTAGACCTTGATCACATGTATATCTCCTTCAAACTTCATAAAATCTCTAAGGCAAATTGTGAGAGATGACTATGTGCATAAGCCTATATATGGATTTTAGGTTGCATTACTTGAGAATTTATATGAATTATTTGTTTTGTGTGAGGGTATCCAAATTAAATTACAAATCTAGAAAACTTGTTCCATGCCTAATTTACATGCAAATTTTCCAAACATTTCTCATTGCATACTTTTACATCTGATTGGTCTAGATTGAGTACAAATGATGACTATGTTTTCTAATTGAAAGGGGAATTTGTAGGTGATATTTAATGTTTTAGTATTTGAAAATAATGTCTAAGTCTTATTTAATAATTCTAAATTAATTTTTAAGTTATTTAGACCTATCCATAGTATTCTTATGTAATTTCAACCCCCATAACACCCTACCCCTTATTCACTTTTATAATAATCAACTATATTTGACTGAGTAGGGGTCCTATAGGTGGATATCATCTTTGAATCCTATGTCATGTGATCCATGATCCACCTAGGATTATTATAAATTTTTTGAGCTGATATGTGTCCTTATCTACTAGGTATTCATGTCTAGGTTTGTGCTATGGACTATAGACACCTACAGTCAGTTGTAGGTGGTCTTTTAGGCCAAAGTACACCTATAGGTGTGCCCATTAGGCCAAACCCTAATGATCCAACCTCCATTGGTGTTATTTGGAACATAATTATGATCCTTAATTTCTTATAACCATTTTTCATGGTGATACATACCATTGAATTTCCACTTTGGGTGTCAAGGACATTTAAAGTTCTAAACCTATAGATATCACTATTAAACCTCAGTGAATAAATGTAGATATTAGAGCCCTACAAAAGTTAATTTAATCCAATCATATGCATTCCTAATTTTTCAAGGCTCTTGTCATATGTGGAGGATAAAATATGGGTATCTTTTTAGTGATCAAAACTCAACATGAAATTATCATATGACATCTTCGAAAAGGGTGAGTGCTTTATTTTGTGTTTTTAGGGATATGGTCCTTGAGTTCACAATCATCAATTCTTAAAGCAATCAATAACATTTTATACCAATTTATTGATTAATTAATGACTATAAATATATATTTTACCTCCAAATATCTCATGAAGTATTATAATGATGTCTATACATCTTTTATTAACCTTTTCAACTCTTTTTCAGTGCCACCTGTAGATGGACTTTTCAGGTTGCAAGGCAGTGAGTGTGGGAACAAGAAATGAACATGAAATATGAGCCTATAACAAAAAATTTGCTCTATAAATGTGTTCAAATTATATTTCACAATCATTTTAGAGTTTTTAACAAGTTTATATCCTCCCTTTAAATGTTTTAACCCTCCTTTAGATGCTAACATAGTTAAAAATTAAGTAATGGTAGTTGAGTGACTAGTTAATATGGTATATGAACTTGAAACTAGTCTTGTATCTTCCAAAAATGGTCAAATAGATTATATTAAAAAATTTATGACTTGAAAAAAGTTAAAATACCTTCATTATAATGTGTCATTCTTTTTAGAATGCACACCAATGGCATATGACTATGTATATGAGAAAATTGACTATCACAGTCCCTCCTTTAGAAATTAAAGATACTTAACTTGATTTTTAATGATTAAAAAATATTTTAAATGCCTATTATAATATTTATCACACCTCCATGAGTATTTTCACACTTCAGAACACCATGATATCAGCTAGGAACAACTAGAAAGCTAACTATGTTTCTATATGACTATGTCTTTGAATCAAAGCATGATCTTTGGAAACCAAACATATAAGGAATGAAATTTATAAGGAATTAAAATATGAGGAAAAAAATATTACATCCACATGATACCCTTATAGAGAACTAAACTTTCTACAAATAGTGAACTTAATTGAAACCCCACATGGTGACACCCCCAAAAAATTGAACTAATTAGCCCATGAAATCATCTTCAAACATGGAAAAAATCATGAGAAACATGAGAGGAGAGATTAAACATAATATATAATTAAAATAACCAACTAATTTGTATGGACTAGTTCAAACAAGAGCAAAACTTATAGGGTGTGGGAAATAGTAAGTAAAAAAACACAGTCAACTTATTATAGATGGTTCATAAAGTATAAACCACAATTACTTGAGCTCTAAAAATTAAATTAAATATTACCATGTTTAATATCACCCCCCAAAGGCATTTTATTATAAATTATGCCTACTTTCCATACTAACCAAAAACCTATTGACCAGTTTCATATGCATGGTGGAGCGATGGGAGAATAAAATGGTTTTGGACCAAATTTGGAACTTATAAAGCATTTAAAGTGTGTAAATGAGTCTAATTAAGTTTAAGAGTCATTAAAAAACCTTATTCTATGTGCCACTCTCTCTCATAGGATGTACCTTTGAAACTCCTTCCTTTTGGCTTATTTTCATGATTTACAGTTATGAGCTACAAGTTTTCAGTTATAAATTGAAATTTATGATAATTAATAAAATATTTGACATTAACGAGGAGTTTATAACACTTTTATTTCTTTTAAATTCATACCACTTATATTTCATACTCTAAAATGACCCCTAGATGACATCAAATGACAAAAGAACTAATATGGACTATGAAAAAGGATAAAAACATATGATATGACATTAAATACACCCTATAACATTATATTATACCCTTATATAATTTTTTAACTATAAGGTGTTGACCCATTTTGACTTGTGGTCAAAATTGTCAACATTCTTGATGATTTCCAAAGGGTGGTATGCTTGTTATGTCATGACCAGTTGCCTAATCCTATCCATTGGGAAATGGAGTCCCCTATACACTAATATGAAACATAATTTAATTTTAAAACACATTTAAAACAAATTAAAATCACACAAAACAAGACACACCAAAGGGAAGCAAATATGTGTTCAAGTATAACACTTATGGAACATAACATAACTAAAGAGAACACACACACACACACACACACACACACACACACACACACACACACACACCTATCCTACTATAAAACCTAACTCATGAGGTGAAACATATAATAATAACTCAATAAAGATAAAAAATAGTCCCCCTTACATCTTTGTCACTCCATGAAGGTATCTTAGCATGAGGAGCATGCTCGTCGCTAATCACTTGCATATGTGTATGGTCAAGAAACCTACCACCTTTGAATCTTATTAGGTCTGCAAGTGAACTATTTGTGACCTTAATGAATTATATTTATTTTTCTCTAAGAACCTTGATTTGGGATTCAACTATTGTGATATTTATCATATCCATTGTATCCTCTCCAAAAAAATGTAGATTGGAGTGTATGACAATCCTCTCAACCTTGTCCTCTTCTAGGATAGAATATATTTGAAAGCATCATAATCTTATTCTTTATGTCCCAATACCTTTGAATATATCTAAATATAATATTGGTTTATTGGTAGTCCTTGAAGTACAACCAAGTCTACCTTGATGTCATTCTCTATATTTACAACCTTTTTGGCCCTAACATCATCAAGTTCTTTCATGGTTACAGACTCTTGATCAAAAGAATGGCATTCCTCTTTGTGATCTTTATGATTTATGTAACACTTGGCATCATGATCATTATTATCATTATAAAAATTAACATTAATGGAGAATATCTTGGAGAAAAAGGATACTTACCAATATTGTCAAATTATTTGCATATGGCATTGAACCTTTGCCATAGTTCCTTTTCATTAACAACATGAAACTTTTGTCCATGCTTATTGAAATGCTAAACATCATGTTTATTAGAGGCATTAAAAAAATTAGATGTATACTTCTTGAGAGGGGAAGTAAAATTACCAAGCTAATAAAACTCTTGATATATGGCATCAAATCTTTGTCATAATTCATTCTCATATACCTCATGAGTGTCATCATCCAAGGCATCTTCATCAATGGTAGGTATAAATACATAGTTATTTACACTATATTTATCAACTATATCCATCAACATATCATCATCATACTCACAAATCATGTAGTTGCCTTTGACAACATGAAAATGTTTGATACTTACCTCAGATCCTTTAAATGGCTCTTCATGCATGATATAAGTCCAAATGTCAATTTTATCAAAGTATGCATAAGTCTCATTCCCATATGTATCTACACCATACTAATCTAATAAAAAATTAAAAAAATCCTTCAATTTTATAATAACCATCATCTACATTATATTCCTCCTTCTCATAGATGACACAATTCAAGTTAGAGTTTGCTTCAATGTAAGGTTCAATATGGAATCTTGCAAGAGTCTAAATTATAATGGTCACTTTGGTCTCACACCTTGTCCTAAATTCCAAGATGGAATATTAAAATAAAATATAACCACTAATATTGGCTATAAAGTCTCTTGAATGGCAAATTATAAAGTGATCAGGGAGGTCAACAACAACTATGTCTTGGAGGATGGGAAAACTAGGACAATCATAAAATAAGACCTTAAAATTTTTGATCAACCCTATTGTATTACTAGGTTTATCATATATTTTGATCACACATTTTATATTAGTCTCATATTTCAGGCCCAAATTATCAGATACAATTTTGGGCATGACTAAAGTAGAGGCTCCACTATCAACTATACAATACTGTAGCAATTTATCTCCTACTATGAGGGTGAGGTATAATGGTGGAGGTTTATTATATATACTATATGGATAAATAATAGTATTAGGGACATTTTAAAGGACAACATGACTATTAATTTAACTTTAAATTAAATTACTAGTATAAATAGTGGACAACTGCTTTTGTAATAGCTCCTTTTGGCCAGGTATATGGACAACCCATAAAAAGATAGATGATTTGGAAATTTTTAAATAATCCACTATATTTATTTAATTATTAATCACATTTTATTGGGTTATTATAGGAAAATAAGTTTTTTTTAACTCAAGTAATGGAATTACCTTGAGCATATCTTACCACATTTTGACTTGAAGGATTTGTAGGAGCTTTTGGAGCTATCACACTTATAGCCATGTTTTATTTCCTTTGAGGATTATTGGATGAGATTGTATGAATGATATGTTCAACTCTTAAATCCTTCCTCATGGCCCTTATATTTTATACCAAAAAAATATCCTTTATTGAGTACAAAAGTGTCTTCCACCAAGAAGTTGGTGAAATTTTCTCCTTGAGGCTACCAATCCTCATTTACTTGCATCATGACCTCATCTTCAACTGATAGGAGAGGAGTGACTCCTCCCTAAGTAATAAGATATTTTTCTCCATTATAATTATCATGAGTTAATTATTGATGCAGGAAAATTGCACCCAGTGGTAGAAAGTCGAGCTCTTGCCTTCTCCTCACAACATGGAAACTCCCCTCTCGCCTATGGGACTGGAGAAGCTGGAGGGGAGAGCCTCTAGATAAGGGCTAGCTCCCTTTGATGCATCATGTTTTTTCTAGCAAGTGCAAAACACACATATATATAGATAGATATAATGGGGGGTGAAAAGAGAGAGTGCAAGAAAATAAACTACTCTAAAGAGGTGATGCACTAAAAATAAGTCAACCTTCTCACATCCACACTTGAAACCAGAAAAATGCATAGATACACTTCACATTTCATAGAAGGACTAGGCTGTAGGAGTCTGGCAGGGAGGCTTCTTATGTAAACACAAAAAAATAGGGGTTCACCAAGGTGCTATGAAATGCACACTGTAAGTAATCTCCTCTACTCTTGTACTTACAAATACTACTCTTCTCCTATCATCTACAGAGATGGTACCTTGTAGACAACATGTATGCTGGTGCTGAACCTATGAGAGCATCAAGAAATAATGGCTGAACACAAACAACACTCAAGACATACTCAGAATAGTCTATCCAAGATGGAGGTAAAATTGTGTTTATTTGATTCAGGTGGAAATTTTATCAGGGCTAAACCTTGTAAAATGTGGA